>CM062810.1:688340704-688826643 GCA_031772625.1 Pinus tabuliformis
AATTTTAAATATGAATGTACATGATGTAATTATTAGTTTCATAACCAATTTTAAATATGAATGTACATGATGTAATTAGAGGATATAAACATGAAATATATGATAATAAACAACAATAAAAAACAAATATTTACAAGGTGAATGCACACAAATGAAAGAGTATATTTGCTTGAATGGTGGGGACCCTTCCACTTCTCAACAAGTACACTTAACTTAAGATGAGAGGATCAAACTCCAAAAGCACTCCATAAATTGATCAAAATAACTAATAATGGGTTTGGTACTCAAATCCAAGCCCTCAAGTCAAAATATTAGTTCTCAAATAATAGCATGCTTTGAAAAGCTAAGTTTTCTTGCCTCATAGGCACAAATTCAACAACATACCCAAAAATTTTGTTCTAAATTAATTATAGCCTATTCCAAGAGTGAGAACTGATCCAATTAATGTTGTTTGGCACGTAAATCATGGATATAATCTCTAAAACTTGGATTGGTCATTTTTAGCAAATCATGCTATGTTTTAGCTGCCAAACTGCCCACGTTGATGAGGGGTATCAGAGCTATCTTGAGACGAGTGAGTAGGAGAATCACCATCTCGGGATATTCATGATCAAAACCCATTTCTAGATTTTAGCTAGACAACTTGCAAATATAACAATGAAGGATGATTTACGAAATCTACTAAAATATGCAATTTTCTTTTACAACACAACTGATTACATGAAAAAAAAATCAATAAAAATACCTTGGGAAAGTGATAATATAGGAAAAATGATGGTTAAATATCATGATAAATGATGAAAATATGTATTTTTAAAGCTAAATAAATAAAAAAACATAGCAATTTTTTGATCAAAAGGAGGACTAACATCCCTCGTACTAAAGGTGAAGTATGTCCTCGTACTTATTTCAAAAACTACCATGAGCTTCATCACATTGTCTTGGATGCCTATAACAAAAGGTCCAGATTATCTTTTGGAGATTTTGATGATTACTCCTCTATCTTTGGCTTCTTCATGAGTAACTTTACTCTCAAATTATTGTTTTTAGCCTTAAGTACCTTCTTATTTTCACACCATTTATATGTCTGAATAGATATCATGTTGTTTTATTCTTGTAACTTCTTGTTTTCTTCTCGAATGCTTTGATTTTCTTTTATTAATGAGAGGTTGTGCTTGGTCAACGAAGCATTTTGAGACTTCAAGTATCTCTCTAGGACTTGTAGCTCTTGTATAGTCTTCTTCAATTTCTTAATTCTCTTCTTCTTTTCAATGGATTTTTCTTGTGGATATATAACTTCCTCTGGTGAGGGCACATAGGGTGTTTCAATTTGTTTGAGGATTTATTTCTTATAATTTACCTTATTTCCTCCTTTGTATATGTGTACTCATCTTCTTCATCAATGAAGGTATATTCCTTAGGTAACTCTCCTTTCTTGAAACCTTTTGTTCCCTTTTTTCCTCAGTCTCCAAATATTCTATATATTCATAAATTACTTCTGTAATTATCTCCTATCTCAATCAAAGGAGGATTTTGAGTTCTTTGTTTCTCTGCCTTTTTAGGAAGTGTAGCTGCCTCTTTCTCTTTGCCCAACTATCTAGACATAGACCTGGGCATTCTCCTTGGTACTGACTCTTTTACTAGTTTCTCTTGTTCATATACTTGTTCTGGTTCTTCATCCCGATCTTCATCTTCATCTTGTTGTGCATCTTCTTGCTCCATGGTCTACTTTTCTTCAATTGTAACAAAGTGATTTCTCTTAGGAAGGATTCCCATGTCTCGTGCGTTTTGGAAAGTTCCCACTCTATAATCATCTTTATCAAGCCATGATAATACATATGCTCATCAGTTTCTAAATTTCTATCCTATCTTATACATGTTAGTGAGACTCTTCAGTAAGCAAGAGGGAAAATTCAAGATACTTTCTCCTCTTAAATGTTTCAATATCCTAATGTGATAAAGGTAGATACAACTAAATCTACCATCACATGTTCTGTACCTTTGTATTATCAAAATTACTTCATCCCATGGAGGCCTTAACCACTTGTTAGGCATTTCTCTCTTCCAATTTGGGTTTTTCATTAACCTTTTGATAAAATAAGTCGATGGTTTGCTTTGCAAATGTTGCATCTTGAACCACTTTTCTCCACCTGGTGGTAAAACTTCATTCTGGTTTAATACATACTCAACAAGTGAATGGTTAGATGTCCAACTTGAGAACAATTTCCACCAAATGATAAGGAAAATTCCTTTGAAACATTTCTATTGTAGTCCTTGAACTTGAGGAGAAATTCAACCCAATTCATTTCCTCCAATATTTAATTGTTTTAGGATGATATTTATCAATTTCGAAACAAAAAGGTTCAATTTTTCCAGTCATTCGACCTCTTTGTCTATCAACTTTGCAAATCATTGCATGTACACTATTTTATCAACCCTATATGTCCAATTGTTGTACTGATTTTATCTCCCTATAAAGCTCTGTCAATTCATGTCAAGTTACCTTGAAAATCATTTCATGTGCACAATATGTATCACTATAATACCAACATCAATCTTTCAATGCTAAGTCTTAACTAAAATAGAAGTTTTCCATCTAAATTTTTGATATCTTGTTCTTGTTGGAAAATACTTGGATTGAGGGTAGAAAGAATTTTTTAAATCTGAGACACCAACCCTAAAAATCTTCCTTTGATATACTAGTTTTGAAATTAAGGATTGTTTTCTATTTCCCTATGCATATATCCATTGACCTGAGGTGAATGTAAGATTTGAAATATAAGAATTTCAATATATATATATATATATATATATATTATATATATATATATATATATATATATATATATATATCCATGATCTGAGGTGAATGTAAGATTTTAAATATAAGAATTTCAATATATATATATATATATATATATATATATATTCTTCACTGCATTCAAAGTTATAACCAAGCCATTATAATTTTGATGGCTAGACCATTGTATTATATAGGGTTTTCAATATCGATTTGCTCTCCAAAATTTTGTTAAAATAGGCAAATTAAGCTCAATAACAATCTATTTAGGGAAAAACTTTGGGTATTTCAATCCTCTATTTCTACTACAAAAAATTTACTCATAGCCCTAATTTCAATTATTTAGGAATAAATTGGTTTATGTTTTGAGACAAATTGATTTTTGGGCAGTGTAATGTAGCTATTTTTTTCTCAACCAGGTTTCTCAAGCAAAAATTAAAATGGAGTGACTATGAAAGCTATTACCACTATATTTTCCCTTTGATATGCTACCATATTAAAATGTTGAACTCATGTACACACAATTGAGTTGCTTATGAACTCATTTTTGTAAATTCTTAGCCAAAACAAAGGATTTTGATATGGGTAAACTTACCTCTCTATTTTCTCTTTTGTACTTGAATTCTAAGTGTCTATGCAGCTCTTCAAGTAGCTAGTTCCGTTACAATTACATTAAACATGTACATTGTAGACTGAGGGTCTCATTACAACATTTTGGAAACTAGTTTTATGTGTTTCAAGGACGAGTTAGTCTTTTTTTCCTGATAATAAAATATAAGGCTTGACCTCTGCATGCAAATGGAATTCTTAAACCAAATTCCTGCACATTTCCATAGCTGTTGTGGACAATGTGAATCGGTCCTCCCACTTATTTTCCTTATTCCAATTTTAATCTTTACTTATGGTGATATGTCTAAAAAAAACAACATACTAACACTCGTTCCTTTGTTAATGTCTCTCAAAATATAATATAGTTTGACAGGGTATGCTTATGAGTATATTTGGATAGAGACTATCTCATCATTTTTGTTGCTTGAGTTTGTAATGAGTGTGAGTGGTATGTCAAGGTTAAAGATCAACTCAATTAATCATTAAAACTTATCTCTTGAAAATCTTAATGGCCTTCATTCTCCATAATAACAATAATGCTCCATTACCTCCTCTTTCTTATGCTATGATTAAGTTGATTGATGTGTCCATACCTTTGATATTTGAAATATTCTTTGAAAATCCATCTTTCAAAAACTGACTTTGACACTTTAAAAACCTTTGTATTATCTCATCATGTCATATCCTTATTGATAAAAAATGTTGCATATGATTATATGTAGAATAACAAGAAATAAGGAGAATGGTTTTAGGTAAAAGAGGAGAAAGGAAATGTATAGGAATGAAAGTATAATATAATTTAGGGTTTGTATAGGAAGTATAGGTCCCATGAGAAATGTTTTTAAATATTTCACAAAATTTAGGTCTTAGACAATAAAAATATTGTGACAAGGATTTTTTTTTAGGGAAACTGGTATTCTATTGAAACGTTTTAATTTACAAAATTGATGTAACAAGTCAAACATTGTAAAATAAATCATCAAACCTCCTTTATACATAGCTTTGTATCCTTTTTGCTGCTTGAATTTTTTAATGACTTTGTTGATTATTGACAGGTATTTCCTTGATGAAAATTTGGAGTTTTCTATAAGCCTTCTAATGATGGAGGCATCACTGGTTTAGGTCCCTATAATAATTATTTTATGGGGTAGTTTGAGGTCCATCTATTGATGATTTGGGGATTATTGTACTGTTTCTCTAATGATGACAAAATAGGGAAATTTTTTAGGCCCTCTGATAATGATAAGTTAGAGCTAGTTATGTTGCTATCAGGTCCCTCTGATGCTGATGAAATAGGGAATATTCATTAGAGAAATTTTGAGGTCTAAAATGGGCCTCCTAAGGAATATTATAAAATAATAGTAGAAATAATAAAATAAGATTATATTACATCATAAAATTTCAGAGGGAATTTTTATTTTTATTTTTGTAACTCGTGTTTTCAACTTATCTTCCTACAATTTTACTCAAATTTCAAGTGACACACTTGTTAGATGAAAAATTTAATTCCTCACCCAAGGAGTACCCATGTTGCATACTTTTGATGGACCTTTCTACATGGAAAATGAGAAATACATGAAAAAACATGATTGCAATACCGTTTTTCATGTATTTCTCATTTTTCCTGTAGCAGGGTCCATTGAAACTATGCAACATGGGTAATCCTTCGATGAGGAATTTAATTCTGCATCCAGTGAGTGCTCCCACTTGAAATTTGAGTAAAACCACAGTTAGATAAGTTGAAAATATGAGTTGAAAAAATAATTTTTTAATTTTTAATTTTTATTTTGATTTCGGTTGTAGATTTTTGTTTTGAGGCCCATTTTAGACCTCAAAATTTCTCTAACACAGGTCCCTCTGATAAGGATAAATTGGACCTACTTACACTGCTATCATGTCCCTCTGATGCTGATGAAATAAAATTGCTTATGTTGTTGTTAAGTTCCTCTGATATCGATGAACTAAAACTATTTATGTTGTTGTGAGGGCCCTTTCTGCTTTGAATATTACCCTTAAATTTTTATTTTTTGATCTTGAGTGTTTTCCTTTGTTGATGGAGTTGTTAATTTTCCTTTTTAAATTGCTCATTTTATTCTTTAACCTACTCAATCTCTTTGATTAAGGCCAAAATTTGTTGTCATAGGACCATGTTTTGTGCCTTGAAAGTTTTTGGTATGCTCCCTATGATATCATTAAAAGTAGTGATTTCATCGAGCATAAATGATAGTGCTTTGTGATCTTCTTATATTTGATGGGTGATGATGTTATTTTCCTATGAAGTTTTGAAAGGACTTATCATATTGGATTAAGCCATATACATAATAAATGAGTTTTAGTACAACAAGATTAAGATTCTTGGATATATACAAATTCTATGTATAGTATATACACAATCTTTGTAAATGAAGATATATAAAAGAGTTTGAAAAACATTTTCAAGTATTTTCCTCAGATTCTCCCAATCGCCATTAGAAATAATTACAACCTTTGAGACAAAATAATTGGATGGATATTTAATTTGGAATTTTAGTTGGCCAATTGCTTGATTTCTAATGGAAATTCAAGTTTAGGATGTGCCATGAACTTGGATTTTATTTATTTTATTTTCTAAACACTAATGAGTAATTTTTTCATTAAATTTGTGCTCAATTGTGACTAATACCAGAGAAATTTACATTGCAATTGGAGCTCTTCTAATCAAAATTGACATTTGAAGATTATCTATCCATGCACATATTTCAGCACTAGCTACAAATAACAACAATACTCTTATTTTCCTAGTAGTGTAAACATTACAAAATTGAGACAAGAGGAATATGTAGTAAAAACCAACCATGACATTATCAGTTTAGTTGGCAGGAAAAACTGGGAAATTCAGATCAATGCCCATTCTCATATATTTTAGAGGGCTATTCGACTTGGTAGTTTGAAACTAGAGATTCGCTACTGTGCTTTGAAGAGCCTCCACTTCATCCTTTAAGTGCGGAATTCTTTGGCTTTACTTTTCCATAATATCAAGGTTATCTGCTCTGTTGATGTAGCATCACCTGCAAGTCAAATATCTCTTCCTTCAATTCTGCATGCTCCTTACTGCATTTCTCGCAGGAAGAGGAGGTCGAGGAAACAAAATCAGGAGAGCTCCCTTCGATGGTGAAATTATTAAAATCTCTTCTTGCCACCTGACATGAATGCATTTGATGGTAACCCCAAAGACTAGATGCCATTATGGAGGATGCATGCCAGGGAGAAGAACATGAAGCTCAAAAGGAGGGACAAAGAGCTCTACCAATTCCCGAGTTACATTTAGGTTCTCCAAATAGGTTGATGCAGTCCTTAATTCTCCTTACATAACATAAAATTATCTTCGAGCCTTCTCGTGAGTCAATCACACTGAAAAAGGAGGTATTGAAAAGAACATACTAGATGGTCTTCCTAGAAATGAACTGAAGCCATCCAGTATTCTCCATAGGAAGGATTACCTTAAACCACACTCTCATCAGTCTAAGACCGAGCTTTTCCTTAGCCAACATAATGGAGAGAATTAAACAATACCTCACTAATTTATGCATTTCACCCCTTAGATGCTACATGCGAGACGGAATTGTAGTACCAGAGCCACCTAGATCCCAAGATGACGCTATCATCAACCTGTTGATTGAAAGGAATCCTTCTACGTTCGGCGTGATCATCAAATGGATTAGTAGTTCGATCCTTACCGATGGGAGTAAAAGCGGCTCTTTGGGTAAGGGAATTTGTAGCAGGAACATTTGATTTCGCCTAAGATGATCCTTAGCCTGAGAGGAAGACGATAATTTCAGCATGCTTTCATGTGATTTGAGGCAACATAATTCCATGTTGAGCCGGTGGATGGACCTCAATTGCATCATGAAGAGAGAGCCTTCTATCAAGTAATGAATAACTATGGTACGAGGCTAAATAAGTTGGAGGATGAGATACTGGTAGGGGTGGGCCATGAGGGACTTGGGAAAGGATTAGAGGGATTATTCTTAAGCTTCAAATTAGGATTGGTACATGGATAGGGAGGTAAGGAATTGACTATGCTCATGGTTACCATAAAGGGATAATGGGATATCCATCAACCTCGTTTATGCTAGTTTTGCCTTCATCCATCTGGCAAGCCTTATTGGCCATTAGCTCAACATCCGAATTAAGGTTCCTTAGGATATAAAAGGAATGAGAACTAGAAAAGGAGTAGAGGATACCTTTGGCTCGCTGTAGCATCAAACTTAACATATTGTCCTTAGGAACTGAGTTTGTTCTCATATGTCTGATGAATAGGAAGGAGACTCTCAAGATAAATATATTTCTAACTCCTCATTACCGGGCTAAAATAAGTCCCAAGTAGAGACCATACACCTCTGCCTGATTGTTGGATTTCCTGCCTAATCTCCAAGCATACTTTTCGACTATTATTCCTTTAGGATTGCAAAGAATCCCTCCCCCTCCTGCCACCCTGCCAGGAACATGGATTTTCACAACTAATCTTTTTGTCTTGTTTTCTTAATTATCTTCTTCTTTTTTCATATTTTGTTTCTTTTATTTTCTTTTTAAATTTTTATTTTTTATTGGAAAAGCAAAATTTTTAATGGAAGAGGGGTAGAATTATTGTTGTCAATACCCACAACCTACATCTCAACTTGGTTAAATATTAGGGAAATAAAAATCATCTCAACTGACTAGTATGTTGTAGAGCTTCAATCTATGGCCATTAATCACAAATGGGATTCCTTCCTTATCAATGATATTTATCTTGATTGATCCATTATCAAATTGATCTTCTATTTCACAGGGGCCTAACTAGTGAGTGGTAAAATTTCCCTTGAAATCTTCAAATTTGGAAACAAAGAGAAAAGCATGATCACCAAATTTGGACTCCTTTTTCTTAATGAATTTGTCATGCCATTTTGACCTTTGTTGTTGGATGATGATGTTATGGTGAAGTGCTTCTTGCCTAGTTTCATCGTGCCGATTTAATTGCACAATTCTTTCTTTTTGAGCTTCAAACAAGTCTAACCCTAATTATTCTATTAATCTAACTGTTTGGACTTGGAATTCAATAAGAAGAGTAATTTTCTTACCAAACACTATTCATAACGAGTGAAACACTTTTCCGGGTGATTCTATATGTCCATAAAGCTTCTAGAAGCCAATCTTCCTCATCCTTCCTATGTAGTTGGACTGTCTTGGTCATGATTTCTTTTAGAATCTTATTAGTTGGTTCAACTTGTCCATTGGCTTGCGGGTGATAGGGGTGGGATTTATTTGCCTGATATTATATTTCTCCACTATTTCTTGTACTAACTTGGAGGTAAACTAAGCTCATTGGTCATTAACAATTTCTCTAGGAATTCCAAATTTGACAAAAATATATTCAAAAGAGAAAATTGACTACTGATTGTGTAGAAGCTCTGGCTAATTGCTTAGCTTCTTCCCATTTGGTAGCATAGTCAATCCATACCAGAATGTAGCTCTTTCCTTTTGACTTAGGGTTAATTGGTCCAACAAAATCTAGAGCCCACTTTTTAAATGGCTCTAAAATAACTTGTGGTTGCAGCGAAATTTCATCAGCTACTATTGGTCATCCCATCCTTTAACAACTATCACAACTTTGAACATATTTTCATGTCTTTGAACAAGGATGGCTAATAAAAGCCTTGATTAAGGATCTTAGAGGATGTTCTTTTGTTTGCAAAATGGCCACCACAAGGTCCATCATGACAAGATTTAAGAATATCAAACATTTCATATTCTCTAACAAATTGTCTATTAACAAAATTAGATCTCGTGTAGGAAATATTTCCATTAATCCAACTTTACCTTACACTTTGCTTGATTATTTTCTTTTTCTCCTTTGAAGTAAAATGAGGCTGTAATTTTCTTGAAGTTAAACGACATCAACAAACCACAATGTCTTAATTTATATAACAAATAAATGTTCATCTGGAAAATCATCAAATAGTGGAACAATCTCACTAGGGTATTTTAGGCAAGATTGAAAGTTTCTACCCAATTTTCCCTTCCGGAATGACCAATAATAGTGAATTTATACAATAGTAACAACCATCATGTAGTTATGCTATTAGTAATAGGTTTATTCATCAAATATTTCATAGAAAAATGCTTAGTGTGGATAAAGATTTCATAACCTATGACATAGTATCATAATTTATTTATTGCATGCACAAATGCTAACATTTATTTCTCAGTGATGGTATATTTAGCTTAGTAGGGGTTACATTTTTGCTAATATAGTAAATAACATATATCTTAAGATTTTATTTCTAGCATAACGATGCCCTTACTATATAATCAGATGCACCGGTGGAAATATGAAATGGTAAGGACCAATTAGGTCCTCTAAAATTTCGTGTAATAGATAAGTTTTTTTAATAGCTTCAAAAGCAATTTTGACAGTTGGTTTTCCAATAAAATTCTACGTCATTAGCAAGTAGTTCAAACATAGGCATGGCTATTTTATTATAATTTTCCATGAATATATGGTAGTACCTTGCACAACCTAGAATATTCTAGACTTCTTATTGGTTTGATGGACTAGGAAAATTAGCAATAACTTTAATATTTGCTGGGTCTATAGTCATTCTTGCAGCAAAAAATTGATGTCCCAAAACAATGCCTTCTATTAGTAACATAAAACACTTTTCATTGCCGAGGGACAAATTAGCTTCTAATATTTTCAAAACCGTTTCAAGATTTCCTAAAAATTATTCAAAATTATCATCATATACAGAGTAATCATCCATGTAAACATCCATACATTCATGAATTAGATAAAAAAATATAGCTATAACTTCTCTTTGGAATGTGGTTGGTGCATTACATAGGCCAAAGAGTAATGCCTTATACACGTGTCCCAAAGTACATGTGAAAGTAGTTTTGTCATGGTCTTCTATACCTATATATATTTTATTATAGCCACTATATCCATCTAGAAAATATAAATATTTCTTTCCCGCCAAGGTATCTAGGGCTTGATCTATGAATGGGAACGAAGAGTGATCCTTAAGAGTGGCTTTATTCAATTCTCTATAATCTATGCATACTCACCATTTTCCATTTTTGTTAGGCACTACAACAAGGGAGAAATTCATTGACTTTTAGAGATAGGGTAGATACAATCTACCTTTAGTAATTTCAGAAGTTCATCCTTTACTAGATCTTACAACATTGGACTCATCCATACCTTAGGTTGCCTTATAGGTCTGGCATTTTCTTCTAAATAGATATGTTGAATACATTTACTAGGGTGAATACCTGGAATGTATGTGTAATCCCAAGAAATTGCTTTGGAACACTTCTTTAGCACTTAAATTAATTGATCTTCTTAATATGCTTCTAATGTGGAGGTGATGTTTAAGTTTTTCTGGGTTGAAGTTCAACAGTTTTAGAATTTGAATTTACCATTGAATTTATATGAAAAATCTATTGAGATGAAGATTGTAAAGAATTTATCATGCAATATTCTTGAAAAGTTTGTTTTAAAATATTATTTGTTGTAGCATATTGAATTGTTCTTAAATATTTTGCAATATGAGAAATGAAGTAATCTGACATATTTTCATTTGATTCTTCCGCAAAAGAAATAGCTTGATTAATAGTGGATACTAGTTGGATCATTTCTTCTTCTGAATTTGTTTCTTCAAGCCATGCCAATTGTTCTATTTCATTCAAAGTTCTAGCTGGGGGATATAGTGTTATTTTCTTACTTTCATTTCCTTTAGAGATCATTATTTTTCCTAATCTACAACTCATGAATGCATTGAATATAACTAGCCATGGTCTTCAAATGATAAGGGATGTCCACCCAAATTTATTTGGGCTATAGAACTAAGAAGTCTACTAGATATTCCCAAGAATCCAAGGAGACTATTAAATTCTTTATCACACCTTCTAGTTTGACCCTTGATCTATCGACTAATTCAATTACTGTAGGTGTTGGTTAAAGCTTGTGTAGATTTAAGCTATGCATTGTATACATTGTCATTACATTTATTTTTGCGCCCAAATCAATTAAAGCATTTGGAATTAACAAATTGTTAATTGTAATAGTAACCATTGGGATTCTTGGATCCACATATTTTTCAATTTCAATTGACTTTGACATTAGGCTAACTAAATGACCGATGACATGTATTGTAGCTGGATCATTCTTCCTTTTCTTGGATTTGAAACAAGATTCCTTAATTTCTTTAACATAAATTGGAATTTATTTGATAGCTTGCTATAAAAGAATTTTAAGAAATAAAATTTTCAATTGATCGAAGAAATCATGCTCAATAGGAACCATTGATTTTTCTACAACTAACCTCTATGGAAAGGGAGGTGCTTTAGCAATTAAAGATGGATTCATATGAGCTTCTATGCTTTTAGATGTTTCTATAATTGTTTTTGTGCCATTTTTCTTAGAATTTCCTTAATCTCTTCTTGTTCTTCAATAATTAGAGGAGATTATTTTTGCAATATCTTTCCTGATGTTAAGTGAATATTATCAATAGAAACAATTGCATACCTGGTAAGTGTTTCTTCTAAATTATATATAAGTTTATCTACTTTTACATTGGGATTTGCCAATAGTTGGGATGGTAATTGAGTAGGTCTAGGCTAAGTTTTCTTAGAGGGTAGTTGAAGCTACTGAGGTTAGGTTGTCTGTACTTAAGGTGATTTTTGAATATTTTGAGATAGTTAAAATTGTTGAAAAGGCTATTGTTGTTGGTATGTGTTATAGACATTTTTGGGCACTGCAACCCCAATCAAACATGTCCATAAACCAAGGACTCCTAAGTCCCTAAAAGTGTTGTTCCATCCCCTAAAAGAACAAGGTCAGCTGATTACATCATCTCCCAGAAGTTCTCCATGAAAAAATACTCAGAACTGGTCAAAGCTGGACCATCTCACCTACTCCATGGTCAAAGTGCACTGCATCCCACCTAAATGCACACGGGAGGTGTGATGCATACTAAAAAGCCCTTCTATGGGGTGCAATGGGCGAGAGTGGACAAATGGCAGTGTCAATTTGCGAGGTGGAGGATCATGGAATCTTCCAGAAACTTCTTCTGTGACACTTGCCTCTCTGCATTCGCCCAGGGATGAGTAAGAGATCATCAATCTCCAAGTGGAATCAAGGACTATCAGAGAGAGGACACTAATCAAATCTCAGAAGCTGACTCACCTCCCTGCAATCATCTATATATGGATCCCTCATCCCAGAGATCCAGAGGTTGGAATTTTGTATCTTATAAGGAAGTGTTGCTGGTTTCTTGGTGTAACATCATAGTGTTGGGTGATCTAAGATTTTCATGAGGTGAAGAAGGGCTTTCTTGCTGAGAGGATGACGCTGGGTTAGAACAATTGGTTGTAATCCTCTTTGCTATTCTTGATATTAATAAAGCTATTCAAGTTTTCCTCCACATTCTTGTATGATTGATGATATATGCATTTGTGTGGTCAATATATATCTGGTCCTATATTGTTTATGATAGTAGATCTCTGTTCTTGGATAGTGTTATGCTGCTTTGATTCCACAGGTGCTCTTTGAAGCTGGGTAGACAAGGAAGCAAGTGGTGAATATCTATAAGAAGGGAGAGGAATCAAGCAAGGAAGCAAGTGCAAGACAGAGGTTGGTCTCCTTTGTTCCCCTCTTATCTAATTCTCATAAAGGAAAATGAAAGTAGTTTTAGTTTGTTTGTTTCTAAGATAGCTACCAGTCTTAGTGGGACTAGCAGCTCTGCATAGACACTAGATTTCCCGATAACAAAATGGCGACTCCACTGGGGAGCGAATAGATTGTTTGTTTGTCTATATTTGTTTGCTTTATAAACTTACAGATGGAGCCTGAAGTCAAGCCAGCTAGCCTTCGAACTGCATTTGCTATGCAAGTGCAAAGTAGATCAATGCTGCTTCAGTCTATCTCCGGGTTTTGTTTATGAATTGAACAATCGATTTACAAACTCTCTAATTGCCCTTGTGGTGGCTCTAGTAACCTCCTTAGATCTACCCCTGTGATTTATTTACTGATTATCACTTTCTCGGCCTAAATCCCTGAACTATGCTGCAAACTGTGATCAAGAACTGGATCAAAAGTCTCGCACTGTACCATCGCACCCTCTCTTCAAGGATATCAGTATGCATCGCACTTCCCGTGTGCTGTAGGTGGGATGCATACTAGAATCCCTGTGTAACAGGTGCGATGGTCAGAGAAGGCTAATTTTGCCTCCAGACTTTGGTTTTTCTTCACTCTTTTCAGCTCTATTCAGGAGTTTTGCTGTCTGTAGTCAATATACCTCTGTGGAAACCCCCTTCCTTGCCATTATTCTGCCTCCATTGTGCAAATAACTGTAAATGTTTTTATGTATTGTGAGCCATTTTCAGTTCTCTTTTACAAAGAAGTAGCGTAATTGAACTGTCGTTTCTTGATTTGGAAGTGTCGCAAGTGTCGTTTTCAGTCATAGAAGAGAATCCGATTGTTCTTGATAGTCGATTACACTTTTACTCTTGTATTTGATTTGAATTAGTAGTTTTTCAAGTGTCAAAATCAAGTTTTCAATTCCAAATAGCAAGTGTCGTCATTGTCTTAATTTTGTCTTGAAAAGAAGCTTGTTAGTAATGTCGCTTTGAAAAATAATTCAGATTTGCGCTTAGCTTTCTTTTTATCATTCACACATTAAGAAGGTTGAAAAAAAAAATACATGCATGTGCATTTGCGTTTAGACTGTTTGTTGGTTTGATTTAGGACAGTGCATATAGTGTGTGCTCTCTGCTCTATGTTGAAAGAATATCATCTCTCTTTCTTTAGTAGCTAGGATTTTCATTGCAAAAAGAAGATTAAACAATTGTTTATCATCTTAGATTTCATTTTAGGAATTTTATATCTACATCATGCAGTGAACCTGAAAGGAAAATTTCTTAAACAAGATCAACTGTAAAATAAATTTAATGAATCTAAAAACGCTTTGGAACCTAACGCACAACTTTTAGAAGTCTAGGCTAGAGACGTATTTCGGTGTCGTAAAGCCTGGTAACTGTTGTTTTCATCGCTGGTTGGGTGATTCCTCCATTTTGAGACGACAAGTGCCAGTACAGACTTGTGCTCCCATGTACCATCGAGTATATATTGGGAGACCACAATAGGCTATATCCTTTATCCATAGGAAGCTGTGTCTGCCGCCCTATCGATCGCAATGCACTGAACACAACATTCGGGAAGATTGACTGCCGTACCGTAAAAAGTATTTTGCAGTTTTGCGATTGGTTTGGTAATCCCTCTGTCTAGATTTCCAGAGTAGTCTCTTTCGTTCCTTTTCAGACTCAAAGGAAAAGGTCCATCTGAGCACTTGTCACTTCAAGCTCATTAAAAATCGAAGGCGACTAGATTCATCTTTTGTTTTTTCTCGATTCTTAAAAATTGAAAAAACAAGTTGTGTTAAAGCGTCTAAAATTCATTTAATTCGGAAACATATTTCCCCTTGATTTTTAGTTGATCGAGTAATCCGCAATCGTGGAAGAAAGTCAATTGAAACCCCATCGTTCGCGGAGGCTTACGAGTCAACCGTCTTTGTCTCCAGAATCAAAATTGTTACGGACAAAGCGAACTCGTTTAACCGGTTCAAAATCCCCTGGTAAAGTTGGAACAAGTGTTCCGACACCATCAAAGACTCCGGTTACTCCAAACATTTCTGGTATCCATACCTTTATAGAAGAAGTTCTGTAGCCACCGAAGGACAGTAGAGCTTATCCTAGTGTGAAGGTAAACACTTGTATTACTGAATCAGCTCCATCTACAGCTGATTCGGAAGTTGTTATTCCCCAAACATCTGTCGCTGCAGAATCTATACCTTCTTCGATAATATTTTACGGACTTGACGGTCTACCTCTTCCACCTTGTCTGATTGTTATAGAAGAGATTATGGAAGATCCTCCATCTGGTACTCCATCACAAATTGGAGTCGGGATCACCCTATATCCTTCTTCATCAGAAATTAGTCTACCGGTATCGGAAGCTCCTATAGAATCGCTAGGAAATCTTTTGGATAGACTAGAAATGTCTGAACAACTGTCAACATCTAGGACTGTGTCATCTAACACAGCGATGACAGAACTTCCTGCTGTCACTCCAATAATGTTCGCCGGCATACCATCTGTCCCGACTAGCTCTCAATCGCTAGATGGGGCCCACTCAGGGGCTATTTCGGCAATATGGTCTATTCCCGTTTGTTCATCCGGAGTAATATCCGGGAGCTCTTACGTTGAGTCTTAGCAAATTGATCCTTCACGGTGTCAATTTGGGCAGTCCAGTCCTCAAGGGAAAATCATTCCTTTGAGTACCGGATTACCACCGTATGGGGGGCAATATACCCTTTCATTGTCTCCTCCGGGAGAACAACCATACGAGAGTTCACAACAAAATTCAGGTTATGCTAGAATTACATCTAGCGGTTGGGTGCCAATACTGCCTCAACAACCAAGAGTTGTATACTCGATGCAACAATGTTTACCTATGTCAAATATACCAACTACGCCAGCTATTGTGACGGTGTCGCAAGTACAAGCGTTGCCTGTTGTATGCCAACCTCAGGTTTCTCAGGTCGTAATGCAACAACCTCTTATCCCTGCGACTCAACCACAATCGCCAACTAGTGGAATGACACAGGCCCAAATGGGTACAATTACCCCTCATCTTGGTCAAACAGCCAGTAGTGGACAACAACATATGGCTTCACAACCATGGCTGGTGCAATATCAACAACCGCAATTCCAACAAGTTTACCAAGGATCTGAGCAACAAATCTTTGCAAATAATGGGCAGCCGTATATTCAAAACGGTCAAAATCAACCATTCTATAATGGTTATGCCCATCAACCTTACCAAAGTTACCAACATCAAATGCATTATGCTGGTATGCAAAGACCAACTGCTCAGGCAATTCCATCTTATCTTGGGTATGCTTTGCCAAACCTGAATCAATAGTTACCCTTCGTGGCGACTTTAGAGTTACCGGATCTAAATCGGCTAACGAACGATCCAATTACTTACGCCCCTTGGTGGCCAGTGATTCCACATAAACTCCGTCAGATATTCCTAAATTTAATGGAAATCCGGGTGAAGACCCGTCGAATCATGTGATGACCTTTCATTTGTGGTGCTCATCAAACACCCTAAACGATGATTCGATTAGGCTTCACCTTTTTCAGAGAACGTTAACTGGTCTAGCAGCAAAATGGTATGTCGAATTACCTAGAGCTTCGTTTGATAACTTCAGTACCCTAGCCACAACCTTTTTAACCCATTTTCAGCTACCCATAAGGTACGAAACGGGAACATAAATTCTTACCAATTTTAAGCAAACGATGACCACTCACATATCCGATCATATTCATGAGTGGCGACGTCGTTGTAGAATGGTAAAAACGTACGTTCCTGATAAGCTTTTAGCTGAATGGCTTATTAAGTCATTATTACCTTGCATTACAGAAGATGTGGCAAAGGGAGGAGTCATCACTGAAGAGTAAGTTCTTGCTCGTGCGCAATATTTGGACTTGATTTATACTCAGTCTGGCATGCTCTACGATAAAATTCCTGACGCTCCCAGACCGGAATTTTCCGTTCCTCCTCCCCCTAAATCGAACAATGACTCTCATGTCGGCGATGGTGTGATTGGTATGATAGACACGAAATCAACAAAGGATACATCTAAAAAGGTCAGTAAGATTTCTAGTCAAAATGCAAAAGAAGAACTTCTCGCCTCGGAAGTAAATGCCGTCTCAACAGACAAAGGCAAAGAAACCAAGCAACCAGGAGGCAAGAAGAAAAACAAAGGGAAGAAGAAGAAACAGGAGGAATCATCACCTGAAAAATCTTCTGCAAACCCTTCTGGAGATAAGAAACCAAATCGTCCATGTCTTATATGTGATGAGGATCATTGGGTAAGAGATTGTCCATATAAAGCTGAGCTTAAAAAATTCTTCAAGAATTCAAAAACCTCGGCAGTATTAACTGATCCGTTTCCAAATCTAGGAACAAATCTGGTTGCCAGTGACAATGCTTCCCCATCCCAAGTACTGATGTTGTCAGTTTCGAAGCAGCAAAATGATGCTTTGATAACGACAAGAAATAAAGATTACGGGAATCCACAGCTGTCGAACAACAAGGATAAAGATCAACCTAGTAGTTCGACAACAACTTCGACAGAAGTTGTGCCGCCCATCATTCTAGAGCTAACAATAAAACCGCCAAAGGGAGTAGTACACAAGTCGACATTTAATCCTCGTGCCAGAGCATCACAACATTATAATATAGTGGAAGATCTGGCCCAATCGCCATCCGCTATGTCGACACTTGAGGTACTGCAAAATTGCCCCTCCCAAAAGCAGGCTTTATTATCAGCAATAGGTGGGATTGACCCAAAGGATTCTAATCTTGGGTCCGTTAATCACAAAGGATATGACCCTCAGTTACTAGCTCAACTAGCTTTCCTCATTCAAGTGAAAGCCCTCAAAAAAACTGTTCATTGAACAAATATTGATGAGGGGGCATCTACATGTATTATGTCGATGAGTTGTTGGAAAACTTTAGGATCTCCAACCTTGTCGCGATCTTCAACGACATTAAAAGCAATTGATGGATGAACATATACCCCATATGGGATTTTAAGTAACTTGCAAGTTTAACTAGGGGGGAAAACAGTAGAAATAGATGTTGAAGTAATTGACGGAAACCTCGATTACAACATCCTACTAGGAAGGCCCTGGATATATGCTATGGTTGCGGTTGTGTCGACCTACTTCAGGAAGATTGCATTTCCCTTTCAAGGGGGAATTACAATCGTCGACCAACAAACATTTCTCCCCAATAGTTCCCAAGTTACGGGAAGCATTCCGATGATCCATGGAAGCCCCCATTCATTTCAAAATATCGAAGTAGGCCTACTAAAAGACCCGATATTAATGGGGACTTTTTCCCTCCCACCTCCAATCAATCTGGCGGAAGTGGTGATGGTAGGAACCTGCAATATGATATCTTCTATTCAAAAGATCTCAGGAAACGATATTAGCATGGATCATCTGCAGGTATTGCCTCCAAGCCTAATAGAAATATTGTAGCAATGAATGTTTTCGGCATAGGAGGCAAACCCTAATCAACGCTCATCAAGCGTTTGGATAGATAGGTCTAACGAATATGGCACCCCTTCAGATCCTTGGTCGCAAGTACATTACACAGACAAAGGAATTGTTCAGTCAATGATAATTGACGGGGCGCCATGGGAAGATTACCACCATCGTTCCCATCTTCCGGATTGTCAAGAAGATACTCCTGATGACCTTCATCATCCTTCAATTTTTGATTTCCTATCAAATACTATAAACATGGTGGATTCCGAGCGAAACTTGTCCAATATCGAAGAGACTATCGCCATAAATATCTCGACCAAAACAGATGTTGTAGAGAATATTTATGTTGGCAAATGTTGTTCTCCTTCAGAACTGGAAATATACAAAGTTCTTTTTCGCAAATTCAGAGATGTCTTTGCTTGGTCATATGATGAAATTCCAAGAATTGACTCGAGTATAATTGAACACGAAATAAAGATGTATCCAGATGTCAAACCAGTACGACAACAGCTACGGTAGGTGCACCCCAAGAAAGTCGCTGCCATCAAGGCAGAAGTTGAAAAACTTCTCCATGCTGGTTTTATTTACCTGGTTCCTCTAACCGATTGGATATCAAACATTGTTTCTGTAATGAAAAAACAAGGAACAATTAAAGTGTGCGTCGATTATAGGGATGTAAATCAAGCTTGCCCAAAAGACAACTACCCTACACCCTTTATTGACCAAATTATTGATGAATGTGCCGGATGTGAAATCTTTTCATTTATGGATGGATTCTCCGGGTATAATCAAATAAATATCCGCCCACAGGACCAGTCAAAAACTGCATTTATTTGTCCGTGGGGCACATTTGCATATCACAAGTTACCCTTTGGTTTAAAGAACGCAGGGGCAACATTTCAGAGGGCAATGAATTATGCCTTCCATGACATCAAAAACATCGTTCAACCATATCTCGACAATCTTCCGGCTCATTCGCGAAAGCAGACCAATCATTCACAGCATTTGAGAGCGATATTTCTATGTTGCCGACACTACAAGATACGACTCAATCCACACAAATGTGTGTTCTGTGTCAGTTTTAGTCATTTGCTTGGCTTTGTAGTCTCAAAGGACGGGATTCGTCTCGACCCATGTAAGGTTCAGGCAATCATAAATTTGCCTCCACCTTCAAATTTTCTTCAGATTCAGAAACTCTAAGGGAAAGCAAACTTTCTGAGGAGGTTCATTCCAAATTACGCCGAACTTGCTAAAGGTTATACACGTCTATTGAAAAAAGAAGTACCCTTCGTCTGGGATCAGGTCATGCAAGCTTCCTTTGATGCTTTAAAGGAATCCCTAATAAAAGCATCATTAATGTACGCTACTGATTATCAAAAAGACTTTAACCTGTATCTGGCTGTAGTAGATACAACCATCGCAATGGTTTTAGTTCAAGAAGACAATGGAATTGAACATCCTATATATTATTTGAGTAGAAACTTAAATGATACAGAAAGCAAGTATTCCTATATTGATAAGCTGGCTCTCGCGGCTGTTCAAGCGATACAAAGATTTCGACGCTATGTCCTCTTTCGAAAAACTACCATTTTGTCAGATTACAACCCCATGACTTATATATTGTCGCGACAGTTGTTGGGGGAAAATATTCAAAATGGATAGCAATTCTTCAAGATTTTGATCTGGAATTTGTAAAATCCAAATCGAAGAAATCCCTGGTTTTCGCGGAATTACTATGCAATCTCCCATCGTCGTCCAACGATGAAACATCTGAAGAAACCATCATGGATGAATCTTTGTTTCTGATATCTTCAAGCAATCCGTGGTATGGAGATATAATCATCTATCTCCAAACCCAAAAATATAGGTCTAATACCTCTCGCTCGGAACAAAGATGTATTCGATACCAATCAAAAGACTACATGATCGTCGGTGATACGCTTTACCATCGTGGTGTCGATACAGTTCTGAGGAGGTGCCTCACCCATGAGGAGGCCGAAAAAGTCCTGAATGATTGCCATTCAGGTGCGTGTGGGGGGCATCAATCTGGTTACGCTACGACACAAATTTTTTTATGAGCAAGATACTTCTGGCCAACAATGTTCAAAGATTGCATAACCGCAGTCAGAAGTTGCCATGCGTGTCAAATTTTCGATAGCAAAACCAGAAGACCACCCACACCCCTGCAACCAGTAGTCGCTGTTGGGCCATTCACCATATGGGGCATAGATTTCTTGACATGTAACCCCACCTCGACCGGGGGGCATGGGTATATCATAGTCGCGGTAGACTATTTTACCAAATGGGCTGAGGTGATGCCTACATTAAACAACACCGACGAAATGGCTACCCTTTTCTTTTTCAATCATGTAGTCGCCAGATTCGGCGTTCCACAGGCCATAGTCACAGATCATGGATCACATTTTCGCAATCACATGATGGTTGAATTGGCTGCCAAATTGGGGTTGTCCCACGACAGCTCTACTCCATATTACCCGCAGGCCAATGGACAAGTTGAAGCAATCAACAAGGTCCTGAAGCGGATGCTGCAAAGGATGATTGGAGTCCACAAAAGGAGTTGGCACCTGATCTTGTACTCAGCCTTATGGGCATACCGAACATCAGTAAGGAATGCAACTGGGTTTACACCCTTTCAACTGGTGTATGGCCTAGAAGCAATCTTACCAGTTCAGTGTGAAATCTCATCCCTCAAACTCGCAATCGACCTTCTCCCCGGAACTTCAGAAGAAGAGGCTCATTTCTTGGAACTAATCCAATTGGATGAAACTCATCGTGATGCCGCTTTGGATAATGAAGCCCATAAGAAACAAGTCAAGGCGCAGTTCGACAAGAATGTCAAACCCCGTGTCTTCTCAGAAGGTGACTTGGTCTTACTTTACGACCAGGAATCCGATAAATTGGGAGCAGGTAAATTCAAATCCTTATGGATGGGCCCCTATATTATTAAACGTGTATTAGCAAAAGGATCCTACGAGTTAGTGGATTATGATGGGATTCCACTGGCGTAACCCTGTAAAGGGTTGTATCTTAAGCGTTACTATGCATGATTAAGTGTAGTAACCCCTATGCTTTTGTTAAATTTTTATTTTCGCTAAGGGTAATTGTTTTGGTCAGGTAATCCATTTTTTACATTTGTTGCAGATGTCGAACCTATTGGAATCATTTTTTGGATATGCTGACGGAGCGAGTCATAGTTTGCGGAACCTATCTTCTACAGCCTGGGCCATTTTTGATCCAAGCGACGAGTTAATAAGTTTCAGAGGGGTATGTATTGGTCGGTCAACAAATAATATCGCTGAATATAGCGCGTTGATAGAAATCCTCTCTGATGACATCACACATGGCATACGCCGACTTGTCGTTAGGCTAGACTCACAACTCGTCATACTACAACTCACTGGTATCTACTCCGTTCGAAATCCAGCTATCTATCGCATGTTCCTAAGGGTAAAGATTTTGGAAAGGCAGTTTGATTCTATTCAATATCAGCATATTTCCAGAAACTTAAACACATTAACATACTCATTGGAAAATTATGTGTTAGATAGACATTTTCAACATTTATAAAAGAAGCATTTCATCAATATTCGCATCAGGATCATGTAACTTAACCAAAATAAAACTCCGAAAATCAAAAATATATATATATATCTATATATATATATATATATCTATCCATATATATATATAACTATTTGTGGTTTGCACATAATGTTCTGTAACCAAGACAAAATTGGTCAGATGACCCAAAAACTCAAAATACTAGGGGGCACTCTAGTCTAATGGTGCTGGTGATAACAAGTCACCGCCTGTGAAATCATGCGCAAAAGCCGAGTCCATCGACTTGGCATGCCAGTAGTATGTCGCTGCAACCTAAGAGGCAGCTTGTCGGTCCTCACATCCGGGATACCAAGAGTGAGACCCTCGATCTGATCCTGCAATGCTGAAAGAGTCTCGGCCACATCAAGGTCGCGAAGGATAGCCCTCCCCACAGCCTCTCCTGTCGGAGCGGCAGCTGGCGCTCTCGGACGTACTACTGGTCAGACTGGTCCAATGTCTGCATGACTGCATGAGTTTTGATTAGTCTTGAGTAAAGAAAATATAAGAACATTATGAAAAGCAATAAACAGGAATTTGGTCAGAGAATTTACCTATGGCACCCCACTGCTCACCAGCCGGCAGTGCCAAATCCGGATCACCCCGGAAATCCATACCAGCATATGGACACTTGGCAAAAACCATCTGCTGACGGTTGAACCACTCAAAGAAGGTATCAGAGAAAGAAATTTGGGACTGACCCGCATGTCGGGCCATGAATTCAACCCATCTCTACATCCGTGGCTCAGTCGGTGGAGGTAAACCAAGTGGAATATACTGTGGTTGCATCAGTGGGATCTTTTCCAAGGCAAAAGTGGTCAAAATAGAACCATAACCAAAGTTCTTCAATCTTTTGCTTTTTACCTTGGTTAGCTGTTCTTTCATCACAGAGAGTACTGCATCACACCAGTTGAACACCTTTGGTTCAAGGCATTCCAAGGCATACTGCATATAAGACCTGTTGACCACATGAAGAGCCGCACTACCAGTCAGTCTAGAAAAAGTGAACAGAATGGTCCTCAAGGGCTTGTCAGTGACATCTCGGATATTGATCTTGTCGTCCTTACTTAGCTGAGATCCCTCTCTTCAATACCGACAAATGTAATCTCTCACAGATTTTCCCCCATGGGCCAAACCTAATAATGAGATAGGGGCACCATGCCTCGATAAACCGATCAAAAAATAGATGTCCACGACAGTCAAGGGGATAGATTTGCCCCTAATCTGGAACACCTGGTCGGTAGGATCCCATGCATCGAGAAAATATTGCAACAAGTTGATTTGTTGCCTCATGCTAGAGATGCGAAAAAACTTCAGCAGGCAACAGTTTCGTAGTGCAGTTACCGTACACGGATCATGTAAAGCAAGCATGTCCTCTTCTTCATGCTCACGTTCTCGCCATGTAACGGGCATTTTTCTTCGATAAATCTCTAAAAACAAACAAGAGAAGAGTCAGGATCCTGATTTGGTGAAAAACAGGCAAAAAATTCCATGAAAAATTGTGCACAAGTTTCCCTCCTTGTGACCATCGCATCCCCAGCAGTGTACTAGGTGGGATGCATGCTAACTGGCCAATGGCCAAGCCAACATGCATCACACTTTTTGATATAGGAAAGGTATGATGGAGCCAGGGCGAATTATTCAAACCCCAAGGGCTTAGAAAAACTAGGAAACATGCTCAGAATTCAAAAAGGAAAGAATGAAACTGAAGAGCTCAGGTTTAGCTCTTACCTGGTCCAGACGGCACCAAGAATCATCCACAGAATCTCCTGGAATCAACTAGTGAAAATCAAGGGGGAAAGCACCTCCAAAGCTCCAACAAACCAAAGTTCAAATGAAATTGTAAAATGAGAGGTAAAAACCACTTTTAAATTACTTTTCACGTAATTCAAGTAAAATATTAGTGTTTTGACTCATTTTTCAAGCATATATTATTTGTTTCTAACTAGTTTGATGAAGCAATTGAGTAGGCAGTACAACCTTTGAAGGAACAAAGTTGTCAATGGTAAAATCAAGGTAATCAATGACCATTGTATCGAGTAGTTTTTATGTGGAGTTCAAGATCGTTAAAAATTAAACATAAGCAGTGAGCAAATGTTTCCCCCAGAGTTTAATCTCATTCACTAAAAATGAACCAATTTCCGGTAAATAACCATCGTGAATGCATTACCATCAAACTTTGAACCTTGGTCGTGTTCTCATCATCACCTCCACTCTGTTTTGGCCGATCATTCACCTCCATTTGATTGTTTACCCTTTTTGAGGAACAACTGCGAAGAGTGATCCTGTTAGCCATCCTTGTGACACTGCTGTGATTGGAAAATTCCAAACCTTACCTGGAATTAGCTGCTACCCGAATTTATCACTCGTTCCTCGAAAAACGAGTCTCCTTTAAGCTCTTTTCATCTGACTCGTAAAATATGAAAAGATTGCTGAGTAATTGGCCTCTCCAGCTCGTTAAAGTGACCGAAAGTGTTATCCCTCCTTTAGATTTTAATCTTTTTGGACCTGAGGGATTATTACACAAAAAGATCGAGCGCTTGTTTTGTTCAGCTCGTTAAAATTACCGAAAATTCATCCCTTTTGTATTATTTTATACTTTTTCGGACTTAAGGGATTATATGACGAAAAAGGATTGTTGGAGTTTTCTTTACGTCCCTTTCAGACTCTCTAAAAATGAAAAGGACCGCGTTATCTTTGTCGTTAAACTCGTTAAAACCGAATAGCAACAAACTTGTCCATATAGACAAGAACGAGTTTCACTATCGCTAGGCTCGTTAAAACATAGCGATCGGTTTGCCCGAAGGGAAAATTATAGAACAAGCATATGTTATCCTCCTCAAGCTTGATAAAAATAAAGAGGTACTGGTCAGCAATGACTGGGGAAAATTGGGAAGGAAACTTGAAGAAAATTTATTGGTAGCAAGTCGCTCTTGAACATGACACTTTCACTCCACATCCGAGTCGGGTTGGGTTGTTCCGTTCACTGGTCATATCACCATTGGTCCATCACACCATCCACGTTTTGGGTTAACGCTACCAATCCATCATGTCAGTGTCGCTGATATGTTCAAGAGAAGTCGCTCAGAGAATTCACCTGTGTCTTATCCACTGCAATACATTTACGCTCCATTCTTTCATGACCGCCACCCTGAACCTTATATCATCAGATCGTTTTCACCTCCATTAAAATCATTTGCTCCATTCCATATCATAGATGTGGGATTCATTAAGGCCCTCCTATGATGGATCACTTCTTGTCGACATCAGCTCATTATCTAGGAAGTCGATCTAGGAACAACCCTTTTAGTACTTTGAAGCTTGCATGCCTCAATGGCAAGTTTCTCACTTTCGGCGACATGTTTACATCAATGGCCTTCGACCGAAAGATTTTGTGTGGTGTTCGACATCAAGTCCCTTTTTCACACCACGTGAATTGTACTGCCGTACCTTGAGGGTCATCATCATTATCGGTGATTCCTCTCGCGCCTGTTAACAACTTACATCACTAGCTGGTAATCAAGAAATGTCTTTCCATGTTCGACTCCAGAACATCTCTCACATGGATCGACTTGTACTTTGAGTGAAGATTGAACGAGATTGAAGACCCCGGATCTAGTTTCATCCACCTGGGCTGCAATATATATTCAGGAAAATAAAGACATCAAATGTACATCATTGCTGCACAGATAATCATCCGATCTAAGGGATGATGGCTCTACCAGAATCATCAGTCTGCACTCATGTACATGAAAATGAATTTATAAAGCTGAGCATGGGAATGCCCGCCTCAGCTAGATCATGAAAATATTATGAAGATAATGTATTGTATTGTATCTTATTACAGGTCGCCTTCCAGCTCGAAAAAGCTTCGGATCCTCATGATAAAACATTTCACTCGACATCAAAAGATTAGCGACCTCATGCTTTAGGGGGCAACTATTATAGACATTTTTGGGCACTGCAACCCCAATCAAACATGTCCATAAACCAAGGACTCCTAAGTCCCTAAAAGTGTTGTTCCATCCCCTAAAAGAACAAGGTCAACTGATTACATGATCTCCTAGAAGTCCTCCATGAAAAACTACTCAGAATTGGTCAAAGCTGGACCACTCACCTGCTCCATGGTCAAAGTGCGCTGCATGCCACCTAAATTCACACGGGAGGTGCGATGCATACTGAAAAGCCCTTCTATGGGGTGTGATGGGCAAGAGTGGACAAATGGCAGAGTCAATTTGCGAGGTGGAGGATTATGGAATCTTCCAGAAACTTCTCCTGTGACACTTGCCTCTCTGCATTCGCCCAGGGATGAGTAAGAGATCATCAATCTCCAAGTGGAATCAAGAACTATCAGAGAGAGGACACTAATAAAATCTTAGAAGCTGACTCACCTCCCTGTAATCATCTATATATGGATCCCTCATCCCAGAGATCCAAAGGCTGGAATTTTGTATCTTATAAGGAAGTGCTGCTGGTTTCTTGGTGTAACATCATAGTGTTGGGTGATCTAAGCTTTTCATGAGGTGAAGAAGGGCTTTCTTGCTGAGAGGATGACGCTGGGTCAGAACAATTGGTTGTAATCCTCTTTGCCAATCTTGATATTAATAAAGCTATTCAAGTTTTCCTCCACATTCTTGTATGATTGATGATATATGCATTTGTGTGGTCAATATATATCTGGTCCTATATTGTTTATGATAGTAGATCTCTGTTCTTGGATAGTGTTATGCTGCTTTGATTCCACAGGTGCTCTTTGAAGCTGGGTAGACGAGGAAGCGAGTGGCGAAGATCTATCAGAAGGGAGAGGAATCAAGCAAGGAACCAAGCACAAGACAGAGGTTGATCTCCTTTGTTCCCCTCTTATCTACTTCTCATAAAGGAAAACGAAAGTAGTTTTGGTTTGTTTGTTTCTAAGATAGCTACCAGTCTTAGTGGGACTAGCAGCTCTGCATAGACACTAGATTTCCCGATAATAGAATGGTATTTGGAAATAAGGTTATTGGAAATGTTGTTGGTAAGGATGTTGATCATGCTGTTGATATGGGTTTTGGTATGGTTGTTGGTATAACTGCTGGTATGGGGGTGTGTTTCCAAAAGCTTTTCCTCACCAACCTTGTTGATAAGGTGGGTTTATAGGTTGTTGAGGCGGCCAAGAATAACATGGAATAGGATCAATATACATATTTTGAACAAGATTTTGATAGTATGGAAATTATGGATTCAACTATTGGTCGGGTTTTCCAGGGTCTTCTTGGACGTGTAAGGTAATAAAGTGATTATGCTACTTCACCTTTATTTTTCTTTGTTTCCTTTAGTTTTTCTATTGTTGGAAAATTCTCCATTGAGTTTCTTTATGCACAAATTCCACAAACATCAATACTATCCAAAGGACATTCACGTAAGGGATGTTTCTTTCTACATTTTGGACAAAATATAGACAACACTTCATTTTGTTCTTCTTGTCTCTTTCTAGATTTTAATGTATCAATTTGAGAACCAAGAGTACTTAGAAGATCAATCTTAAATTTTTCTAATAAATTTCCAAGTTCAGCTCTAGTGACTCCTCCAAAAGTTGACTTAGTTACTTTTGAAAGTGCATCTCTTTGTCCCTTGCTAGACTTTTCTCTTCCTCTGGAGTATTTCCTACACAATTTAGTGATTTTATCATAAGGTAATTGAGAAATATCTTTTGCCCCCATAATATTGATGGCATCTATATATTCATCCCATATTACTTTTAAGAAGAGTGTTCATATAAATTTAGGACTTAAAATCACTTTGCAAGTTATATGTAAATATTTCTAAGTAATATTCCAAACTTTCATCTTCCTGTTGACTCATTTTGAAAATATATTATTTATCACTTTAGGATTGATAATAAAACTAGTATAAATGGTGCCAAATTCTAACGTATATTAATTGTCTATTCGACTTATTGTCATCGACTATCCGACACATTAGAGTCGAGCTCCTCATCAATGGGATTGTGTCGAATAGTTGACCCTTTATTAAGCGTCATATATTCGATGGGACAGATGTCGAATATCTAACACCGAAAATGTCTTTAATCGTCTGATGCTTTGTGTTTGATTTTGCGATGCCAACATTCGTTGTATGTGCGATGGGCTAAATGTTAGATATCTGCTGCCCTAGATTCCAAAAATGAGTTTCAGCATGTGATGCTTTGATGTCAGATATTCAACACCTTATTAGTCTAGTCTAATAAGATATGACAGTTCGTTTCGTCGGTATGGAGTCAAATGTCCGACGGTTGAGCATCAGATAATCATTAGTATAATAAGTTTGTGCGATGAGAGTGTTATAGCTTTGATGCTTGGTTCTGTCGATACAATGTCGGATATCTGATGGTTTGTCTCATTGGTTAAGATTTGGATATTCAGTGGTTTCCACTTATTGTCGAATATCCAATGACCTTATGACCATTAAAAAAATATAATTTGATCTAGGGAACTCGACTAGATCCATCCAGAGTTAGTCAACAATGTCTTGAAGTCCTCCCATTTTTTAATCATAGGATTATTTCCTAACTTCAATTCATCCACATAGGTCATCGACCACAATAGATCATGTCCAATTATCTTCAACCAAGCAACAAAAGTCTACTGCATTTCTTGGATTTGATAAAGGCCAAAATAAACTCCCATTTTTTCAAATAACTATTTAATACTCCAGTGTTAACTTGTCCATCAAACATGTGTATTTCAAGCTTCACTTCAACTCTCAAAGGAACACTAGAAGATGAATAAGATGAGTTGTTTTTACCCAATTCACTAGGTTTCTTACTTTTGGTACCTTGTCTTCTTCTTGCTCGATATTATTGAATTTGCTTCCTTAGCCTTTTGCACTTGCCATATTATAATCCACAGTACATTCCTACATCCAAAAATATGTAATAAAAACAAAACCACCCAATAAAGCAGATGAATACCAAAATTATGGAAATTATAGCCATCAAATGACTAGTAGAATCAAATGACCACAATGTCTCACCAAGGATCTTTAAATATAACAAATTGCAACAAAAAAGTGCTACTTACAAAATCCATCCAAATTGTCTATAGGTATATGAATTCTAAGAGTATTAGCAAAACAAGCTTAATAAAATATGTGATAATTTAGCTGACCTACTTAATTTCTGTTGGAAATACTGAGAGGGGGGTTGAATCAGTATTCCTTAGCAATTAGCACTTTTAAATCTTTTCAAAGCATTAGTTAATCTTCAATTATATTAAATTTTATGCAGTAATAATAGTAAATAAAAGAACACAGTAGACACAAAAATTTTTGGTGGAAAACCCCCTCTAGGTCAAAAATCACTGAACGATTTTCTAATAAATTCTTTAATCTTCGGCCCCAACCGAAATGAAAGCAACAACTTCCTGGAATTCTAGAAAAGTATTCTTCTCTAGTTCCCACTGGAAGGACGCCCCAACGCCCTGGTTTCTTCAGTAGTCAACTGAATGGATGCCCCAACATCCTAGACCAACCTACCACCCTAAAGTGTTCACAGGCTCCAACCTGTAGGTGACTTCATGCACCAGTCTAACACCTCCTGGCCACCCTATAATGACTGAAATGAGATGAGTGTGGATTCCCGTACCAGGGACAACAATCCATGATACAATATGATTTACAATGATTTTGACTAAACACCCAATCACACTATGACCTGCAACCCAACCATGAAATCATCCCAATAGAGGTTCCTTTACCTCCCAATAATTCCTTTTCGACTCTAGGCAGATTGACTCTTTTACAATTATGACTCTTCCAATGATGACACTTTTACAAATGGCTCTTTTACAACTTTACAATGATGACTCTTGACCTTGACACTTCTTCACAATATACAGATGGCTATCATGTCTTTAAATGATGTCCCACTGCAATGGTTCCTTTGATTTGATACTTCTGCTCTTGAATTCTTGCTTGAATTTTTACTTGAATCTTCTTCCACCTGCATGCAAAATTTGCCCAGCAAAACCAATCCCAAAACAAAACAAAATACCCTTCAACTTACCTCTGCCTGCAAAACACATGTAAGTGCATAATAATGAATAAATAAAAATAAAAATTACAATGCGTACCTGAAGTGTGCTTGTCACTTTTGTTTTTGACTTGTTGCAACATTATACAAAGACTCCCACTCTTGATATAGGCCTGGACTCTATGCAAGACTATATCCAAAACTGACCTAAAGATATTTACAATAAAAACTGATGACAGACCCTAGACTTGTGATGGGCCATGTTCTAAGTACAAAAACAGAGACCATTCTATCAACTATGACAAGACAAGTAACATGAACTTACAACATCATATATATTTATTAGACTTGGTGTAGCATCAAATGTGTAGTATCAATAATAGGACATCCAAAATGTGGTATCAAAACTAATTGTGACATATAGAGACATAGAGATATAACCGAGACCTTGTATGTACCTATGTTGTCTTGCAAAAACATATGTCAGAGATGATAATCATATTTAAAATGTAAAAACTAATCATATGTACCTTGCTGTAGGAGACTTACTGTTGAGCTAATTTATGTTCCTAAACTAACACAATTATTTACTATCAATCCGGGTTGTTTATTCTTTGAGGCAAATTCACTATTTGTGAAGATCTAATATAACCAAATCTTGAAAGATAAATGATTAAAAGCTAAAGAGAATATATCTGATAACTCTAATTCAATCAGCTCAAAAGAGAAAACATTGAAAGGGTTCTTGAACTCAAGAAGTCCACTTCCACCTCAGTTATTACTTAATGAATTAGAGATTGTAACCAAAAACTCAAGATGCATAAATTATACATGAAAGAGGCTCTTAACTTAAGAGACACTTAAAGTTTTCCATCATAACTCATTCATCTCAAGATATAAATCTAAATGGAAACAAACTATTTGCATGTAAATAAAAGAGACTAGTTCTGATTCACCATTTCATAGAGGGAATGCCCAACTTGAACACTTGTTTTCCAACTCAATTAGATGATGAATAAACCATTAACAAATGAAATCAATCACTATGAATAACCATAAGGCAATCTGAAATAAGACTTTGAAAAACTAAAGCTACCATCAACCAGATTTGCAATGAAATAAAACTAGTTTAACTTGGAAGTGTACTTAGCTTGGAGTGGGGGTCCTCCACCCTTGCCTTGCACACTTTTGAAGATGATATCAGAAGCTTTATATCAGTCACACATCCATGTATTGAGCAGCAAAAATGAGAGTAACACAAGTCTTCAAATTAAGTCTTCAAACCAAAAATATTACAGCATAAAAGTATCATAAGTCAATGTGTTGAGCCATCAAAGTGTGGCTCTTAAATAAGGAGTTTCATGAAACCAACTGATCTACATTTACTCTAACAATCTTATCTACTCTAAGCCACCTATCCAAGTCGAATCCACTCCTCTCATCCCAAGAAATATGACTAATATCATGGAATCTCAAAACTGCCCTATTTAGATGGGATTTCTGGATGACTAGTCATGATTGACTAGCTCCAAATAGGCATAATAAAGCTCGTTCTGTTGGAACCAAGCATAGGTGGCTTGGTCCTAGTTCCCAAGCTTTTCATTCATGTATCCCATTCGTGCTGAAGTGGCCTGCATCCATATCAACCATGAAGTGATTACGAGAATTTCTGAAATTGCCAAAATTGCACTTAAAATCAAACTTTTATAAAAACTTTAGAAATTGACAAATTAAAGCTAAATACCTGATTAGACATCAAATATTCATTAAAATGGAATGGATGGAGTGAAAATGAAGGATAAATGGATGGTTAGGTAAGTTTCTCAAAGCAAAATAAGATCAAAACTGAGGCCCAACATCTCTCCCATGCTTATGATCAAGCATGTCCCCATGCTTGCTTGCTTCTCTTGGACCTTCTACCCTCTGAAGTGGATGCTGTACCTGTAGCTGGTTCCCTGTTCAAACAATCAAATTCTAATTCCTGCTTTGCCTTCAACATTGCTGCTTTGACCTTTTGTTTTTCATATTTAGCTTGCCACATATTTTTGTCCTTTAACCATTTGAATGCCTGTTTGGAAAGAAATTCATTTCTCCTTTTCAACCTGCTTATTTCTTCTTGTAACTTTTCATTTGTTTTCATTAGCTTTGCATTGTCCTTTTTCTGTGCCTTATTCTCTGTTTTTAATTGCTTTTCCACAATTTTTCTTATTTCTATCTGATCAGTTAAGTCTTGGATTTTGGCCAAATTAATTTCCTTTTCAAAGTCCTGGGTGGTTTTCATTAATGATTCTCCTGCATCATTATCATTTGTGGAATTCCTTTCAAGGGGTTCTTGTGCCATATCTTGTTCTTCTGGTTTTCTAGGAGAATATGCTTCTACTTCTTTTTCAAAATCAATAGAATTCCTATTCCTAGGAACAGACATAACAGATGTTTCAGTCTCATGCATGGCCATATTTCTAGCTCTTGTTCTTGGATATAGGGGAGAATTCATCATGCTTCTGTTTTCCTGCTCTACTTTGTCCTGTATATCAATAAGCTGTTCAGTAAAATGATTTTTATGCATGAATTCTTTCCATTCTAGGCCCTTTGATTTCACCTGGTGTTCCACTAAGATTTTGATTAACCCCTGATGATATATCTGTGCTGCCCTTGGCCTATGCTCCTGTTTCACTGTTTCAATCATTTTCACAAGACTTTTGTATAGGAAATATGGTAAGTTAATCCTATCATCCCCTTTGATATGCTGTAGTAATCTAACATGATATAAATGAGCAATGCTGTATCCACGATCACAAGTCAAGAATTTTTGAATAACCAAGACCAGTTCCCCCCATGGTTCATTAAACCACTCCCTGGGTATCCCTTTAGTTCTATCAAATGTCCCTTTTCGGTTCTTCTCAAGGAAGAAAGTCCACGCTTTCTCCTTGAAGTGTAAACCTTTATGATACTTTTCCCCTATCATTGGCAACTCTAAGGCTTTGGATAAGTACTCTTGAGTTACGGGGACAATGATTTCTCCTACTTGAGTTTGGTCTTGGCTGAAATTATTGATGAAATCTTTAGTTATCTGCTCAGAATGGCCATTAAACTTCTGTAGAAATCCTATCATCCCTGACTGATACAGTTTTTCTACAGTTTCTTTTCCCCAGCTTTCTATTTGAAATCTTGGTTCTACCCGGTTTGTCATGATTTCTGTGAACCAATCAATATAATCCTCTGTTGTTACTAACTTCATTTTAACAAAAATTATGACTGTTGTTTTTAAATGAAATTGTAGAAGCAATGAGGCTTACCTTCCCCCTCTGACTCAACTTTAATCTGTTTGACTCTGTCTTCTTTAACCTCTGTTGTCTTTCCTCTGCACAAGCACTGTTTCAATTCCCTGTTTAAGGCAAACAACACCTGAATATCTTCTATCAATACACTGCTCTCTGTTTGTTTTTGAAAATTAAATACACATGCAACAATAACCATGTTTTTCTCAGCTCAAAATAACATGAGTTACTGTGTATTTAAACAAAAACTTGAAAAATTTTGCGCTCGGCCTCTCAAAAACATTCTCTGCCTATTCACAAAAAAAAATGACTGTGTAATGCAGCAAATTGCTCTCGGCCTTTCAACAAATTCTCAAGAAAATTGACTGTATAATGTGGCAAATTACTCTCGGCCTCTCAAGAAATATTCGAAAACATTCTCGGCCTAATCCTTTTCATCATTTTTTCACAAAAATATGACTGTGTATTATAGCAAATACTGCACACAGAGTTATAAGCCTAGAGGACTAATCACATGCGCTCGGCCTCATCATACTCACTGCTTATAACAAATGTCAAACAAATTTTTTTTAAAACGCAGACTATAAAAACTCTCGGCCTCAAGACACAAACAATGCAAATTTTGGCATTCAACTAAATTCATGGCACAAATATATTAAAATCTTAATACATAGGCGCGTAGTGAAGGCATAAATGCATGTCACTTGTTTTGAATATGCGCAATCTACAGCATTCCTCTGTTTACATTTGACAATCCCACCTCTCTCGGCATATACTAATGCGTTTCTCGGTTTGGCAGCCCATAACACATGCAACAATGCTCAACAATCTGACTTAATGCGTTCAACAACACATATGACAAACACTCTGTGATTTAATGCGTCCTCTGTTCTGGTCAAACCACATATTCACATGCATATGACAGAGACTAGCGCGCAGCAAAAATGAAGGTTAAATGCAACAATGGTTTAACAATCAGCGCTCATATATAAACAACCCTTGGCACTTCGGCATTCAAACTAACTCTCCGCGTTTGATGCATTAGATTCCATATTTAACTCAAAATCCTCTATCGTGTTATGCATGCAATATGTAAACTTTAAATGCTGGATTGTTGACCGCTATTTCTACACCATAATTTACGCATAAAAATCTGTTTAGTCTATCCATACGTGCTGCAAACTTGGAGTTATCCCGGTTTTAGTGTTACCTGACTGTCACTGGCCGCGTGGGATGCAAACAAGCACTTCAAATCCCTCTGTCTTCGGTCAGTCAAACTGGTGGCAAAGCAACAAAATCTGTGAGTTAATGGCGAGGACTCATACATATCTACAGTCGCCGAGCGAAATAAACTCCAGTCTTACCTTGTTTGCTTCCAACACTCGGCTTTCTCCACTCATTCAACTCAGATTTCGTCTTTAAAATCACCTCAATACACTCCTTTCTCCTTTTACTATGCTGCGGCTTCAAACACGATTTTCTGAGCTATGGCAATGAGGAATGGTGATTTGAACAGCGCAGGGGAGGTTGGTTTATGACCGTTTCTCTGCTGTACCCTGCGTTTCATTCATTGGTGCTGTTATGCGTGGTTACATGGCCGTCCTCATTGACTCAGTCGCCCGACTGAGTCATGAGGATGGCCGTATTGTTGTTTCATACGCATATCTTCCGCCGCTCCATCATCCAATAACCATACGCTGCCATAACACCGTGTCAAAATCCGTACCTGCGTGGTATTTGTTTTGTTCATTGCTACGACCCTCGTTGATTATGGCCACCATCGTGCGCCTTCATTGCAACGACACTTACATATTTCATTTCATTACTTGGCCGCAACACTGCTGTTTGATTATTATCATATGGCTTGTGCATAAATGTGCCAAATACATACCTTATTCTCCATATGATATGCGCCCAAACTTTAATCTCTGCACTTTAAATATCATAGGTCTGCGTTTATATGCCATAATGTTTATTTGAATAACATGCTTCTCCTTATATCATTCCTTGTAACCCATGAACTCCATTATCATAACCCGCGGCCCTTCATTACTATGTTATATGCTATTGGATATGCGCATTTGGTTTATGTATATTCCTTATACCTCCATGTTATATGCGCAATACTTTATACCTTAATACATTTGATATATGCGCATACTATATTCTCTTTGCAACATATATACCTTATACCATTAGCTTTTGCGCATTTGAAAAATAACTTTAGCGCTCATATAACTTATGATATATATGTTCAATGCCTTTATAATTTATAACTTTAGCGCATACCTTTTATAACATAGCTTTATAATTTTAAAATGACCATTGGGGTCATGTTTAAAATTATAATCATTCTAATGCTCTGAGTTTATGTGCAGGTGAAAAGAGTTGTCCTAGCTTGATCTTTTTGCGTTTAAGGAAAATACCTAGGGTTATAAAAAGATGTATAGGAAATGTATGTGAATGAAATGGAATATGAATAGGGAATGTGGGGTATATATTGGGAATGAATATTAATGAATATTTGCAGATACTAACTTCAATTAGATCAAAACTAAAAGTTTCTAAAAAAAAAATTGAATTTCAAGCACAAAATGGCTATGAATATACTCCCTTGAATGCTATTTGTACAGGTGGAATGTTGAATGTTGTTTGTACAGGTGGAATGTTGAATGCTGTGGATAGATGAAAAGTAGACTTTTATTACTGCTCCTTGTTCACTATGCTCCATTTCTTGAATTGTTCAGGTCCCTTTTAATAATGTTTTCCTTTCAGGTCCCTCTGTACTGCTTCTGGTATATTGTGTCGGCTTTGATCTGGTTCTGCTGCAACAAGTTTGCTTCAGGTCCCTCTGCAATACTATTTCATCTCAGGTCCCTCTGCAATGCTTCTGGAATGATTTGATCTGCTGCAACTAATGTTTGCTTCAGGTCCCTTCTGTAATGATGTTTCAACTCAGGTCCCTTCAGGTTCTGCTGCAACAAATTTGCTTCAGGTCCAAAGTGGACAACACAATCCCTTAGCTGTGGCAGCTAAAAGCTTGCTACAAGACTCTCCCTTGCTGAAAGTTTGACTTGTCCTCAAGTCAATTGTGGAAAGGTCCTGCATTGAAATTATGTGAGAATAGTAAAACAAGAATATAGATTTCATAGAGTCCAGGTTTCCCTGGTTTTCCCCTATGAATTCGTGTTTGATTGGTGCCAGTTGCCTGGTTTTCACCAGCAAACAAATTATTTTTTATGTTTTGTTTTTTTTCTTTTTTCATATATCTTTTTCCCTTTTTTTTATGTTTTTTTTTTTTCAATTTTTTTTTTTATTCTTTTGTCGAACTGGAAGATGGCAGAGCCATAATCCTGTTTCTTCTACCAGTTGTTTCATGAATGTCTCTTTGCTAATAGGCTGATGATAAACTTTTAGCCTATGACCATTTACAACAAATGAGGTGGGGTCCTGGTCAATGGTCTTTATCTTTACTGCTCCATTGTCAAAGATTTCCTCAATTTCATATGGCCCTAGCCAGTGTGTTGTAAACTTTGCTTTGAAATCCTTGAATTTGGAGTCAAATAATAAGGCCCAGTCTCCCTTCTGAAATGTCTTTGTTTTAATGTATCTATCATGCCATTTCATTCTCTGTTGCTGTACTAATGCTGTCTGTTCAATTGCTTGTTGACGATGTTCATCCAATTGGTTAAGTTCCATGATCCTCTGTTGTTGTGCTTCAGTCAGGTCCATGCCCAATTCTGCTGCTAGTCTGTAGGTTTGTATCTGAAATTCAATAGGCAATAAGGCTTCTTTCCCATAGACCAACTGGTATGGACTAAAACCAGTTGTGTTTTTCCATGTGATTCTGTAAGCCCATAATGCATCCTTTAACTTCTCAGACCAATCTTTCCTGTTCAGCTGCACCGTCTTAGTCATGATATTTTCTAAGACCTTGTTTGTGGATTCTACCTGACCATTTGCTTGAGGGTGATATGGAGTAGACTTCCTATGTTTTATCTTATATTTCTCTGTCAGATCCCGCACTAACTTTGAGGTAAACTGCGTTCCTTGATCTGTCACTATTTGTCTTGGTACTCCATATCTTACAAAAATTTCTTCAAAGAGGAAGGTAACCACTGTGTCCTCTGTCGCTCTGCTCACTGCTTTGGCTTCCACCCATTTGGTTACATAGTCCGTGCACACTAGGATGTACCTTTTTCCATTTGATGGTGGATTAATGGGTCCAACAAAATCAAGTGCCCACTGCTCAAATGGCTCAATGAGGACCTGTGGTTTGAGCGGCATTTCATCTGACATGATGGGTCTCCCTATTCTTTGGCAACTGTCACATTGCTTGACATATGCCTTAGAATCCTTGAAGACAGATGGCTAGTAATAGCCCAGTTGCAGCACTTTATATGCTGTTCGTTTGTCTGCAAAATGACCACCACATGGTTCGTCATGACATGCCCTGAGAATATCTAGTATTTCATCTTCATGCACACACTTTCTAATCATTAGATCTGAACCAGTATAAAACAAATCACCATTCACCCAGCTATACCTAGAACTTTCTCTAACAATTTTCTTTCTTTGCTTGCTAGTGAATTGAGTTGGAAATTTTCCAGATGACAAATAATTAGCAATGTCTGCAAACCAAGGTGTTTTAACTGTTATGGCAAACAGATGTTCATCAGGGAAGTTGTCTATCACAGGATTTGGGTCTTATGGTGATTGGATGCGGGACAGAAAGTCAGCCACCTGGTTTTCTTTGCCTGGCCAGTCTTGGATTGTAATGTTAAACTCTTGCAATAACAGGAGCCATCTTGTAATTCGTCCATTAGTGATGGGTTTGTTCATCAAGTATTTTATTGTTGAATGATCTGTGTGAATAAAAACTTGATATCCTGTTATGTAATGCCTGAATTTGTTTACTGCATGTATAACGGCTAACATTTCCTTTTCGGTGACTGTATAGTTTGTTTCTGCAGGTGTCAAATTCTTACTGATAAAGTATATTGCATAGTTGAACAAATTTTCTTTCTGTCCCAAAGAGGCACCTATTGCAGTATCTGATGCGTCAGTGGAAATATGAAATGGCAAAGACCAATTTGGCCCTCGAAGTATGGGTGCCACTGACAGCTTATCTTTTAAAATTTGAAAAGCATTCTGACAGCTATTTGTCCATTGGAATTCAACATCTTTTGCTAATAATTTAAACAGGGGTTGAGCTATTTTGCTAAAGTTTTCTATGAATCGTCTGTAATAGCCCGCATAGCCCAAGAAACTTCTGACCTCCTTTTGAGTTGTAGGTGGCATCAGGTTAACTAGGACTTGAATTTTGGCTGGATCCACCTTAATTCCGGAACCGGAAATATGGTGTCCCAGAACTATACCCTCTGTTAACATCATATAGCATTTTTCGTTACTTAATGACAGATTTGTTTCGATACATCTCTTCAAGACTTTCTCAAGATTGTTCAGACAATCATCATATGTGTTTCCATACACTGTGAAGTCATCCATATAAACTTCTACACATTCATGGACTAGATCAGCAAATATCGCAAGCACTGCTCTTTGAAAAGTTGCAGGTGCATTGCATAAACCAAATGGCAAAACATTATATGCATAGGTTCCCCATGGGCAAGTAAATGTAGTTTTGTCTTGGTCTTCTGTTGCTATTCTAATCTGGTTGTACCCACTAAACCCATCCAAGAAAGAGAAGTATTTCTTTCCAGCCAAAGAATCTAGCACCTGGTCAATGAATGGTAAAGGAAAATGATCTTTTAAGGTAGCTTTGTTTAATTCTCGATAATCTATACATACCCTCCATTTTCCATTTTTCTTTGGTACAACAACCAGTGGTGAAACCCATTGACTATCTGAAATAGGATAGATGAATCCAACATTTAACAGTTTTTGCAGTTCTTCTTTCACTATTTCTTTCATCATAGGATTCATTCTTCTTTGAGGTTGTCTAACAGGTTTAAGTTTATCATTTGTATAGATGTGGTGGATACATGTGGTAGGATGGATTCCTTGCATATCAGTATAATCCCAGGCAAATGCTTTTGAGTATTTCTGTAGTAATGCAATTACCTCTTGTTCTTGTTTTGATTGCAGCTGGTTTCCAATATTTAAATGTTTTCCAGGATGTACCTCAATTGTTTTGATTATTGGGTTGCTAATTGTGTTTACAGGAAAGATGTCTCCCAAAGAATTCTGCAAAGTTCGAATAGTACATGTTTCCTGAAAACATTGATTCAGAAGTTCATTTGCAGCTTCATATTGAACTTTCCTAAGCTGCTCTGAAATGCTTGGTTCTGAGATAAAAAGGTCCATCAGATCTTCATTCTCCTCCTCTTCTCTAAAATCAAAGAATTGATTAATACTTAAAACTGCTTTTGTTTGTTGCTTTTCCTGGGTTTCAAGTATTGATTCTAAAGAAGTGGTTTGTGCAGGTGAATAGAGAGTGATATGTTTCCTTTCATCTCCATGTGATATTATCATACTTCCAGATCTGCATCCTATGAAGGCATCAGCAGTGGCTAACCATGGTCTGCCTAATATCAGAGGATGTCCTCCCAAGTTTGTCTTTGGTTGCAAGATCAAGAAGTCAACAGGATATTCCCATGAATCCAAGGAAACTATGATATCTTCTAACATTCCTTCAGGAACAACCTTAGATCTATCTGCTAATTCCAAGACTGTTGAGGTTGATCTAATGTTGTTTAATTGCAAAGTTTTCATTGTTTCCATTGTCATTACGTTTATAGCTGCTCCCAAGTCTATTAATGTGTTAGGTACAGAGAAATTATTTATTGATATGGTAACCATTGGGATACCAGGATCAATATATTTTTCTATTATAGTTTGAGTAGACATGAGACTTGCTAATTTACCAATGACTTGGATTGTTGCAGGATCCTTTTTCTTTCTTTCTTTCCTAATGCACAATTCCTTTATTGTCTTTGCATATATCAGTATTTCTTTAATGGCTTTTAATAAAGGAATCTTAACATATGCATTTTTTAACTCATCTAAAATATCAAATTCAGGAAGGGTTATTTGATTTTGAGTTTGTTGTTCTACCAACCTTTCAGGATAAGGTGGTGTTTGTGTAATATTTGCTCCTTTCTGATTTTGTACCTTAGTTTGTGCTGTTTCAGATGATTCTCCTTGTTCAACTGGTTCTTCTATAATTGGAGGAGAATCCTTCTTAAGTACTTTTCCAGACCTTAAATGGACATCATCAAGAGGAAGAATTGAATATGCTGGATAATATGCTATTTCCTCTATAGTATAGGCAGATTTGTCCACTTTGTTATTCGGATTAGCCACCGGTTGGGATGGTAATTGTGTTGGTCTGGGTTGATTTGAAAGTAACTGTAATTGCTGTGGTTGTGTTAACAATGGTGGTGGATTCTGCTGTTGGAATGGATATGCAGAATTTTGTTGCGGAAATGGCATGGATGGAGGATATGGTGGGTATGAAAATGGCTGTTGGTACTGTTGCTGGTAATGTTGTTGATATTGTTGAGACTTTTGAGGTTGTTGGTTTCCATAACCATATCCCCTCCAACCTTGTGCAGGTTGTTGTGGATATTGTTGTGGAGGCCAAGCTTGCCATGGCATTGGAGGGGTCCAAGGATTATAAGATGGATAAGCATAGTTTTTCTGAGGGATTTGTTGCTGATTTGGTTGAGGCATTCTAGGTGGCCATGGTCTTCTTGGTGCAACGTAATAGAAACCTTCTGCCCCTGGCATTTCTTCCATTGAATTAGTTTGCAAGTCTTTCAATGTTACACAATTTTCTGTGGAGTGATTGCCTGTACAAAGACCACACACTTGAATGCTATCTAAAGGACAGTCTCTCAAAGGATGTTTCTTTTTACATTTTGAACAAAATATTGCTAAGGCTTGTTCTTGTTCTTCTTTCTTCTTGTTTGCCTTTAGCACATCTACTTGTGTCCCTAATGTACTCAAAAGATCTGTTTTGAAATTTTCCAATAGACTTCCTATTTCAGCCCTTGTTATCCCTCCTGCAGCTGACTTTGCCGCTTTAGAACTTACTTCCCTTCTTCCGGTTTTTGATCTTCCTCTAGAATATTTCTGACATAACTCGACAATTTCATCAAATGGAAGATTTGAAATATCTCCTTTACCCATTACATTTAAAATGTCAAGGTATTCATCTCTTATACCTTTGAGGAAGATTGTGCGAACAGTTTCTTGATTTAGGGAATGTTGTTTAGACTTCTGAAGATTATATGCAAACCGTTCTAAATATTCTTCTAGATTTTCATCTTCTTGCTGTGTCATTCTAAACACATCTTCCTTTGAATCTCTAGATCTACAATAAGGCTGATATTTCTTAAGGAAGACAGTTCGCATATCATCCCAGGAGGCTATTGTTTGTTCTCCTAAACCCATAAACCATTTTAAAGCTGCTGCCTTTAATGTTGCAGGAAAAAGACGGAGCTTATGAACATCATCAGTATAACCATATGTTCTACATAAGATATCGAATTCAAACATGAATGAATCCGGATCTTCTGTAGACATTCCATAGAAGTTTGGCAACACAGAAGGTGGAATGTTTTTCATCTTTACTTCTTCTCCTAGTATTGCACTTGTATCTATTATTGGGAAACCAAAAGTTGATTCTTGGTCAAGTCCATCTTCTTGTCTTTTCCTGTCATTTTCTAACTTCCTATCATTTTCGTGTTTCCTTTCTTCCTCTCTCTTCTTTCTCCATTCTCTTTCTTGTCTTTCATTTTCAGCTCTTTGTTCTTCAGGAGTAAGATGAATGGATCCATGTCCCTCTTCTTCTGCCATTGGTTGAGTTGTTTCAATTTCAGGTGGAGGTTCAAGTTGTGGGAAGATAGGAGGATCGATGGATGGAAAAACAATTTGTTTTCCTTTCTCTTTTGGTTTTCTGGAAGTGGAGAATTTTTGCTTTGCTTCCCAAGCTGACAAAGTTTGCCTTTCAATCAAGGTTAATCTTTGGCCACTTCTTTGTTTTTCAATCAGCTCTTCAATGATTGGATTACCAGTAACAGGTGTATGTGATGATCCTATCTCTACTTGTGGGGGGTTTTTGATAAATCTACCTTGAGGATCTCTAACTCTAGGCATAAAGAAACATAATTAAAGAAATGAAATGTAACTAATGTTTTTGTGTATTTTGGATTTTATCTCTCTATTGACTATGCCGATATTTGCCTCCCTGGCAACGGCGCCAAAATGTTGAGCTAATTTATGTTCCTAAACTAACACAATTATTTACTATCAATCCGGGTTGTTTATTCTTTGAGGCAAATTCACTATTTGTGAAGATCTAATATAACCAAATCTTGAAAGATAAATGATTAAAAGCTAAAGAGAATATATCTGATAACTCTAATTCAATCAGCTCAAAAGGGAAAACATTGAAAGGGTTCTTGAACTCAAGAAGTCCACTTCCACCTCAGTTATTACTTAATGAATTAGAGATTGTAACCAAAAACTCAAGATGCATAAATTATACATGAAAGAGGCTCTTAACTTAAGAGACACTTAAAGTTTTCCATCATAACTCATTCATCTCAAGATATAAATCTAAATGGAAACAAACTATTTGCATGTAAACAAAAGAGACTAGTTCTGATTCACCATTTCATAGAGGGAATGCCCAACTTGAACACTTGTTTTCCAACTCAATTAGATGATGAATAAACCATTAAAAAATGAAATCAATCACTATGAATAACCATAAGGCAATCTGAAATAAGACTTTGAAAAACTAAAGCTACCATCAACCAGATTTGCAATGAAATAAAACTAGTTTAACTTGGAAGTGTACTTAGCTTGGAGTGGGGGCCCTCCACCCTTGCCTTGCACACTTTTGAAGATGATATCAGAAGCTTTATATCAGTCACACATCCATGTATTGAGCAGTAAAAATGAGAGTAACACAAGTCTTCAAACCAAAAATTTTACAGCATAAAAGTATCATAAGTCCATGTGTTGAGCCATCAAAGTGTGGCTCTTAAATAAGGAGTTTCATGAAACCAACTGATCTACATTTAATCTAACAATCTTATCTACTCTAAGCCACCTATCCAAGTCGAATCCACTCCTCTCATCCCAAGAAATATGACTAATATCATGGAATCTCAAAACTGCCCTATTTAGATGGGATTTCTGGATGACTAGTCATGATTGACTAGCTCCAAATAGGCATAATAAAGCTCGTTCTGTTGGAACCAAGCATAGGTGGCTTGGTCCTAGTTCCCAAGCTTTTCGTTCATGTATCCCATTCGTGCTGAAGTGGCCTGCATCCATATCAACCATGAAGTGATTACGGGAATTTCTGAAATTGCCAAAATTGCACTTAAAATCAAACTTTTATAAAAACTTTAGAAATTGACAAATTAAAGCTAAATACCTGATTAGACATCAAATATTCATTAAAATGGAATGGATGGAGTGAAAATGAAGGATAAATGGATGGTTAGGTAAGTTTCTAAAAACAAAATAAGATCAAAACTGAGGCCCAACACTTACCCTTGACTGTTGATGTGTGGTCCTTACCTTAGTGATCCTTGAATGCATGTTTTTTCTTGCCTTCTAGGAGCTCGATATTGAATCTATTATATCTATGTAATTACGGATCTCCAAGATCTGCAATTTCATCCCGTGGTAGCCCTCTAAGTCCTCTTTCCAAACCCATAGGTCTGATGAATATTGGATTCTTCAGGAAAGAGTTATGCCCAATCTCCCACGATGACCTTATTATATACTGGTTCAGTAGAGAGAACTTGTACAAAGTGCCACATGTCACTGTTGTAACCTTCGGCCCTGAAAATCTACTCAAAAAACTGCAGTTTGTCCTCTTTCTGCGACTATTTACAGAATTGGAATCAAATTCTCAGAGAGGAAGTTATGACGATTTTCCCAATGTCACCTGTTTGACATGGAATTAGGGAGCTTGAAAAAACCCTAACTTCCTCATTTCATATATCCGAATATATAGTGAACCAAGATTTGAAATTTGGTCACGAGGTTCATCAAGATTGCAGATAAAATGGGTTTTAATTTCAGCTTCTGAAGCTTCACAGAAAAAAAGTTATAGCGAAAATTCCACGATGACCTATTTGAAGCCACAAAATCCCAACTAGAGGAGGATATGTGGGTCATTATTTATATGAATGTCTTGAGTTGAGAGGGTCCTCAACAAGTGAACATTGGAGGGATTTTAGGAGCAATTTTGTTTTACTAATTATTGACTATTCAATTACCACAACCAATTATGAGTGTCATGCCACAACCCCATAGGGTTTTAGCCCACTAATTGGGGTTACTAACTTCAAACATGAATATCTCCCGAACCGTGAAGAATTACTTGGCGTGCCATATATCAATGGAAACATCTAGATGAGTAGAACCTATCTAGAAGATCCTTGACTCAGAATAGAGTAACTAGTCAAGTCAAAATTCCCATGCAATATTGGGGTAGCCCCTGGTGCCACTTAGGTTGACATCATTGACAACCACTGATCAACAATTTCCACAAAAATGAGTATTCATATACTCTTCTGCATGAACAAAATGGTCACATAAAGGACCAATTCATAAATATGAAAATGATGCAATGGGTATTGTCTTCGTCATTTAGAACCTTCCAAGCTATTGCCCAATCATATGAAGCAGGCCTACCCATACTTGAGAGACACATCCCAACAAGTAGATAAGCATAACCCTACATGAAACATGATTTACCAAATTAGTGAAGAGTATAGAACTTTAGAATTTGCTTGTACTCCTAAATTAATTTATTCAATTGTGTTTACTATGGGGATTTTGAGAAAGAAAAAGGTGTGAAAAAACCTTTGCGACCATTTTGTCCAAAGGTATATATTGCAATGCAACCAATGTTGTTTCCAACATGTCCAACCCTGCTTGATTTGCAAATGTAAAAAATGGCAATGACTGCACATTCATAAGCAATAGGTTACATTTAGTAACTTCACAACTAGAAAAATATAACGAAAATATCCTAAGTGCTATACTTCTTCAAAATTTTGTATGAAATAGATACCTTCACAGAAAAACACATGATTGATAGATTCTTAATACTTCAAATGCTATAGGAAAATAAGATTTTTATGCTATTTGAAATTTTATGCTAAGATTTTTATTTATATGAAATTTATTGTATTTCTCCAACTTCATTCTTAGTTTATAAAATTTGTCATAACCTCTCTTTTCACATAATGTAGGAGATTTCATTCCATGCCTTGTATCATGTTTAATTTTTCTTTCCTCATGATATAATGCATATTTACCTCAACATTTTTGTAACAAAAATGTTGTAGCTTGTTGTACCTTAAAATGTAAAATACACAATGTATTGTAAATAATATTTTTATTAATAAGATGAATTTACAAGGATTTTTTTTAATGTTAAAATGAAAGCCTTCTTATATACCTAGGCATCCCATGAAAAGGCATCCCCTTCATGACTGGTCATGTCTTTTAGACATACCTTTCCATTAAACTAATAACTATTTAAATAATCATTACTTTGATTATTTATTATTTATATTTATTTATATTACATTATATTTTATATAAATTATATTCATGACATTACCCCTTCTTCAAAAAGCTTTGCCCTCTTTCTTCACCTTCACCTTGCCCACGACATGTGTAAGTGATACTATTGAGCTTTATCCATTCCCCCTTTGATATATCTATATATATCATTTTAAGTATTTATTAATATTATTTTAAATATTAATTATTATTATTATCGAAAGTAACTTTATAAAAAATTATTATAATATAACTTTATAAATTAATAAAGTTACATTACATATTTTTTTATAAAATACTTTATAATTTGTTAAAGTTCTTATATTTGTTCCTAATATATCGCCATGTTTTTCTATCGTTGACCGATGTCCTTCTATCATTGACCTAAGCGCACAACTACTGTATGAGATTCTTAATCCATTTTTGAGCCCCAATTACCCACACATTCCCTCTTGGACCAACCAGTTCCTTGATTCGAGTAACCAAATTCTTGAGGCTCAAATCCTTGTGCGCACGCACCAGAACATCCTGATGAGCTTGGGGGTACCTCCAACACGATCTCTGGTTCAAACCCACTTGTCCAAGCGCGTAGGGAAAATCTGCACAGGTAGGATATCGACCATGGTCGCTACCAAAATAAAATGAGGTTCCTCACCCTTTCCAGCTTCATTTTCATCTGACATCATCTTCGCTACACGTCGCAGTAACGAACCATTGAAGTCCACGAAGTAAACCGCCATTACCACCACAGTCCGGTTGTTCCTACTCGACTTAATCAACTTGATTCCCACACTAGGCTCGAAATCAAAGTTGGGCAGCGAATTCTTGGTCTTTTGGTCCTTCACTTGACCGTAATGTTTGAGGAAATAACACCATACAAAAACCAGCGGGGTTTCTGTTTCTTCAACGCTCTCTGCCTTCATTCTTTTCTTCTTTGGCATAATGTATGTATAACCAGTCTACTTGATGTCATAAGAGTTAACATAGATATGATTGAATTAGACCTAGATCTTTGTGGTAGATATTTCCGTTACACGCCAATTCGTTTTAGAACCAAAAGCGTCCTGCTCATATGGACTAGTTGTGGTGAAAATCATCTCATCACTGTGCATATTTTAGTCCTCGTGGTAACTACAGTGAGCTGTCTTTCTTCGTTTTCTTGCTTTTAAATTTCACCAATCTATTACCTTTGTTGAGAAGGGGGATTTATCTCATCTCCAAGTATAATATCACAGATTTCTGATTGGGTGAATGCTGATGTATTGACATTATCCTTCTTGGCATAATCATATAGTATAAGGTCTCTCAAAGCAACTTCCACTTTCATCCACTGATAATCATTAAGGCTAGGCCAAATTTGGTGTGGCTTAGTAACAATGGTCTTGTTTGGTTTCAACAACATCTTTACTTTTTGATTATTCACATGAAGGGCACGAAGGACCAATATAAAAAGAGAAAATTTTGTGTATGATGAGATAGTCTTTATCCAATCATTATTTTAGAGTTTCCAAATATAATTTTGTGAATAAGGGGATCTAATTGATTAGGAACTTAATTCTTTGTCTGGTGCATTATTTTTCAACTTTGCAAATGTTTGTGTTACTTCAACCTCGTTAGCATCAACAAAATCTATTGATTTGCAAGGAAGATAAGACTCACAACTATCCTTTTTGATCTCATCCTCACTTGTCATATATGTCTCTGCTAAAGCACTTGGGTCAAACTCCTATTCTTTGCAAGTATTTGTAGAATACATTTCCTTCTCTATGAAACATCCTTTTTCCTAGTTAGAACATTATTTATTGTTAGTTCCTTTCACGTCAATGTCAACCTCCATTGTAGGTTATAAATCTAGTGTTTTAAAAGCCTTTAGAGATTCTGTAAATGATTTTTTTATTTGTTTTAATGATCCTTGAATTTTACTTAACAGCTCAAATTTAGATTTACGAGACTCGCTTAATTCCTCAAAATATGTCTCCATGATTTCATGATCTAAGCTTGATGGGAAAATTGTGCAGTGGATAACGTCCAAAGGGTCAAATGGCTCTAATACCATTGTAACAAAAAAAATGTAGCTTATTGTACTTTAAAATGTAAAATACACAATGTATTGTAAATAATATTTTTATTAATAAGATGAATGTACAAGGATTTTTTTTTAGTGTTACAATGAAGGCCCGCTTATATACCTAGGTAGGTGCCCCTTCATGATTGGTCATGTCTTTTAGACATGTTGTTGGACACCTAATCCTCTAAGGGTTGGTGTGGAAGCTGAACAACCAAAAGGAGTCCAAGGGACCACTTGGAATATGAAACCAAGGGTCACTCCTATGTATTATAAATATGTATCATTGTGAATAAGAAATGCAATCTCATGTTTATCTTTCCTATTTTGTCTCCGCCATGTGTGTGTTTAACATGATATAAGAGCACCTTCCTAACCTGCTCAATCTTGTGTGAGCCACTCACTTTGTGGCATTTGTGTGCATTTAAGCTTTTCCATCTATTATTTTGTTGCCATTTTCAGCCTGGCATGAAAAACGCTCCTCCTCACTATGCACCTACTTTGACGCTCTGAAATTTTCCTGAAAACCTGGGCGCCCCTTTGCCAAAAATATGTTGGAGGAATTTGGTAAATTCAAGAATGTTTTTCTGACTAGCCGATCAAATCTGACATAATGTCTCCCTGTCACCTTTTTGAAGATTGTGACCTAATATGCGCATTGAATGCCATAGTCTGTGCGTTGGCTATGGATGGTATATATTGGTTGTTTGTGCTAAAATATGATTAAAAGATCTGCCTTAAAATTCATTGTATGTCATGAGAATTGGTTGGAATTTGAATTGTATGGTGAAGCTTATGGTCAGAGCTCTAAGTTGAAGCAATTATGTATTCTCTGTACATAAAATGGAGTGAGTCTGTACATCTTATGTGTTGAAGGAACAACATCCTGTCTACTGAGGTCAAGTCTGTGGAATTAAAGTGCATTGATGTGGATTGAGAGTGAGAGTGATACCTGTTTTAATCTTTGTCCAGAAATCTGCCCCATTGTTGTTGACTACATGGAGAGTACACAATATAAGAACTAGGCATAATCATCTACTCCGAAGGTCGTATTTCGCTTGATCTCCTCACCTATCCTTTTGTTTGGAGGGAATACCTTTGAGGTAAGGTGAGCTCAATACATGAACCTGATATTGTAGGAATTTAATGTGAGCTCAATATCTTCAAGAAGAACGGATGTCATATCGGTATTTCCAAATAGCAAGACGAGATGCTGCAATGCCTTAATGCGTTCACCTAGCTTCTCTTTACACACCTTCATCGGAACGCCTGTAGAAGTCGCATTGGAAGGCCCTGCTTGATCATTGCTTCTCTTGTTCAGTAGTACACTCTCCACCTCCATCAACAACATTCTTTTGCAAATTATTGTTACTCGAAGATGTGGAAGGAGAACTGGAGAGGCTGTCTCCGGACTTCTGTTGTTGGATGACAATAGGTTTAGGGTTTGCGCTAGTATAAGGCATGTCTAGTTTGTTCTTATTACTATGGAATGTTAGGATATTCAATGACTAAAAAGTAGCAGGAGCCTTAAGCAGGCCAGGAAGCTGAACAGGCGGAATTGATACTTTGTTAAGGCTTGAAATCCTTCCAGCTCGAGGTTAAGAGAATCATGTAACAAGGTGTTGGTAGGTTTGGCCAATCACTCTCCATAACACCATCCTCATCAATCTTTTGTTTTTCATGCTGCCACATAGCAAGTGTCAAATCTAGATCCTGTTGTAGCACCTTTTGCTCGGCTTGAAGAATTTTGACATGATGATACCAATCGCCTGTCTCTGCTAGAGATCCATAGTGTTGGCATTGTTGATTTAATTGCACATGAAGTTCAAAAAACTTTTGTTTCAATCTTGCTACACCTGCTTCAACAAGTGCTATTTCCTCTAGATCTACACGTGTCTTGGAATCCATACTGCGAGCACTAGAAAACTGTTCTGAAGACATGCTGAGTCCAATCTCCAATGCTATGATGAGATCTCTCTCAGCTTGTAATTTTTCTTGTACTCTTGCTACATCTTTCTCAAGTGCTAAGCGGCATTCATGCAAAGCTTGTTTCCTTCTCTCCAAACTGGCTTGTAGAATAGCATTTCCTTTGGCCTCCTTAGCATAAGTCATTTTTAGTCATCTCAAGCCTCTGAATTGCAAGTTCTTCTTCTCTAGAAGAATCAGTCAGCTCGGAAAATTGATTCTTTTTGTTCACAGAGTTTCGATTCCAAAGTGAAGGGTGCTTGATAATCGATACAAAACCATTTGATTTATTTATAGATTTGTCACTGCCTACACCAGGAGAAGTTCCAGAGCTAGAAACAACAAGTTTGGGACTTGTTGGAGGGGAGGCAAATGTTCCCCAAGGTAATATACTTCCACTAAGTGCACGGTCTCTACGATTATCATCTTCTGCTTCCACATAAGTGTCCCTAACTTCTTCTACTACACATTCTTGTCCAAAAGAACTCAATGACTCCAAATGTTTGTCAATTGAACTCACTTCTTCACTAACTGACTGCAATGCATCAACTGCATTAATGAATGCTCTATAATTACCAACAATGACCTCTTGCATTTTCTTTCTCAAGCGCTCTGCATCTAAATTGTATCCCTTGTGCTTCATTTGCCAAGGGGCAAATCCAGGGGCCATGGCTAGTTGAGGATTTGAAACCAATGACTCCATTACTTTGCAAAAAAATGTTAAATTTGAAGAATTATTGAATTTTGACCTTCCAAAAAGGGGCTTGACAAATCACTGCATTAAAGGTACTTCGTTGATTGTTTCAGAATATTCCTGATTCTAGCACTGGGTGAAGGTACTTGATTCTTTTGAAGCTTTAATTCTGCGATGAGAAATCAGTTCGCAGGGTTTGATCTAGCTTCCTTGGAATTAATTGTCTTTGATATCTTGATGACACAAACCAGGCTCTACTAGAATTGTCGACAAATTTCATTTGCAAAGAAAGTCAAAGATTGACTCTCTTTTCATAGTGTGAGTAGTTTGAATAATTTGAGAAGTAAGTAAATTGCAGTAGCAAGTCATTTGCTGCGTTGAAATTTATATGCGCTATCTGCTACAATGATTTGGTGATATTGGTATCTTGCTACTCATCTAATAGTTGTAGCTATTTATCAATTTATAAGAAAATTTGTAGTTGAAGATAACATCATTATATTGGTTTGAAATGGATTGAAAGGACGATGTATTGAAACTACTGAATAATTTAATACATTCCGTAGTTGATGAGATGGTTAAGAACAACAAAACCTCTCTTTACAATATTAAAATTTGTCTCCAAAATGCACAAGAGAATATTGAGTTTTTGCAGCTTGAGACGAAGCTACAACAAGAAGAGCTACAACACGGTAAGCATAATTCTATTCAGAACATTGAGATAAACTTCCATATTGTTGAAGTTCATTCAGATTTAGTACCCAATGAAGCAACAGTTGTACATGTAGATGAAAAAATTCAGTCTGCACTTCCCATGTCGGTCATCAAACCTTGGGAAGAGCTTGTCCATAATAAGCACATAACTGCTCTTGGATATGACAAGGATGTGTCCTTTCATATTCCAGATTACTCAAATCCCATCCAGTTTTAGAGTGCTGGATTCCTTCATGACAGTTCACCTTCAGCTGTTCCAGATTCTACCCGTCTCCCACAACAACATCAACAGATTGTGAAATTCCAACACTGTGACCAAGTTGGCCATATGAAAGATCACTGTTTTGATATTCATCCATGTAAGCGCTGTCATAAAACTAGTCATTCTTCAAACATATGCTTCAAAAACAAGCCTCCTACAAGAACAAAGATTCATCTTGGATGGACCGCTTCTTGGCAATGGGCATCAACAGCCAAGAAGATATTTCAGTCATATATATGAACTTGTTCTAGAGTATTGAACAATCTTGCAGTTGAGTTTTCTTCATCATCTCACCTTGTATTTGATAGGGGGAAATGATGGTCATCTACAAGCTTCAAAGCCACATCAAGTGAGCCTGAGCCACAACCTGCCATACCAGATTTAGAGTTGTAGCCAGAGACAAAGATGCCCCTGATCATGCCTTTAGTTGGTGATGCCTCTTCAAAGAATTGGGGACACTTCCTCTAGCAGAAGACTTCAACTTCTTTCTAGTTTTGGAAGAGTTTGAGGAATTGCATTAAGCATTCCAGAGTTGTTGGTCATCCTTAAACCATCACAGGTTGAGACCTCCCTTTCATGGTTGAAGGTTTCCCTCTTTAAAACATCAAGAGAACTTCCTCTAGGAGAAGACCTAAGCTTCATGCTAGACTTGGAAGAGTTCCAAGAATTGCACTAAGCATTCCAGTGTTGGTGGTCATCCTTAAACCACCTCCCTTATACCAACATTTCAGAGAGCACATTCAACCTAGTGCTGCCATGCATTTTTGCACGTTTTGTATTACAACACTCTTCTTGGACTCATACATAACCCTTTGGATTAAGGGTGGGAATGTTGGACACCTAATCCTCTAAGGGTTGGTGTGGAAGATGAACAACTAAAAGGAGTCCAAGGGACCACTTGGAATATGAAACCAAGGGTCACTCCTATGTATTATAAATATGTATCATTGTAAATAAGAAATGCAATCTCATGTTTATCTTTCCTATTTTGTCTCCGCCATTTGTGTGTTTAACGCATGTCTTTCCATTAAACTAATAACTATTTAAATAATCATTACTTTGATTATTTATTATTTATATTTACATTTATTTTATTTGTATTTTATATAAATTATATTCATAACAAATTTTCGGGTGCATCACATGGCTTCCTTTCGAACTTTCCTATGTTGTAAAAAAATGCATAATTTCAACTTTTCATTAGTCATGACAAAGGGAAATTTTGAAGTGAAATCTTGTGCACCTTCTCCTCATTGCATCAATTATCGTCAACCAAGCAACAAAAATCTACTGCATTTCTTGGATTTGATAAAGGACAGAATAAAATCCCATTTATTTCAAATAACTATTTAATACTTCAATGTTAGGTTGTCCATCAAACATGGGTATTTAAAGCTTCACTTCAACTCTCAAAGGAACATTAGAAGAAGAAGAAGGTGAATTTGTTTTATCTAATTCACTAGTTTCTTACCTTTGGTACTTTGTCTTCTTCTTGCTCTATATTTATTGAGTTTGATTCCTTAGCCTTTTGCACTTGCCATAATATAACCCACACTATATTCCTACATCCAAAACTATGTAAGATTTCTATGCTATTTGAAATTTTATGCTAACAAGAACAAGAACTCGATTCTATAGACTAATCATACTTGTGCCATTTGCAGGGAATATGGTTATTACACCCATCATTGCCCACAACTCCCTGGGTTGAAGAGGATGAAAGGTAGTGGGGGGCAAGGGGGGGAAAGAAAAAAACTATAGTAATCCAAAATCCTTTCCCCCATTAAGAAGTGGTAAATAAGTAGTAGTGGGAAGAAGTTCTCCTACAAACGTGGAACCGAGAGTATGGAACTCCACCAGGAAACAACCCTTCCACCTCGACTACTGCCACACCTATAGAACCTTTGAAAATCCCTCTATACACCATAGAAACCATCCCAAATATGGTCAAAGGAACTTTACGGTGAACTTGACAGAACTAAAATACCACTCACAACTATAGCATAGTCGATGACTTAGCTTAATCTCCTTCAGCTATGTCAGCATTGGAAGTTTTGCAAACATGCCCAACCTAATGGAAAGCCTTACTTTCCACATTAGGAGAAATCGACCCTACTGATTCTTGTTTAATGGTCTTTGACTTGGATAAAGCTACCCCATGTCTTCCATCATTCGTCACTTTTCAAATTCCAGTCTCAGTCCAGAATATCACCATTCACCATTGCATAGTCAATGAGGGAGCATCCACATGTATTATATCCAGAATAGTTTGGCAAAAACTTGGATCTCCTGAACTCAAACCATTTGACAACACTCCCATAATATACGATGGGAGCCCTTTTGTTACCGTAGGCCTATACCAATGAGTTCCAGTACAATTTACCGGTAAAACGATGCTCATTGACATAGAAGTGTTGGACACGCAGTTGCATTACAATATCCTTCTTGGAAGAATTTACTTGTATGAAATGAAAGAAGTGGAATCTTCCATATTGATGGAAATGATGTTCCCTCATGACGTAAAATCTTTACAATTGACAACTCATATACTATGAGAAGAAGACATTAACTTCCCTTGATGGTGTGCTACCTTTCATCGAATCTTCTCTCGAGTTGATCACAACCTATATTGAATTCAGACCTGGAAAATTTAAACCATCAATGCTCCTCGAGACATACCCTGGAGACCCACCTATGTTGGAGGATACTCCTACAGCCACAGGAGCCTTGGTATGAGTGATGAGTTCATCAAACACCCCTCAAGATTAGGAACCAATTCCAGATACCAACAACAATGAAATTGTTGATTCTACATTCTTACCATATGCTATCACCCAAACACCCTTCTTATACCCTCCACCTGGTTTTGTCTCACACCAAGTCATGGAATCACTCACATTTCCAAATATGGCTTTGGAGATACCGGTTTGGTACTTGGCCGCTTAGGCCATGTCGACAAACTCAAGTATTACCTCGACAGGTACCATTCATGTAGCCCCTCCTCAGGACAAGATGGTGCCAGAAATAGGGATAAGAAAAAAGGCAAGAAGGTGGAAGCTTCAAACGCTTCCTCCTTCAGGGTACCTCCACCCTGTGCTTTGTGTGAAGTAATCGGGAACCCTACCAATATATGTGTTGAGTTATATGAGTTAAAATCTCTTCTACATGCCCCAAAAAATTTTGTTGAACCCCCTCCACCTACTAGAGAAAATACCACACATGCACATAATAATCCATTGTGCACCAACCATGCATGCGTTATATGCATAGAGTAGTGTTACACTAAAAAATGTCACCATGGCTATTTACAGTTGGTATGGCTCTATCAACAGTCATACTACCCTCTTAAGCAAGTCTTATGCCTCTGCTATCCATGTCAAACTCCAAGAAAGAGAGAAAGTCTTTATAAATGTGTTTATCTCTGGGTACGCAGGTTCTCTCAAACCTTGCCTGCGGGTACGCACCTATTGTTCATGAGGTCCGCGTCCAAGGACGCTCTGTATCTAAAGGGGCAGGTGCGTCCCTCTGAAAAGGTTAAAATGCGCAAGTTTTATCTTAAAAAACTTACTTGTGGTCATTTCTAGAGCATTCTAGAAGGTTGTTTGATGTGTATTGAGCGCCTCCAGATGGTTCATGCACTCCTACCAAAGAGGAACTTATCCCATCAATAAGGGAGTGATCCCATCCAAAGAGGGGACTATCCCATTGATGGTGGACCTGATTAACTTCCTCTTGAACATTATAAATACAGGCATTGGGCTAGAAGGAGGGAGGTTGAAAGCTATACATTTCTAAGGGTAAATGTTGCAGGAATTAGGACTCCCATTTAGAAGCTTGTGAGGAGAGATTGCCATCTTTGCTTGTTCTATTTGGAAGTGGGTGAGCTTTGTCAAAGTAGAGGAAGACTCTTGTGGACCCTGGAAGGAGCTTGCACAACACCAAGGCTCAGGTTGTAATGGTTCCTTTTGATTACCTTTAATGCAAATTGGTCCATTCTTCTCAATAACTTGTTGTTTATGGGTTATTTCATGTACTCCTTGGTCTATATGTTGAATATGCTTTGTTTTATGTTATAATCAGGTGCTATTTAATTGTTTGACTGTTGGTGATTGCAGGTTTTGGAGAAAAGGAGGAGCTCATCCAGATCAACAAAGCTTGGATTTCTACAACAACGTTTGGACAAAGGTAAGAACGAAACACTTGATTTCTCATATTATAATGCATGTTTAGAGAAGGATAGCTCCAGTTTGTTTTGTTTGTCATTAGAATGTCTTAGACTTCTAGGAAGGTCGGTTGTGTCCGCACTCTTGACTGATTCCGTGTGACAAATTGGCGACTCCGCTGGGGATTCCATTAATGAGAAAAGTCTTTTCCTTTGTGTGAACTTTGCTTTGAGAAAATTGGTTTATTTTTCTGGTTTTGGCTCAGTGATTCTGTCTCTGGGTGGGTTAGCTTAGGATTAGTTTTATTTTGGTTTTTCTTGAGTTTTTCAGTAGGACGCACCCTCTGAGTGCTGCATAGTGCGTCCCTGGACGCACTTTTGCTGTGTGCACAGAGCGGGCCTGCACTTGTGCTAACGGGTTGCTTGCGTCCCCTGCCAAAATTTGAGAAAATTCCATTTTTTGCATTTTTTGCTCTTAGATTTTGTTTTTTCTTAGTTTTTTCTGCCCAGATTCATTAGTCCCTTGCCAAGAATCTTCACCTGAACTTGTTTCGATAGCATTGAGTGTTTTAGTGGATTTCATCGAAGTGTAAGCCCTAGGGTTTGATTTTGAGTAGGTCTTGTAGTGACTTTGGCGGTAGGAGTTGTCAAACCTTAGATCTCTCTGGTTTTGTCAACATTCTAAGAAGTCAGACCTGTCATAAAGTCTACCTGTGAGAGCAACTTACCATTGAGTTGTCTCTTGGGCCAATTTCGAAGTGCTTGTTATTTAAGTCTTGAATTCCATTTTACAAAAAGAACAAAAAGATTTGAGTTTTGTTTTGACTAGTCTTTTGATTCTGCATTAGCTGGTCCTTGATTTGATTTTGATCAAGTAAAACAACCTAGAATCATCTTTGTGAGCTTTTGCCTTGTTAAGTTTGCTTAGAGTAATCTCTCTTTTGATTTGCTTGTGAGTCAAGTTTTCATAGTTTTTGTAGCTTTTGAGATTGTTTTTTGTTAAGATAGGTTTATATGCTTTATTAAAAAGAGAAAATACAAAAAAATCTCCTTTGAAAAGTTTTGTTTCAAGTAGCTTTGAAAGTTTTGAAAGAAAAAGAGTTTTTCGTGCAAGTAAAGAGTGGTCATGTTTGTGTGCTTGAAAAGAAAAAGAGAATTGTTTCTTTGATTGTCTTTTCTAAGGAAGTTGTTTTCTCTAAAATTTGCATTCTCTCAACTCTCTTAGTTAAGAATTTCATTGAAAAAGCAAAGTAGCGTAAATCATCTTAGGTGCATCTTTGTAGTGGTTGGAGTCGAGTCTACACACCATTGGTTTCACTTCCACTACCTTGTGACTTTAAAGAACAACCATAAAAGTAACGCTTAAAGTAAAATCGAAATAGTAACTTTTATTTACTAGGGCTCTGAAGCACCAATTTAGATCAGGCTAGTGTCTTGGAGTAGGTGAGTAATTAACTCTCCAAGACAACAAAACCAAACAAGTAGCTTATCTTGTGATAGAATAAATCCAATTGTCTCACTTGTACTCTGGGAAAACTCCTCTTAAAGGAGAAGCACGAGCTCGTGTCCGAACCAGTGAGGGGATCATTCCCCCCTCGTTGGGAACGACGACAGACACGCACGTATTACAAACGGTAAACCTCGGATTAACCATTGTTGAGGAGCCAGGGGTCACTTGTCGGTAAACCTTGGATTATTGTCAAGGAACCGGCAAGGGGATTGAGCTTGCTACTCTGCCCTTGCGTGCTATCGGAGTTTAGACTGTTCCCCCAGGTGCATTTGTTGCGGTTGGTAACCTTAGTGGCCATTATCTTTAGGATTCTACCGAGGTGACGGTGGAGGGAAGGTCCCACTGTACCTGGAGCAGACGTTGGCTATACTCACTTGGATTTTCTGGGGGGTTCACTTCACTCGAGACGGTTAAAGTGGAGGAACTTGGTCCAGTCTATTCATTAAGCAGGTTGCCGGGGTAACTGTTCCACCCGCCATTTCTGTACTGAATCCAGCGAGGTTGGGGTTCATCACCAACTAGCGCTTTTGGTCCGAAAGACTACTGTTTGTGTTTGGTTTGACGCCCTAGATTCTTTAGGCGTATGATTCAAATTTGTTTGGTTCTTTAGAGACTTTAGGTGGTTTGATTTGAAATTTTATTTTGTTTTCGTGTGTAGTAGTTAAAAGTTTTTAGCTGTGGCGGAATTACCGAGACAGTCCTGTAGACTTCGGGGCCAGTCTCCTGAAGTTGTTTCTGTGGCCGAATTGTTGAGAAGATCTCGTAGACTTAGGGGTGAACCTCCTCAAGATGAGTCCAGTCATTTAGAAGGTTTGAAGGTCCTTGTAACTCCTCCTAGTGGCAGTAGAGTAGGTTCACCTGAAGAAGGAGAATCTTCCTTGGTGGTCCATCCAGATTACCAAAGTTTAGAGACAGGTTATAATCCCGCAGCTGTTACAGTTTCTGAGCTTGTTGGTAGTTTTTCGTCTGCTAGTGATACAGGCGAAGAACTAGAAATATCCGAACCTGTTACTCCGACTCCTAGTGTTCCTGATTCACCGAGAATAGAAAGAATTATCACCGAAAATCTTCCTGTTGGTTTGATTGCTATTGAAGAACTTGTTCCAGAGGAAGAAATAGGCGTCTCTGATCCTGAAGATCAAATTACCCTTGATCTAAGGGAGCGTGAATCTATCTTTTACAGTCCTCCTAGAAGTACTACTTGGTACCTTTCGTTAACCAATTATTTAGACAACTTTGGGCTAGGTTTTTCTACACCTCATACTCCTTTTCCACCTGGAGGTATTCATACTCCTGTAAATATGTCTGGTCAGTCGTCCGTGTTTACACAAAGTCCTGAGTCTTTTTTACATGGCGGTCCTTCTGTTCCTACTGGGTATCAATCTCTTTCTGGTACCTTTGCGGGAGCATCTCCTCAACCCGTTGATCATGGGTTATTAGTTGGAAACAGTGGTAATGTACCATTGGGTGTAGGAGACATTTACATGATGTCAGGTTCAGTTCCCGTTTCCCAACCTCAAGGTGGCCAATTACCGCCTGGGGGGCAGCCTCCGTTAATGCCTGGGGGGCAACCTCAAGGTACTTCATTCGTGTCTGGGGGGCAACCTCAAGGTCAGTACGCTCCTATGGGGCAATACATACCTCAAGGTCAACCCCAGCCTCAATATGTACCCCAAGGTCAACCTCAGTATCAATATCAACCTCAAGGATGGCAACCTCAAGGATGGCAACCCCAAGGGTATCAACCCCAAGGGTATCAACCTCAAGGATACCAACCTCAAGGTCAAGGTCAACCCCAGTACCCGTATTTACCTCAAGGTTATCAACCTCAAGGTCAGTACTCAGGTCAAGGTTATCAACCACCTCAAGGTCAATCATATGGTCAAGGTATGGGAACTGCACCTTACAGTTATCAATCCTATCCTCAATCCGGCTATGGATCTCAGTATCCTCAACCTGTTATGGGTCAATACCCTGGAATGTTAGTGTGGGATCCATCACAAGGTCAACAGGTGTTGCAGCCAAGTATACAGTCATCCTGGTTCCGATCCACTACAGATCGAGAAACCTAACCCAGACTTAGTAATTAAACCGCCCGCCAAGGGTGTACTTCGAAGGTCTGCTTTCAATCCACATGCGAGAGCGGCCCAGAATTACAACATTGTTGAGGACTTAGCTGTTTCACCCTCAGCAATGTCGGCGTTAGAAGTGCTGCAATCATGCCCAGCACAACGAAAATTGCTTTTGTCGGCAATAGGAGCTGTTGATGTTCAGGATCCGAATCTAATGATCTTCGATCTAGAAAATAGTACACTGCGTCTCCCCCATCAAATGGCTTTCCAAATTCCAGTGATAGTCAAAAACAGGCCTATTCATAGGATTGTGATTGATGAGGGAGCTTCTACGTGTATTATGTCGATTCAATGTTGGAGATCCCTTGGTTCTCCTTCGTTGAACCAATCCCCCACCATCCTTAAGGCCTTTGATGGCCGTGGGTTCCGTCCATTTGGTATTCTACAAGAATTGCCTATAGGGGTAGAAGGTAAAACCGTTAGTCTGGATGTGGAAGTGGTTGATGCCCCTCTAGACTACAACCTTCTTTTGGGTCGAAGTTGGTCATATGCTATGACAACGGTCGTTTCATTGGTCTTCAGAGTAATTAAGTTTCCACATAACGGTAAGATCGTGACTATTGATCAGCTGACATACTTTTCATCCGACCCAGCCTCTTCAGAGAGTATCCAGCATGTCGGTAAGACGACAATCCCTTATAGGGACGTTGGTGTAGGTTTAGTTAAGGATTCCGGTTTACTGGGAACTTTTCCTCTCCCTCCACTCAGCGTAGAACCTTCGATTGCAACCATTCATATGATTACATCAGAAAACATTATTTATGATGATCCTTGGTTTGTCCCATCTGACTCTGAGATAGACTCATTCGGTAATGCTATGCCCTTGAGTCCATATGAAATTGCTTATGAAGCTCTCATGTCTTTTACTGACTTTCATTCAACCGAAGTCGACCAAATGAATGTGGTCAGTGAAGAATCACTTTTCACCTCAACCTTAGAACGGATAGCGTTTCCCGAAGTCATGTCATCTGATGAACAACTTCGCGAAATCCTAAGTGTAGACGATCTACCATGGGAGGATCTCCATCACAGATCTTCGTTTTTACCTAAGGATGATGCATTTGAAAACGATTTTTCATCTATCTTTACCGCTGAATATGTCAAAGACGCTCAGGATCCAACGAAACATTCTGATTCAGAGTTGAATTTAGGGAATATTTCTCGTACTATTCCCATTGATATTTCAGTGAAGCCCGGAATTGAGGAGAACATTCATATAGGTGCCGCATGTACAGAAGAAGAAATCCAAACTTACAAGGCCCTATTCCAAGAATTCCGCGATGTGTTTGCCTAGTCTTACGAGGAAATGCCGGGAATCGATCCTGCCATTGTTGTTCATGAAATAAAGACCTACCCGGATGCTAAACCCGTCCGGCAACGGTTGCGTCAGATTCACCCTCGAAAAGCGGCTGCGATTAAAGCAGAAGTCGAAAAGCTGTTGAAAGTAGGTTTCATTTATCCGATCCCGTTAACGGATTGGGTATCAAATATTGTTCCGGTCAACAAGAAACAAGGAACAATAAGAACCTGTATCGATTATAGGGATATCAATCGAGCTTGTCCGAAAGACAACTATCCTACGCCTTATATCGATCAAATTATTGATGATTGTGTCGAAAGTGAAATGTTTTCCTTCATGGATGTTTTTTCGGGCTATAATCAAATCAATATTCTACCTGCCGACCAACCAAAAACGGCATTCATTTGTCCATGGGGGACATTTGCTTATTGCAAATTACCTTTTGGGCTTAAGAATGCCGGGGCCACTTTTCAACGGGCGATGTCTTACGCATTTCACGACATCAAGCACATTGTGCAACCGTATCTCGATGATTTGCCTGCTCATTCTTTACGTCGAACTGATCACCTTGTCCACCTACGAGCAATCTTTATGAGGTGTAGGCATTATCGAATTCGGTTGAATCCCCACAAGTGTGTTTTCTGTATAGAAACAGGTCGATTGCTGGGATTTGTTGTTTCAAAAGCCGGAATTTGCGTCGATCCCTCGAAAGTCGAGGCTATCATCAAATTGCCTCCTCCTTCGAGTTTGCGCCAACTCCAAAGTTTGCAAGGGAAAGCGAACTTTTTACGGCGATTCATCCCAAACTACGCCGAGGTCACTAAAGGTTTTACACGGTTGTTGAAACGGAACGTTCAATTCTTTTGGGACGAGATTGCCCAACAATCTTTTGATGCACTTAAACACGCGTTGACCCATGCACCGTTGTTGCATCCTCCCAACTACAACCGGGACTACTTCTTATACCTCGCAGCTTGGCAGTCCACCATTGGAATGGTGTTAGTTCAAGAAGATGAATTCAGAGCGGAACATGTGATATATTATCTCAGTAGGACCTTAAATCCCACTGAGCTAAAATATTCGCATGTGGAGAAATTGGCCCTGGCAGCCGTTCAAGCTGTCCAGCGTTTTCATCACTACATTCTTCTCTGTAAAACTACAGTTATTTCGGATTGCAACCCTATGATTTACATTTTGACAAAACAACTGCTAGGGGGCAAGTACTCTAAATGGATCGTTATCCTGCAAGAGTTCGACTTGGAATTCGAGAAGTCCAAGTCTAAGAAATCCTTAGTTTTTGCGGAATTGATGTGTGATTTCCCGCGTACTGACACAGAGACTGTGGCAGAAGAGTCCATTGCGGACGAATCTTTGTTTCTTATCAGTACTTTAGATCCGTGGTACGGAGATATAATCATCTATCTCCAAACCCAAACCTTTCGGCCTGAAGCTTCAAAGACAGAACGTCGAAAAATTCGGTTTCAATCCCAGCAATACAAAATTATTGGAGATACACTTTATCGCCGGGGGGGCAGATTTAGTTTTTCGACGTTGTCTAACTCACGAAGAGGCTGAGAGAGTTTTAAATGATTGTCACTCTGGAGCATGTGGTGGTCATATGTCTGGGTATGCCACAGCTCAGAAGGTGTTGTGCGCTGGTTACTTCTGGCCATCTATGTTTAAAGATTGTATCATTGCAGTCCGGAAGTGCCACAACTGCCAAGTGTTTGATCGAAAGATGCGCGCACCACCTGCTCCTCTCCACCCTATAATTGCCGTTGGTCCATTCGCCAAATGGGGTATCGACTTTATTACTTGTAACCCTCACTCGGCCGGGGGGCATGCGTATATCATCCTCGCGGTTGATTATTTCACTAAATGGGCTGAGGCGATGCCTACATTCGACGCAAGCGGCAAAACAGCTGCAGTTTTCATATTCAATCATATTATAACTAGGTTTGGTGTCCCACAAGCAATCATTACTGACCATGGGAGCCATTTTCGAAACACCATGATGACTGAACTTACAAGCCAGCTTGGTTTGCGCCATGACAGCTCTACTCCTTATTATCCGCAAGCCAACGGTTTGGTTGAGTCTATCAACAAAGTTCTAGTTATCATGATCCGACGAACCATTGGTATTCATCGGTCGAGTTGGCACAACATGTTATTTTCGGCGCTATGGGCATACCGAACCTCAGTGAAAACCTCAACAGGGTTCACTCCTTTCCAGCTAGTTTATGGCTTGGAAGCGGTGTTACCCATTGAATGTGAAATCCCATCACTTCAAATGGCTGTCGAATTACTCCCAGCTACTTCCGAAGAGGAGAAACGTTTATTGTACTTAGCTAAATTAGATGAGACTCGACGTGACGCTGCATTGGCAATCGAGACTCACGCGAAGCGAATGAAAGCTCAGTATGATAGAAATGTGACCCCTCGAAGTTTTTCGGAGGGAGACCTAGTGCTTTTATATGATCAAGCTAACGATAAGCTAGGTGCTGGAAAATTCGTTCCTATGTGGCATGGACCCTATATTGTAAAGCGAAAGCTAGCAAAAGGGGCTTATGAGCTGGTAGATTTTGATGGGGACTCTTTGGGTAAACCCAGAAATGGACTTTACCTAAAGAGGTATTATGCTTAAATGGTGGGTATGGAGAATTTTTTAGTTAGGTTAGGTTTTCTTTCTAGCTAGTATGATTGTTAGTTAGTCAGTATGCTTAGCTTAGTGAGTGTGTTTTTCGTCGTTATTCTGGCTTATCTTGGTTTTGATCTTGATATTGTAGATGTCGACGCCCCTCCAAACATACATTGGATTTGCTGATGGTGCTTGTCATAGTACATGGAATATCTCTTCCGCAGCTTGGGTTATCTATTCACCCTCTGACGAGTTAGTTTCTATGCATGGGGTAAGCCTCGGTCAAACAACGAACAACATTGCAGAATACAGTGCAGTGGTTGAATTATTATCCGAATCTATTTCATTTGGAATTCGACGTTTGATAGTGAGGTTAGATTCTGAACTTGTTGTATTACAGCTTAATAGAGTCTATGCCATTAGAAATCCTGTGTTATTAAGGTTGTTTTTGAGAGTGCGTCTCTTGGAACGTGAATTTGATTACATTGAATATCAGCATATTCCAAGGTCCTTAAATACATTAGCAGATGCAATTTCTTCTCGAGTGTTGGACAGGCATTTACGATAATCATGCAAGTAAATTTAAAAACATTTCATCATACATGTTAAACAAGATAAGCCGGTAATAGTGATATATATATAGATAGGAGTGTGTCAAAAAATATACATCGTCTTCGATCATAGGTTGAAAAACACCTTATGATCGGCAAAAATGATAGAGTACAAAAAGTCAAAAATGTCACATGTGTCTACAAAGTGACTAGCCAATCACTGGTGGTGCTCCCTGTATGACACCACTGCACGGGCTACCTTGCGCAAAAATCTCCTAAACGGTCCAGGGACCGCGACTACATAGCGCTGAAGTCTGATAGGAATATCATCCATAGTAGTCTCAGGTATATCCGCCGTCAGACGCTGTAGATCATGCTCCAACTCAGCTAGTACCTCTGCAGCCACCGTGTCCTGTGGGGCCGGTACCGGTGCAACTAGATGTCTCCTCTCAAAAGGCCGGAGGTTGGCTGGACGCTGTGGACCAACATCTGCATTTTGAAAATTTTACTGTCAGTTTTGAGACGATATATATAAAAAACAAAAAAAAATACATAATTTGAAAACTCGTGAAAAATAAAGTACCTCTGTCATCCCATTGTTCTCCCTGTGGAAGAACCATGTCCGGATCACCTCGAAAATCTACTCCGGCATACGGAAAGTCCTGAATCGTAAACACCTGGTCCTCTAACCAGTGAAAATAACTGTCAGTGAATCGAACAACTGCCGCACCCTCGTCCGGATGCCGGGCCATCACCGCAACCCATCGTACCAGCTTTGGCTCCTGAGGACCCAAAATATCAATAGTGAGATGCTGAGGGATCAGCATCGTAATTCTCTCTAGGGCAAAGCTCACGACTATAGGCCCATATCCAAAGGTCTTTAGTTTCCCGGTCTTTGCCCTAGTCAGTTGAGCTTTCAAGTTAGCTGACGCCGCATCACACCAGTTGAAGATGGTGCCTTGGAGACAGTCAATTGCCATCCGCATTTGGGACCCAGTGGCAATATGTAAAGTGGCTGAGCCACAAATCCTGGTCACAGGGAAAGCTAAGACCATGAGTTCACGCCGAGAGATGTATTTGATCTCTATGCCTTTCGCATGGTGTCGATCAGGTAGGCACCAATATGCTCGGAGACTATCAAGGGATTGGCCACCCGGCCTAGTCCCGGCTAGATTGAGTTGCTCGCCTCTATTCGGCAAGCCAGTGAGAAAGTAGATATCAGAGGGCTCTATCTCGAGTTGTTGCCCCCCGATATAAAAGCATTGCTCTTGAACGTTCCATCTCTCGACCAGCCACTCCAAGAATATTACCTGAGCCCTCATGCCAGGTATGGCCCAGTATTTGTATAATCCACATCCTCTTAGGGCATCGAGGGAAGGTTGATGATTGATTGCAGCTTCATCAACCTCCTCATGATCTCTTTCTCTCCAATCCAGCATGATAAGTGCCCTACACATGAACAAACAGGCATTAAAATCAATTTTGGGTAAATTCAATGGTTAATTTGGGAGCTTGGGGTTTCAAAATCCGCATTTTGCGGAGGACGCACCCCGCGTTTGGCGCACAGTGCGCCGGGACGCAGGTGGCCTGAAGGTAGCCTGCGTCCCCCGACCTTTTCCCTGTGTAGGAAAAAGTCGAGGGACGCAAGCTAGCCTTTAGGGAACCTGCGTCCCCCGCAGAGCGGTTTTCAAAACCCAAAACCCCCAAAAATAAAAAATGAAACCTAAAATAAATTTCTAAACGGATGAAATTGACAAGGAGGATGTTGTGAAATACCTGGAAGAAACGGCGTTCGATTCTAACGGTCGGATTTTCCGCAGCGACCACGGGAAGTTTCTTGTCAAAAGCTCCTTTTTCAACCTCAACAGTCAAACGGTAAAAATGACATGGTAAAAAGTCTTTTTATAGGTTTTTTGGATGAATTTGTTCATTTTTCACCATGGAAAGATGTTTTTCGATGTATTTTTGCCTATCTTAAACAGGTATGAGTAATGTGTCGCTTTTGTGTAGGACAAAGGGACTTAGAAGGAAAATTGTCATTTTTTACGAACCAAAACATCAGAGTCATCTTTTAAGCCCTTTTCTGACTCCTAAAAAATGAAAAGATTGCCGAGCGTTTCTTTTACACTCGTTAAAACGGAATTAAAAGACGGTCCCCTTATAACTCTTTTCTGACCGTAAAATCAGGAAAAGATTGTCGGGTTTTTGTCGTTTCAAACTCGATACGGAAATAAAACGACGTGTCCTTGATCGATTTTTACTTTTCAGGTCAGTGGCACTAATTATGATAGTACTCCTTGGTCGCAAGATCAAGCGGTTCCCCCAGGTATTATTTTATACTTTTTCGGGCTTGAGGGACACAAATCTACGAAAAAGTTCAACTTGGAGTCTTCTTAAGTTTTTCAGACTCTCTAAAATTGAAAAGCGCCGAGTTTTTCCTATACTGGGCTCGTTAAACATTTCATAGTAAAGGACCTGTTCAATTACAAACAGAAACGAACCACTCCTTCCTAGGGTTCGAATCAAAACTGGGTTGGACTCATCCGAAGGATGAGCTTATAATCAAGCATATGTTATCCTCCTCAAGCTTGTTAAAAATAAAGAGGTACTTGCCAGAAATGGTGGGGGAAAAGAGAGAAGAATGAGCCTATTTGTTACCTTTTGTCTCAGAAGAAACTTTATTACCACTCTTGGACACGACACTTTTCATTCACCTGGGTTGGGAAATTCTTTACCTCACAGTTGATCAAACCACTTTTGAAAGTCTTCAACCGGGTTCCGGGGATTAACTTTGAGTTATTTAGCACCAAACCATCTGTCGTGTCGTTATGTGTTCAAGAGGTCTGCAAACAAAACTTTCATCTACAAAATACTTGTCATCCATTTGACCATCCCTGAGTCAGTCCTTACAGCAACATTTCTTCAACTTGAACAATGATTTCGTGTTGTGGGCTTGCCTGCAACGGGTCACTTTCTATCGACATCAGCACATTATCTAGAGAGATGACTTAGAAATCGTCAGTGCCTTGAAGTCTGCATGCATCAATGGCAGGTTTCTCGCCTTTGACGTCAGTTTACATCATTGACTTTCGATCGAAGGATTCCGTGAAATGTTCGACATCAACTCATTCATTCACATCTCATGGATTGTACTGGGTACTTTGAGAACCATTGACATTACTGGTGGTCTCTCTCACGCTTGTTAACAGTTTACATCATCGACTGGTAATCAAGTGGTTTCTACCATGTTCGACATCGACTCATTTATTCGCATGGCTAGAATCGTACCAATTCGAGAAGTAGGAATGAAGACCCTGGATCGAATCTTTACCATCCAGGCTGCGAGGAGTTTTGTATTCATTATCTAAGTAGACTAATCATAAACAGATGGCTGCGCCCATACTGTGTCTACAAAAGTCTATGATTATGATGTACTGCAAAATCATTCCTGTATCAGAGTAGTTAGTCTGTTAGTTAAAGTTTTTATCTGAGTATGGGAATGCCTACCTCAGTGATGATATAATCTTATCCATGTATTTTGTGTTGAAAATTGCAGGTTCCAACCAGGCTCTCCACGAGATAATCCTCGAAATGATAAAGCGCTTCACCCTTCCTAGATAATACAAAACCCTAATCTATTCCAGGCTTCGCACTTTAGGGGGCAATCTGTTACACTAAAAAATGTCACCATGGCTATTTACAGTTGGTATGGCTCTATCAACAGTCATACTACCCTCTTAAGCAAGTCTTATGCCTCTACTATCCATGTCAAACTCCAAGAAAGAGAGAAAGTCTTTATAAATGTGTTTATCTCTGGGTACGCAGGTTCTCTCAAACCTTGCCTGCGGGTACGCACCTATTGTTCATGAGGTCTGCGTCCAAGGACGCTCTGTATCTAAAGGGGCAGGTGCGTCCCTCTGAAAAGGTTAAAATGCACAAGTTTTATCTTCAAAAACTTACTTGTGGTCATTTCTAGAGCATTCTAGAAGGTTGTTTGACATGTATTGAGCGCCTCCAGATGGTTCATGCACTCCTACCAAAGAGGAACTTATCCCATCAATAAGGGAGTGATCCCATCCAAAGAGGGGACTATCCCATTGATGGTGGACCTGATTAACTTCCTCTTGAACATTATAAATACAGGCATTGGGCCAGAAGGAGGGAGGTTGAAAGCTATACATTTCTAAGGGTAAATGCTGCAGGAATTAGGACTCCCATTTAGAAGCTTGTGAGGAGAGATTGCCATCTTTGTTTGTTCTATTTGGAAGTGGGTGAGCTTTGTCAAAGTAGAGGAAGACTCTTGTGGACCCTGGAAGGAGCTTGCACAACACCAAGGCTCAGGTTGTAATGGTTCCTTTTGATTACCTTTAATGCAAATTGGTCCATTCTTCTCAATAACTTGTTGTTTATGGGTTATTTCATGTACTCCTTGGTCTATATGTTGAATATGCTTTGTTTTATGTTATAATCAGGTGCTATTTAATTGTTTGACTGTTGGTGATTGCAGGTTTTGGAGAAAAGGAGGAGCTCATCCAGATCAACAAAGCTTGGACTTCTACAACAGCGTTTGGACAAAGGTAAGAACGAAACACTTGATTTCTCATATTATAATGAATGTTTAGAGAAGGATAGCTCCAGTTTGTTTTGTTTGTCATTAGAACGTCTTAGACTTCTAGGAAGGTCGGTTGTGTCCGCACTCTTGACTGATTCCGCGTGACAAGTAGGGGCATTACAGTCATCATTGCCCCAAAATCCCTTGATATCAAGATGCTTTAAGTGCACTCACCCAAGACAATATTGTGGCCCCATCACTTCCCACCACACAAATGGTGGATGATGGATCCAAAACCATATTTTATGTTACTGGGGAAGAATATTCATGCTCATATTCCTCCCATATTCACCCAACCTCCCACCATACGCAAAGGCAACCAAAATCAATGATACCACAACCTACCTTCCTGTGCTCTTTATCCGATGAACTAGACCATTTCATTAACTAATGTCCTGAGTTACGGGCATTTAGGAGGTATTAACCTACCCTTCACATTGCCCCTAGAAATAGACCCAAACACTGATGTCATAGTTTCCACATTTGTGCATGAAACCATCATACTCGTTGTTTCCCACACCTTCCCTGATTCTACGAAACATTGGATTCGATGCGTTGATTCATCGCTGAGAACTCGACATTAGTTGAAACAAATATCCAATCCCTGGATAATACCACACCAGTGGGGGAAGACGTATCTAGGACCATCTTATGCTTATTCAAGGAAAAAACATCATCTGTGACACAGGTAGACACCCATCAACATGTAACCTCCCACCACTATTGGTTAGTATCTAGAAGGAAGACAAAATGGCCTCAAGCAAGATTGTGAAAATCACCCCACATGTGTGCCCTATGCAATAGACCCAACCATCTGGTAAATCAATTATGGGAACTGGGCAATATTAGAGCCATATTTCTCTTATTGGTCCATATTCCATGACCTATTCGCGTGAACCACGTTATACACTCACGCCATCAGTGTCACATCTACTCTTAATCATCTCATACTCGAAATTGCCAATACCTTCCAAGTTTTCGAGCAGCAAGAGAAACATTGAGACAACCTAACATTGGAGAGACACCTCATGCTGATACTAAGATCCAGAGACTGCCAGCAACCAGTAATGCCCTACCTCATGACACCAACCAAGCATCATTGTCTCACACTATAGCTGATACTAACAGCCACACCATTTATTATGTTAGCACTAGTTCTACATGCAATATTTACACCAGTAACTCTCATAGTTCTAAGACATGTCCTATGTTACAAACATTTAGACATCTTAGAATCCAGCACCAACCTCACATGGAGGAAGATACATTTTTTCCTAGGACGCCAACATTATTGCAGGAACCTACTCCCACTCACCATCAATCCGCCACTATGAAAATTTTTCCACCACCTAATGCTAACGACACACAACATCACATACGATTCATTTCCTCTTCCGTAGAAACCATGATTCGTGTTGTTTGCTCATTATTTTTTTGTGTCGAGACTGCTAAGCCCACCACCACGATGATACCATCACCGATTGTGCAGACCCATCCCATCTGTATGTTTTCAACTTTGCTAGGTTCTACATAATCAACCACTAAATCATTGTCTTTCTCGTCTTTTAGCACAGCAAAGACAAAACTCCTCCCTCGCAACCTCTCACAACTCGGTTCAACATTAGATAATATTTTTCACTTAGACGAAGATATTCTTGAGGCCATGACGAAGCCCGAGTGTCCTTGGGATTCCATGCATCACTTCTCTTTCTTCCTACCTGAAAAATCCTTTGTACCTATTGATGCACCGACCCATGATATTTTCACCATAGAGTCAAAGGATTTCCTGCCACTAGGATAGGTAGATTGGTTTAAAAATCTTATTCCTGCGGTAGATGCATTCAAGGAAGGGAACATGTCTAATATCTCACCTACCATTAAGGTCGATATTTCAAGAATATCTATGGACGCATCCCCTGATGATGGACTCACTTGGTAGTCCGAAACGTTGGGTTCACTAAAACTTTATAACAGGTCATTCCTCCTATCTAAAAACTATCCTCACCTGTATGGATTCATTATTTAACAACATCAAATCCTACCATGGAAGGGATATGATGGACATCGCATTAGAATTCGAGAAATTAAGATTATCCAGAGCTAAACTCATCTTACATCTTTTCTTCAATTTCCTATATATATAACCTAAATCTAGCTCCTGGATACATCATTAAGATCTGAACAATATCTATTGATGCATCCCCTAATGATGGACTCACTTGGTAGTCTGAAATGTTGGGTTCACTAAAACTCTATAACATGTCATTCCTCCTATCTAAAACCTGGAATTGTTGAATAAATCTCATTGGGGGAAGCATGCTCCCCAGAAGAGGTAACCTCATACAAAGCCCTATTTCAAGAATATAGGGATATCTTCTTATGGAACTACTCTAAGATGTCAGGCATCAGTCCCACCATCGTGGAGTACCATATTTACACATGGCTTGGTGCTCACCCCATTCAGTAAAAACAACGTCATCTCCACCCTTCTAAAGTTGAAGCAATCAAGTAGGAAATTGATAAACTACACAAAGCTGGCTTCATTTATCCTATCGCTTACACCTCTTGGGTTTCCAACCCTGTACCTGTCATGAAGACACAATGCACCATTCATGTTTGTACTGATTTTCAAGATCTAAAAAAATCTTGTCCCAAGGACAATTACCCTACACCATTCATCAACCAAGTGATTGAATCTTGTGCTAGTCACGAGTCCCTATCCTTCATGGACAGGTTCTCTAGGTATAATCATATTCAAATTCGCCAAACGGATCAGTATAAAACAACCTTCACAACTCCATGGGAAAAAATTGCATACCGAGTCATGCCCTTTAGTTTTAAAAATGTTGGCACCACCTTCCAACGAGCCATGAATTATATCTTCCGTGATATGGCTCATCTCATCCTCGCCTATTTGGACAACTTTACCATACGATCCAAAAAGTGTACTGATCATTTGGAGGACCTCTACCTAGTCTTTCATAGATTTCGATAATACAACCTACGCTTGAACCCTCTCAAGTGTGTCTTTTGTATCAACATAGGAAGACTATTGGGATTCATTGTTTCCTAGAAAGGTATTAGAGTCAATCCTCTCAAGGTTTAGGCCATCCAGGAAGTTTCCCCTCTAAAAATTTTAAAGTAGTTACAAAGCTTGCAGGGTAAGGCCAATTTCTTACGTCGTTTTATACCCAACTACGCCACTTGTGCGCATGGCTTCTTATGCCTCCTTCGTTAGGGAATTCCCTTCCACTAGGATGAGAAAGCACAAAAATCATTTGAACCCCTAAAATATGCATTATCTCAAGCTCCATTAATTAGCCCTCCGGACCACAATAAGGACTACACCCTTTACCTATCAATCTGACGTCACGGTTGTTGGGGTATTAGTTCATGAAGGACCTGATAATAGAGAGCATGTAATTTATTACATTAGCAAGAACCTCTATGGGCCTACCTTGAAGTATGAGTTAGCCAAAAATACCACCTTATGCCTAGTACACCCCATACAAAAGCTTTGCCATTACATCATCTTGCAGACCACCACCGTAATCACAAATATAAATCCCATGATATATTTTCTCACTCGTCATATGATGAACCACAAATCGGCTTGATGGGTAGTTATTCTACAATAATTTGACCTGCAATTTGCTTCCCCCAAAATCAAGAAGGAACTTATCCTTGCCGAGTTCATCACATATCTCCCCACAGAGACCCAAGGGTCCCCTGTTAATGATGCCTTCCCTAATAGACACTTTTTCTTTGTATCAATAGATGACCCTTGGTACAACGACATCCTCCTCTTTCTAAGAACTCAAAAGTTCATATCTCATCTCACTCACGATGATCAAAGGCACATTCACCACCAAGCACCCCACTACCTCCTTATGGGATACGTCCTTTATCTTTGAGGCATCGACACCATCCTTTGTCGATGCCTTACTCTTGAACAAGTTAAGAAGATCTTAAATGATTTCCATAATGGATCTTGCAGTGGCCACCTATTGGGGATGGCCACCGCTCAAAAAATCCTCCATGCCAGTTATTTCTGGCCCACCTTGTTCCATGATTGCATTCAAGTAGTCAAAATATGTGAGCGGTGCCAAAAATACACTCATCATTGCAGGCCCCTTCTGTAAATGGGGCATAGACTTCATGACCTACAACCCTCTGTCTTCAGGCGATCATAAGTACACTGTGGTCATTGTCGACTACTTCACCAAATTGGCAGAGGATATGCCCACATATAATAACATTGTCGACACTGTTGCACATTTTTTCTTTAACCATTTCATAAAACGGTTTAGTGTTCCCAAAGAGTTGGTCTGAGATCATGGAAAACACTTCGAGAATGAGATATTTCAGGAGTTATCCCAACACCTTGGTTTCTCTCATGATTTTTCTTCTCCTTACTACCCTCAATCCAATGGCTAGGTAGAATTTGTCAACAAAGTCCTTAAAACAATGTTGCAGCATATGGTGAATAACCATAAAACCAATTGGCACCACATGTGGTTTCAGCCTTACAGGCATATCGCACCCCAATCAAATCATCCATGGGATTCACACCCTTCCATTTAGTCTACGAGGTTGAAGTTGTTCTCCCCATCGAGTGTGATATCCCTACCTTACACTCGGTCATTGAACTTCTCCCCGACACCACACCTTTAGAGTAAATATTGGTGCAGTCGGAAATTCAGTGAGCATCCCTTCAGCATAATGAAGCACACAAAAAATAGACCAAGGCCTCTTTCGATCCCACTGTCACCCCTAGATCAATCATTGAAGGGGAGTTAGTCCTTCGCTAGGTTGTTGCCAGAGAAGCTCTAGGACTGGGGAAGTTTGAGACATTATGGAAGGTCCCATAGATTATTAAACATTTTCTCCTCAAGGGGGAATACATCCTAGTAGATTCGGATGGGACTTTCCTAAAAAATCTTGTCAGTGGGCTCTACCTCAAAAAATTCTACCCCTAAACATGTATGCACAATGACTTATTTTTTATGATGACCACCTCATCATAGATGTACACTAAAATCACTCTCTCATCCTATGTCACAGATGGATCACCCACCAACCTATCATCACGAGTTCATCGACAGTGATTCTCGATGGTCGCAAAACTTAGCCATATACTCTCTACCTGACACCGTTTCACTACAATAGGCTATGTATCGAGTCAGCCACCAATAATCAAGTTGAATACGATGTGGTCATAGGTCGATGCCTCCCATATAGGTATCAGTTACCTGCATGTGTTCCTTTATTCCCAACTTGTTGTCTCGCAATTGAGCAAAGACTTCAAAGTACATGATCCATGCCTTTTTAGGAAATACCTACATGCACAAAGGTTAGCTCATGGTTTTGATCATATTACATTTTCACATATAACAAGAGATTGAAATCATATAGTTGATCATATAGCTAATCAAATCCTAGACTGTCATGTATCACATATGTACCATCATCGAGACACATAAACCATAGACATCATATCCATCAAATAAATGAAGAAATACATCACATGTATAAAAGCATGCACATCATAACACATCATGAGAGCCATAAGAAATACTCATCTTATATGTGTGTGTACAAAAAATAGATGCATCTGCTAGCTTGAGCCAGAAAAAAATAAGTCATCAAATAGGGTAGCATCCTCATAATGGGTGTTTTCCCTTGTACATACATCCAAAAAACATCTAGGATTGAGGCCCACCACCCCCAGCACCCCCTACTTGAGGTCCCCCCACCTCATATGGTGTGAAGATCAGACGAGCAATCACCATTATCATAGTAATACAATGAATAACTAGATGTTGCGCTCTATCTCGATCCATGAATATCTCCACCATCTCCTCCCCTAACCCCACCCAACCCTCCTCGTGCATCCCCCTCAGTAGGGTCACCACTCGACCCCAAGCATCCTTCGCCTCCCTCAGTTGTGCCTCTATAGCCTCCGCCCGAGCCTCTGTCGTCTCTACATGCTCCTGCACTATGGTCATCTCCGTTGAGGTAGGAGAGATGCCTCCCTCTCCAAAGGGACTACCTATCTCCATGTGCCAGCACTGAGTTGGTCTCTCAAGGTCCTCTTGAACCCTGTCATCCCTCTGTCACTGTGGCACAGTTGTCACACCATCTATACCCAACCTTTGAGGATGATTACCCACCAGGTAAACTAGCAGTCATCTGTGAGGCCCAACATCTGCAAGCAAACATTCATGGTATCGGTATCATCATAAATACATGAAAGTAAACATAGTTGCAGAAAAATACAAACCACATAGCTAGAGGAATTCCCATGTCTAGATCACCCCTGAAGTCCACTCCATGAAATGGGTACTTCATAATAATCTAAGGGTTGAACCTAAACCAACCCTCCACCGTGGGGTTCCAGTAATGCCCCACCTCACCTCCACCAGCTTGAGGCATAAATAGAGCCCACAACCAAATCCGTGGGTCTCTTGCAGGCCCTGGGAACACTTCTACTATAGGGAATAGCATCACCATTCTCTCATAGAGGATACTACATAGGATGGTCGCATAGTAGAAACTCTAAGGCTACCCCCATCGTATCTATATGAGTTAGGATGTCATCCCTCTGTGTAAAAATCTAGCCCAATCAAAGAAATGGCCCACATGCAATCTCTCTAAGACGGAAATTTGTGGCCCAGACACTTGATGAGGGGCGTCTGACCCAGATAAATGTAAGATCATTTCCAAAGAAACCCGCTTGGCTAGATCCGTAACAGTCCCAACCCGGACGCTCCCCTGATTAATAGCATGGGGTTGACAAAGAGCCCTCACCCACTCATGAATATCTACCTTCCCCATCAGAAGCGGCATCTGCAATACCTCTCCACGAGGAAGCATTCATGTAACAAAATTGATGTCAACGGTTGCAGTAAAGGGAACATCTTTGTCCTGAATCTGGAACACCTCATGCTCTGGGCCCCATTACGATATCAAAAAGTGTAGGAACTCATCCTATGACCTCAGTAGGGGGTTCTAAGAAAACTTCAGTAATCCCCATCATGCTAAAGTAGCGCTCCTCCCAGCATCACTATAAATAACTAGACGAAGAGGCTCCCAATCGCTCTCTCTCCACAACATACCCATACTACCAAAAAGGATGCAAAAAATCAGAAAATTAGCCTCAAAATCTCAAATTCACCCTTTTTACACTCTCACAAGCCTGTCCCCATAATAGTCGTGTTTTTGCGCATCTGTTTCTCGAACGTACGAACATTTCACCGTGCAATTATGCCATCCAGGTGTGTAGTCAGTGTGGTAGTCACCCATCAAGCCGTGAGGACGTTGGCCCCATGGTCGCCTATTTGTTCTGTGTGAAAACGTGTAGAACAAGCAGTTGTTTCATTAACAGTTAACACACATTTCATGTTTGTCACCCTGAAAGCTGTGGGGTCATCAATTCAATGACCCCACAATTTTTTCACCCACAACCACATAGATTGTGCAACTTCATTTTCTATACCCATGGGGAGCCAGTGCCTCATTGTTGGTCGTTTGCAAGGACCGAGAAACTATCTCATAATCGCCAACACGGTCAACCTTTCTAGCCTAAAAGTAGGTCCATACAGGCCACCCTGTATCACCTACCTAACCTAAACTACCAAAATCACAAAGATGGGGTTATGATCTCTTACCTATCTCTCCTCGCGTACTTCCTGGGTGCACAGGGTGACCGCAACACGAGAAAACATCTCCTGGAACCACTCAGCGCTCCAGAGAAACAAGTACAAATGAGGTGGCATATCACCCCCTTTCCCTATATATCGCCCCCTTTGTCATCTTTTGTATCCCAGTGCAGGAGCTCAGGACCTCCATTATCAAAACCATTAGAGACATAAGGATTAGGACCAGGCCATCTTCATCACGGTACCCTCTATTCCATTTCAACCCCAAACTCATTTATTGGGTTCATCGCACGTTCAGAGTATCCCTTCAAGTGTGCCTTCTCATGTTCTTTGATTCATCTTGTTCAACACATTTCAACTTATATATGTTTTTATCAAGATGTTTTCACTTGGGGTATTGGTTGTCAAGGTTGCAAGTACTTCAGTAACTTCCCTCCAGAATCAATACCCTGGTGGCTGTCGATAGTGAAGGTTTCATTCTCCACCCATAATGATAGGCTTCCTATAAAGATTTGCATATCCTAACATCATTTCTCTAAAATGCACCATAGGGTCCATCATCTTAACCACATTTACCATCACCTCCCCTTCCACATGGCAAACGTCCATGTCAATCAATAGAACCTTCCCATTCATGGATCGCCTCATGTCGTAGACCCCTCACACCATTAGATCCATGACCATATACTTAGGCCCGAGAGCGATCTCACATGCATGCCTTGAATATTAGCCTCATTCTTCTCTTCTTCACTTATTTCTTACCAACCCCACTCCTAGGCCACCTCGGTTATTCATGACAGATAAATTCTAACGCACTAACACATTCTACATTTGGCATATTATCTCTCCATTGGCATAGCCCATTTGCATCACTTAATTTGCCTCATCAACCCCACATTAAGACTAACCAATGGGGCCCCTACCCTCCGCAAAAAACACCTCAACTTCATCATCATGCAGGTCACAATTTTTATGGGGCACCCATCTCTGTGTTTTTACATCCCAAACCACCTTTACATTCTTTTGGTAGGTGTACAAATATTTTTTAGGAAAAGTGTTCCCACCCATATTTTCGTGTCTCATACCCAATGACAGTTCGTAGTTTCCCCTGGTTGGAGCTCGCTGATCAACACCTTATCCATTGATCATTCACCATGCCAGTAAAAACATGTTCACAACTTCCCTGGATACCCTACCGACTCTGGGGACCTTCCCCCCAAAAGAATAGTTTGATTGTCACCACTCGCATTATAGCTCCAACCTTGGGAAATTGACCATATCCATTCATACTGTCCACTTTCATTACCATGCCTTGTTGACCCACCATATTACAGTCATCTTTATCCATCATGATTCCTCAAATCAACATTTCGGGTGGTTGATGCCTTTTTCCTATCAACTTCAACACCCATCTTCCAGGATCAAGGCAGTACCTTGGGTGCTCCCCCCCATAAGGGACATCCTCAGGTGGCACAATGGGAATCATTATTTCCCATTGATGTCATTGGTCCCCCTGACATTCGACACCAACATAATCTTTCATGTCAGGGTGGTATCATACTTTGTGGTTATTGTAGTTCTCTCATTTAGTCGAAGACCCACGATTTCTTAGCACCTCATTCAGCAGTGCTTATATTTTGATGCATGGGAGGTACCCAGAGTCAAAGACATGCATTCATGAGCACCTGATTCAACATTTCTTGACCTTTTTTATGCATGGGGATACCTAATCCAGTCTATTAGTTAGAAGAACCCTTGAGGTCTTAAGCAATTACCATCATAAGCCATTAGCATGTCAGCCACTACAACATTGAATTGACAAGAATATTTCTTATGATTGTATACTTAGTCACTAGTCATCATAACAAGCATGGGACATGCCCGCCTCATATAGACACTTTTTTTTCAGAGCATGGTTATCTTTATCCTCAGTCAAGGTTTTTCCCTACTCATCTCTGCAACAAGTTATTCTCTCTCTCAAGAAGTTGATCAGACTCTCAGTCAGAAAAGAAAAATGTGATGTATTTTGGTTATATGTCTGCTCCTAACCTCATACATCAAGGGGAAATTGTTAACACCAAAAAATCATACACACATTTGTACAATCTAGATGGCACCCAAAGTCGTCCAACAGAACATATATGTGAATATTTTCCAGCTGAAGACATCATGAAAACTCAAAAATTTAAATTCTCCAAAGGTTTTATGTACAAAATCAAATTGTGTTGCCTATCTATAGGACAAAATTGACAATTGCACTTATTTTCCTTCGATAGTCATGCATTCAAGGAAAAGTGTGACTCAGCTATTCGGGACCACTTCACACACTTGGAAGATGAGATTCCCTAACATGTTCCAGTCAAGGACAACTGAATTTGAGTTGCCCTGAAGATATGCAGCCCCCAAGGGATCCTCTTGTCCTACTCATGGGTCATTTTCTCATTGATGGACCAATGTAAGAGGGATTCAAAATTATATATAAATAGGCCATTGGAGGACCAAAGACAAGGCAATGTTATTCTGAAAAAATTGTTCTCAAGCAATCCTGCATTCCATTATTGAAGAAGAAGTAGGGCATTATTGTGTTGGAAATTTTTTTTCTCAACAATCTAGTACTCTAGTGTGGAGTGTTGAATAATCGAGGGCATCTAGGTATGATGATATTCTTCTAACGATGATAACTATTTGTGAAGCACTTTTTACTTTTTCTTATTAACACAAATATTATTAGTGTGTTGTTTCTTTCTTCATCAAACAATTATCAAAAACAAAAGAGACAAGAACACAAGATGTTGGCTCTTAGCCAAGGCAAAACCTCTCTCTCCTAGAGAGGAAAACCCTTCTGCAAATTTCTCTTATTGAAGCTTCAATTGACAAATGCCAAACCCTATACCCTTTACTAGTATATCCTCCAATCAAGAGACATAGTCTCTATTCCTTTTGTCCTTCAATCAATGCCTTCTTTTGCTTTTCACCTTGATCTCTTCCTTCACACTTCTTCTGGCAACTGATGCCTCTTTTTTTGGTAACTTGTAGAAACCCTAGTTCTCCTTAGAGACCTCTTCTTTGGAGTCTTTCTTTCCTTCTCTACTTCACTTTCCAATCTTCCCTTTCCTTGAAACTTAGACTAGATAATGAGACCTCCCTTGAGAGATATTTCTCAGTTGAGAGGTTGATCCTCTTTTCCCTACTACAGGTCCGATTTATTCACACATGTGGCTGATATAGACTTGTACTTGGCCCTTTTTCTTGCTTCTTTCTTTCAATATAGGTGAGACTTACTTCGCTTGAGAAGGAGGCGTATTTGGAGCCTCTTTTTCACCCAAAACACCTCTTCTTATGTTGCTGCACTTAGGGTTCTATAATTATAGTAGAATTACCCTTCTTCCTTCACACGTATGGTAGAGATTAGCCCCAAAATATCCCTCCTAAACTCGGTTTCTCTTCCTTCTTCTTCGTTGCCCTAGAATCACTTCAATGCTCCTTTTTCACACTTCTTTTTCAACCTTTGTTCTTCACTAATTTCAAAGATGATTGATGGTCTAGTTGTGAGGTTTAATGGCCCTATATATAGGAATCTCTCCCTCTTATTGGGATGACTTGAGCTAGTGAGGCTGACTTGACTTTAGGTGCACCAAAAATTCATTTCTTTGAGCTGACTTGAAGAGGATATTTGTCTTTGCTTTGGAGGATCACCCTTAACATATTTCTTTGACTCTAATACATATGTTTACATGGTGTAACATGCCCACATGGGTCTTCAATATTGACTCTTTGACTTTCCTATAAGCACTCAAACATGTGATTGATATATGAAATGAGCAAGAAACTCATTTTTACAATTTACAAAAACAATAATTCTTTTTCTTTTACAAGTACAAAGATCAAAATTCCATTTATGAAGATTGAACCTGGTTACACTTTCTTCAACATGGAGAGGATTTCACCATTATGAAAGTCTTTACACTTCTTTGAGAGAGAGTAGAAGCTTGCAAAGAGAGTGAATAAAGTAACCTCCTTGTTGAGGATTTTTTAGCACCATTACTCAAATAATTCTCTCCAAGTGTTTAGTATTCATCTGTTGTATTCATATTCTACTTTCAGCAGTCAATAAAGGGAACCATTTTCCATTATTTGGTTGACTTGTTTACTTCATCAAGCATTATTTATGTGTTTTTTTTTTTAGATTTTAGTTCCCATTATGTATGCATTTTTTTCTCCATTTGCAATGATTTATTTTCTCATGTTTTTCCACTAACAACAACCAATTCTACCTGTGATTTATTTGCGGGGAACAACCAACTACCAAGAAGGTGTCTTTTGGTACCACATTGCAACAGAAACACTACCACATTTCCCCAAGTAAAATCCTTGGCTTCCTCCCTCTTCTTCTCATTTTCTAACTAATCACTCAGGAATTTTATCTTTTCCCTCACCTTATACTCCTACTCTAATCCTATATGTTTGACACTCCACCTTTTCCCCTCATCAAATTTTCTTTACATTTTGGCTTGTATGGCATGTAATTGTAGGTTATTTTGACATTTTATCATGATGTTCTTCCCCAAGCATGAGAACGACTCTAGTTATTAGTTTATTATTTCATCCTTGTTGGTTACATATCATGTGAACTTGGGTGTATCTATACATTTTCCATCTCCCACCCATCCATAATTTCTAGGAATATCATCATTGGTGTGGCTATTATTACTTATCTCCTTATGTGATACCATTGGTGTTTTCCTCAAGAATTCATCATGGGATGTATTTCAATGATACATGGGGTATACTAATAATATTGGTTGAGTTGTACCTTACATCAGTGACCTGGGAGATAGAGCCAAAGTGGATGGCATGATTATCTCAAGAAAGATGATGCATGGCAAGGAAATGCATTTGTAGGACAAGGTAGGAAGATAGCAAAGTGTTATGTGTGATGTAATTTTCTACAAACACATATCATTAGCATGACCAACTATGGGCCATGTGCAGGAGATAGGTGTTATGTCGATGGAATCGTGTACTAGTGAGTGATAATTAAATAAAGCACAATAACACAATTAATTACTAGATAAGTAGAGGCCCATCCACTTTCCATGTGGAAAGGGCATGTGTTAGGTAGGAAAGTAGCAGAAGTGAGTGGAAGAGTGGATATCATTAGTTGATTGTTATCACAGGAATATTATACACCCAACTGCACTCACCAAGAATGCACAACACCAAAAAATGACATGTTCAAGTGTACTAGTGAGACTAAAAATCATCATGAACAAGGATAAACCAAATATTCCTATTGTTTCATTTAAAATTTTGAACCATGCGAAGGAACTTCAATAGTTTTTGCACAGATTGTTGCCAATATTTATTCGATAGCCATGCAAATCCACAAAAGTGACTACTCAATAGTTTGTGGACCACCTCAAATTAAATGAACCACCCTCTACAAGTCCTAATAGATCAATATCAAGCCAATCCACTCCTGAATTAGCCTTAAGGATGCTCAAAACAGTAACATTACATTTAGCATTCAATATTTCATTATTTTTATTAAGCATTTGTTTTATTACCAAATATTGAAAATATGTCCATTTATTCACTTTGTCATTGCACTTTCTTGAACCTATTCCCTTATTTCATATACTATATTACATAGCTAAGATTTAGATATGAAAAAATTGTGAATAAACAATTATAAAAAACAAATTTATATCCTCCTCAAGGGATCACTGGATAAATATATATGAGGCCCTAGATTTATTGGAAAATTCATTGGGGCAACATATTAATTCACCTTTCCTTTCTTTAACATTATTTGTGACAATATATTATTCTTCTTTTGTTTATTCGTATGTTCTTATCATCAAACCAATTCCAAAATAAAACAATGAAGATCACATGAACACAAAATATAGGCTCCTAGCTACGGAAAAACCCCTGCAAGGGGAAAACCCAAAAGAGCTTCTCTTCTTATAGAATCTACTTCAAAGGATACTTCCAAGACCAAACCCTAGACCAAGGCTCCGACCAAAAACCAAGCCAGCTAGTCACCCTTTCTTTCACAAAACAAGACAAGGCTCTTCCAAGGATATCGAAGTAACGTCTTCGAGCCTTCCATCCTTACCCAACCAGGTTTCAAATTCCTCTAAAATTTCAGACCCTAGACACCCTAAGGCACTTGCATGTGTGGTAAACAAGGGACATATTTCAGACCTTCGATTTCTTCTAAAGATTCTTCGTTCCTTCGTTGGCCTTCTCCTTCTTTTCTAAGATTTCCGCACTTCTTAATTGTAGATCGATCCCAAACTTGATGCTTGATATATGTCCACGAAGGTTGAATTTCCTCCTTTATATAGCCTTATAAGTGGTTATTTAAGCCCACTCTAGGCCAAATTTACCTGGATAGCTGACTTGTTCTTGGGATCCCTCTAGACACTACCAAATACAAAATAAATTATCTTTTTCTTGATACAAGTTCCCACAAGGGTCTTTTACAAAGTGACAATGACTCTTGACTCATGACAAACCCTAGGAGCATTCAATGGATGCTTGACCTAATGAAAAAATGACTTGAGCATGAAACCCATGCTCCAAAAATAATTTTATTTTTAATTATTTACATCATTTTCTTTCTCCAAATAAGATTTACATCATTACATGAGTCAAATGACAATTATGAAGACCGAAACTAGTTACATTCTTCAAAACTCCATCTTAACTAGGGAGGCATTCATAATAGTCTAATTTGTACAAGGACAGAACTCCCTTTAAAAATTTCTCATAAGAAAAGTCGGATTGATAAGCCAACTGTAAGCATCAACATTATGATCAACTAGCACTATCTTTGAGGCCTAACTAGACAAGCTCTACTTCATTCAAGGCCATTATCCTGAGAGTTTTACGTGTGATAACACACTACCTCTACAAGGCACATACCCCATCTGTGGGATGTCCACAAAGTATGTCCTTTTAGGACTATTCTTATCTTGGATTCTTGGCCCTGAATCCTTAAATAATATCAATCCTCTTCGCCCACTCTTATCTTGGATACCTGTCACATCCTAAAAGAGTGTCATTCTCTTTCCTTTCTTGGATGTTCTATCCTCAAGGAAACCACAAATGCTTATCCAATCCTCTACCATTCTCCCTCCAAGGCCTTCACTTACACTTACAATTGTTAGTCCTGGTCAAGTGCTTGACATATGAAGTAGAGAATTCACATGTGATGTCCAACATCACTCCCTCTCAACCAAAGAGGATATCATATTCTCCTTTTTAACTTGATAATAGGTCCTTTCTCCTATTCAAGGAAACTCCTTTACTCCCCCTCAAATATAGAGGTGATTTTTGACTTCCTTTCTAATTGGGAAGTCATATCCATAAGCTTTATATCTTCTCTTCATAAGAGTATCAACAGTCAATTCTTCATAGCTGCATGGCTCCCACTTTTCTCCACATCTCATCACATCGAACTTGATTCCTTTTCATGGAGCCATCTTCTTCAATCTTGTGACAAGTTCCAGGTCATTAATTTTGCACATCACTTTTAACTTTTCAATTTTAGTGAAGTCATTATATTGAGCCTTCCCAAGTTTCCATTTAATCATATCTTTCTCAAAAAGGTGATATCCTTTTACCTTCAATTTATCTTCTCACACTGTTAGGTTTCTATAAGGGAACAAATAGATTAGGGTTTCTTACTAGGGTTTTTCATATTTAAGTTCCATCTAGGGTTGACAATCCCTAAATGCTAACAAGTTTTTACTAGATGCAATTTACAAGCCCTAGGTTCAAAACATGCAGCAAAAACCCTAAGTCATTGCATTATGCAAACCCTTTATAAAACAATTATACATGCCAAGTACCAGATGTTGAGCTATCCCTCAATATCCACACAGTTGAATTTGTCTCAATTCTCATCATGTACCCCTGAAACGTTAACCAAAACTCCAATATTAAATATCAATTACCTCACCCTGATGACATTTTCAAAAAATCAATATCCTCGTGGTTAGAGTGCCCAAGGATCCAACTTGATTACCAAGTTACAATTTTTCCTTCAATGAACTTTGATAGCAAAAATTCTCTCGAGGTCTTTATAGTTCCATCCTTCCATCATGCTCATCAAAACACAAGATTTTCTTTGCTTAGTCATCCTTCTCATTTTTCTTCCTTCTACAATATTCATAAACAAGTACCACCAAGCAAAATACACAAGTATAAGAGCATGATTATAATTTTTATAGTCTAGGGATACCATGGTATCTAAGAGGGAGAATTCCTAGGGTTTTTAGATTCAAATCCTAAGTTCCTTTATATATCCCTTGAAACATTAGCCCTAGGGTTTGAACCCAATTTCCATCCAATTACACCCTTGCTAGGGTTTTTCATATACCTTAGACTACCTATAAACCCTAGAAACCAAAAGCTAGGGTTTAAAAAGATTAGGGTTAGGGTTTCTTTCTTAACAAGGGTTTTCCTACTTCAAGCATCATCTAGGGTTTATAATCTCTAGATTCCAAAGATGAAGTCTACAAACCTTATGATCATAGAAAACCATAAGACATGTAAAAGCAAACCTTTCATCCAGTTATGCATAAAACAAATGCACATACCTTAGTCGACCATGATCACTTGAGGCTGCTACAAAGCCCTCTCCTTGATTTCATTGTCCAAGGTATTTCCACTGCTATGGCTGCCACAATCTTCCTATTTATGTTGAAGAAAAATTTGACTTCCAATGATCTTTTGAATGCCAAGCAAGATTACTCTTTCAAGAGACTATTTTATGCTCTTTTACTAAGTCAGGTTATCCTGTAGGTGTTGCTACAGGTCTTCTTCACAATCCAAGGTGTAGATAATTCCTCCGTCGATATGAGTACAAACTTCAAGATTCTCTCCACAAGGTGACTAACATAATTTTTTATTATGGCTCTCCTTTTTCATCCAAGATCCTAGGAAATTATGCTAATTTCGGTCTTTGGCACAATCATTTTAAAATGCTTCTTGACTTCTCTTTGAATGAACTTCTTGAATGGAATTTAATCTAGGGCTTCTCAATTACCACAAAATGACTTTGTAAAGAGATCTAGAGCTCTTTCAAAAAGGATGCATATTTGATCCTTCTTCAAAGTGTCACAGTTTGTTAGAGTGAAAGGTTGATTCTAGCCTTGGCAATGGCTTATTTAAGTCTCTATATTTCTGAAGATGATTGTGGCCTTTTAGAGTGGTTGTAGCTTTAGATAAAACCTTTGGAATAGGCCTAATATGTCTTTATGCAATTCAATCTTGGTCCCTTTACAAGTAGTTTTCATGCTGACTGTTAGGACTACTTCTAGTCCACTAAAGAGACCTCATATTTGTAATTTAGTCATCCTTATAATATTTCACAAAATTGTATATTTATGAAGATGATTGTGGCCTTTTAGAGTGGTTGTAGCTTCAAATCAGACCTTTCAAATAGGCCTAATATGTCTTTATGTAGTTTGGTCTTGGTCCCTTTACAAGTAGTTTTCATTCTGATTGTTAGGACTACTTCTAGTCCACTAAACATGCCTCAAATTTGTAATTTAGTCATCGTTATAATATTGCAAAGAACTATATACTCAACTATTGAGTTTTGATGAATTGTTCACTATCATATTATGGATTGTGTGATATGGGACTAGTTACTACATAATTATAACCTACTTCTCTTGCTCATCATATTGTTGAGGATTTGATTGGATTGAAGTGATGTGATGTGTCTTGCATGTAGAATCTTTTGGGCTATGCGATTCATCAAAGGGAATAAAATATTTAGAGTGATTTGATATGTTGTGCAACTGTAAACTAATAATCTGCGTGATATGTCACAATTGAAAGCTTTTCCTTGTGATACATTGGGATTAAAAAAATCTTTGGTTCATATGATATTTTGTGAGAAAGGAAACATTCCAAGGATGCAATGAGGAGGAAGGTGCACAAGATTTCACTTCAAAATTTCCCTTTGTCATGACTAATGAAAATTTGAAGTGATGCATTTTGTTACAACATAGGAAAGTTTGGAAGGAAGCCATGTGATGCACCAAAAAGTGTTGAGGTAAATATGAACTATATCACGAGGAAAGAAAAATTAAACATGATACAGGCATGGAATGAAAGCTCCTACATTATGTGAAAAGAGAGGTTATTAAAAAATTTATAATCTAAGAATGAAGTTGGAGCAATACAATAAATTTCGCATAAATAAATATCTTAGCATAAAATTTCAAATAGCATAGAAATCTTACATAGTTTTGGATGTAGGAATATAGTGTGGGTTATATTATGGCAAGTGCAAAAGGCTAAGGAATCAAACTCAATAAATATAGAGCAAGAAGAAGACAAAGTACCAAAGGTAAGAAACCTAGTGAATTAGATAAAAACAATTCACCTTCTTCTTCTTCTAATGTTCCTTTGAGAGTTGAAGTGAAGCTTTAAATACCCATGTTTGATGGACAACCTAACATTGAAGTATTAAATAGTTAGTTGAAATAAATGGGATTTTATTTTGTCCTTTATCAAATCCAAGAAATGCAGTAGATTTTTGTTGCTTGGTTGACGATAATTGATGCAATGAGGAGAAGGTGCACAAGATTTCACTTCAAAATTTCCCTTTGTCATGACTAATGAAAAGTTGAAATGATGCATTTTGTTACAACATAGGAAAGTTCGAAAGGAAGCCATGTGATGCACCCGAAAATTTGTTATGAATATAATTTATATAAAATACAAATAAAATAAATGTAAATATAAATAATAAATAATCAAAGTAATGATTATTTAAATAGTTATTAGTTTAATGGAAAGACATGCGTTAAACACACAAATGGCGGAGACAAAATAGGAAAGATAAACATGAGATTGCATTTCTTATTCACAATGATACATATTTATAATACATAGGAGAGACCCTTTGTTTCATATTCCAAGTGGTCCCTTGGACTCCTTTTAGTTGTTCAGCTTCCACACCAACCCTTAGAGGATTAGGTGTCCAACATTCCCACCCTTAATCCAAAGGGTTATGTATGAGTCCAAGAAGAGTGTTGTAATACAAAACGTGCAAAAATGCATGGCAGAACTAGGTTGAATGAGCTCTCTGAAATGTTGGTATAAGGGAGATGGTTTAAGGATGACCACCAACACTGGAATGCTTAGTGCAATTCTTGAAACTCTTCCAAGTCTAGCATGAAGCTTAGGTCTTCTCCTAGAGGAAGTGCTCCTGATGTTTTGAAGAGGGAAACCTTCAACCATGAAAGGGAGGTCTCAACCTGTGATGGTTTAAGGATGACCAACAACTCTGGAATGCTTAATGCAATTCCTCAAACTCTTCCAAAACTAGAAAGAAGTTGAAGTCTTCTGCTAGAGGAAGTGTCCCCAATTCTTTGAAGAGGCATCACCAACTAAAGGCATGATCAGGGGCATCTTTGTCTCTGGCTACAACTCTAAATCTGGTATGGCAGGTTGTGGCTCAGGCTCACTTGATGTGGCTTTGAAGCTTGTAGATGACCATCATTTCCCCCTGTCAAATACAAGGTGAGATGATGAAGAAAACTCAACTGCAAGATTGTTCAATACTCTAGAACAAGTTCATATATATGACTGAAATATCTTCTTGGCTGTTGATGCCCATTGCCAAGAAGCGGTCCATCCAAGATGAATCTTTGTTCTTGTAGGAGGCTTGTTTTTAAAGCATATGTTTGAAGAATGACTAGTTTTATGACAGCGGTTACATGGATGAATATCAAAACAATGATCTTTCATATGGCCAACTTGGTCACAGTGTTGGAATTTCACAATCTGTTGATGTTGTTGTGGGAGAGGGGTAGAATCTGGAACAGCTGAAGGTGAACTGTCATGAAGGAATCCAGCACTCTAAAACTAGATGGGATTTGAGTAATCTGGAATATGAAAGGACACATCCTTGTCATATCCAAGAGCAGTTATGTGCTTATTGTGGACAAGCTCTTCCCAAGGTTTGATGACCGACATGGGAAGTGCAGACTGAATTTTTTCATCTGCATGTATAACTGTTGCTTCATTGGGTACTAAATCTGAATGAACTTCAACAATATGGAAGTTTATCTCAATGTTCTGAATAGAATTATGCTTACCGTGTTGTAGCTCTTCTTGTTGTAGCTTTGTCTCAAGCTGCAAAAACTCAATATTCTCTTGTGCATTTTGGAGACAAATTTTAATATTGTAAAGAGAGGTTTTGTTGTTCTTAACCATCTCATCAACTACGGAATGTATTAAATTATTCAGTAGTTTCAATACATCATCCTTTCAATCCATTTCAAACCAATAAAATGATGTTATCTTCAACTACAAATTGTCTTATAAATTGATAAATAGCTACAACTATTAGATGAGTAGCAGGATACCAATATCACCAAATCATTGTAGCAGATAGCGCATATAAATTTCAACGTAACAAATGACTTGCTACTGCAATTTACTTACTTCTCAAATTATTCAAACTACTCACACTATGAAAAAGAGAGTCAATCTTTGACTTTCTTTGCAAATGAAATTTTTCGACAATTCTAGTAGAGCCTGGTTTATGTCATCAAGATATCAAAGACAATTAATTCCAAGGAAGCTAGATCAAACCCTGCGAACTGATTTCTCATCGCAGAATTAAAGCTTCAAAAGAATCAAGTACCTTCACCCAGTGCTAGAATCAGGAATATTCTGAAACAATCAACGAAGTATCTTTAATGCAGTGATTTGTCAAGCCCCTTTTTGGAAGGTCAAAATTCAATAATTCTTCAAATTTAACATTTGTTTGCAAAGTAATGGAGTCATTGGTTTCAAATCCTCAACTAGCCATGGCCCCTGGATTTGCCCCTTGGCAAATGAAGCACAAGGGATACAATTTAGATGCAGAGCACTTGAGAAAGAAAATGCAAGAGGTCATTGTTGGTAATTATAGAGCATTCATTACTGCAGTTGATGCATTGCAGTGAGTTAGTGAAGAAGTGAGTTCAATTGACAAACATTTGGAGTCATTGAGTTCTTTTGGACATGAATGTGTAGTAGAAGAAGTTAGGGACACTTATGTGGAAGCAGAAGATGATAATCGTAGAGACCGTGCACTTAGTGGAAGTATATTACCTTGGGGAACATTTGCCTCCCCTCCAACAAGTCCCAAACTTGTTGTTTCTAGCTTTGGAACTTCTCCTGGTGTAGGCAGTGCCAAATCTATAAATAAATCAAATGGTTTTGTATCGATTATCAAGCACCCTTCACTTTCGAATCGAAACTCTGTGAACAAAAAGAATCAATTTTCCGAGCTGACTGATTCTTCTAGAGAACTAGAACTTGCAATTCAGAGGCTTGAGATGACTAAAAATGACTTATGCAACAAGATTGCTAAGGAGGCCAAAGAAAATGCTATTCTACAAGCCAGTTTGGAGAGAACGAAACAAACTTTGCATGAATGCCACTTATCACTTGAGAAAGATGTAGCAAGAGTACAAGAAAAATTACAGGCTGAGAGAGATCTCATCATAGCATTGGAGATTGGACTCAGCATGTCTTCAGGACAGTTTTCTAGTGCTCGCATTATGGATTCCAAGACACGTGTAGATCTAGAGGAAATAGCACTTGTTGAAGCAGGTGTAGCAAGATTGAAACAAAAGGTTGTTGAACTTCATGTGCAATTAAATCAACAATGCCAACACTATGGATCTCTAGCAAAGGCAGGCGATTGGTATCATCATGTCAAAATTCTTCAAGCCGAGCAAAAGGTGCTACAACAGGATCTAGATTTGACACTTGCTATGTGGCAGCATGAAAAACAAAAGATTGATGAGGATGGTGTTATGGAGAGTGATTGGCCAAACCTACCAACACCTTGTTACATGATTCTCTTAACCTCGAGCTGGAAGGATTTCAAGCCTTACCAAAGTATCAATTCCGCCTGTTCAGCTTCCTAGCCTTCTTAAGGCTCCTGCTACTTTTTAGTCATTGAATATCCTAACATTCAATAGTAATAAGAACAAACTAGACATGCCTTATACTAGCGCAAACCCTAAACCTATTGTCATCCAACAACAGAAGTCCGGAGACAGCCTCTCCATTTCTCCTTCCACATCTTCGAGTAACAATAATTTGCAAAAGAATGTTGTTGATGGAGGTGGAGAGTGTACAAGTGAACAAGAGAAGCAATGATCAAGCAGGGCCTTCCAATGCGGCTTTCAAGAAACCTAGAACAGAAGCTTCTACAGGCGTTCCGATGAAGGTGTGTAAAGAGAAGCTAGGTGAACGCATTAAAGCATTGCAACATCTCGTCTTGCTATTTGGAAATACAGATACGACATCCGTTCTTCTTGAAGATATTGAGCTCACATTAAATTCCTACAATATCAGGTTCATGTATTGAGCTCACCTTACCTCAAAGGTATTCCCTCCAAACAAAAGGACAGGTGAGGAGATCAAGCGAAATACGACCTTCGGAGTAGATGATTATGCCTAGTTCTTATATTGTGTACTCTCCATGTAGTCAACAACAATGGGGCAGATTTCTGGACAAAGATTAAAACAGGTATCACTCTCACTCTCAATCCACATCAATGCGCTTTAATTCCACAGACTTGACCTCAGTAGACAGGATGTTGTTCCTTCAACACATAAGATGTATAGACTCACTCCATTTTATGTACAAAGAATACATAGTTGCTTCAACTTAGAGCTCTAACCATAAGCTTCACCATACAATTCAAATTCCAACCAATTCTCACGACATACAATGAATTTTAAGGCAGATCTTTTAATCATATTTTAGCAGAAACAACCAATATATACCATCCATAGCCAACGCACAGACTATGGCATTCAATGCACATAGTAGGTCACAATCTTCAAAAAGGTGACAGGGAGACATTATGTCAGATTTGATCGGCTAGTCAGAAAAACATTCTTGAATTTACCAAATTCCTCCAACATATTTTTGGCAAAGGGGTACCCAGGTTTTCAGGCAAATTTTAGAGCGTCAAAGTAGGTGCATAGTGAGGAGGAGCGTTTTTCATGCCAGGCTGAAAATGGCAACAAAATAATCGATGGAAAAGCTTAAATGCACAGAAATGCCACAAAGTTAGTGGCTGACACAAGATTGAGCAGGTTAGGAAGGTACCCGCTCTTATATCATGTTAAACACACACATGGCGGAGACAAAATAGGAAAGATAAACATGAGATTGCATTTCTTATTCACAATGATACATATTTATAATACATAGGAGTGACCCTTGGTTTCATATTCCAAGTGGTCCCTTGGACTCCTTTTGGTTGTTCAACTTCCACACCAACCCTTAGAGGATTAGGTGTCCAACAACATGTCTAAAAGACATGACCAATCATGAAGGCGCACCTACCTAGGTATATAAGCGGGCCTTCATTGTAACACTCAAAAAAAATCCTTGTACATTCATCTTATTAATAAAAATATTATTTACAATACATTGTGTATTTTACATTTTAAAGTACAATAAGCTACATTTTTTTTGTTACAATGGTATTAGAGCCATTTGACCCTTTGGACGTTATCCACTGCACAATTTTCCCATCAAGCTTAGATCATGAAATCATGGAGACATATTTTGAGGAATTAAGCGAGTCTCGTAAATCTAAATTTGAGTTGTTAAGTAAAATTCAAGGATCATTAAAACAAATAAAAAAATCATTTACAAAATCTCTAAAGGCTTTTAAAACACTAGATTTATAACCTACAATGGAGGTTGACATTGACATGAAAGGAACTAACAATAAATAATGTTCTAACTAGGAAAAAGGATGTTTCATAGAGAAGGAAATGTATTCTACAAATACTTTCAAAGAATAGGAGTTTGACCCAAGTGTTTTAGCAGAGACATATATGACAAGTGAGGATGAGATCAAAAAGGATAGTTGTGAGTCTTATCTTCCTTGCAAATCAATAGATTTTGTTGATGCTAACGAGGTTGAAGTAACACAAACATTTGCAAAGTTGAAAAATAATGCACCAGACAAAGAATTAAGTTCCTAATTAATTAGATCCCCTTATTCACAAAATTATATTTGGAAACTCTAAAATAATGATTGGATAAAGACTATCTCATCATACACAAAATTTTCTCTTTTTATATTGATCCTTCGTGCCCTTCATGTGAATAATCAAAAAGTAAAGATGTTGTTGAAACCAAACAAGACCATTGTTACTTAGCCACACCAAATTTGGCCTAGCCTTAATGATTATCAGTGGATGAAAGTGGAAGTTGCTTTGAGAGACCTTATACTATATGATTATGCCAAGAAGGATAATGTCAATACATCAGCATTCACCCAATAAGAAATCTATGTTATTATACTTGGAGATGAGATAAATCCCCCTTCTCAACAAAGGTAATAGATTGGTGAAATTAAATTTGTAAATTTCACTTTTCGATCTTTGGACGGAGCTGCGGGGGAGGAAGGTACTAGGGTTTGAGAAATCCTTCAACGGCGCCGACTGCACTACACGGAATACGCCCAGAGACTGAAAGGAAACCTCTGCGGCGTGACAGAGCTGCAGGACATTAGCGTCGCGCAATAGAACAACCTCAGGGGAGGGCGTCAGAGCCCTCCCCTTCACAACGTGATCCTGAGCAAACGATTATCTTTGGATATGTAGATCAGGAAATCTTAAACAAGGGGAAAAAGCATCAAGATGAAGACAAGGAGATCGGAAATCGGAAGAACAAAGACAACGATACACAAGAAGGAAGAGAAACTCCAGAAGAAGGCCCGAAGATATCCTCTTCAACATGCCGACCAGTGGCCAAAGAACGGCCACGAATAGAGTTGCCGGGAGACAAGATTGATAGAAGAATAGAGTTCATGAAGGATCATGCCCTCATTGGGAAGTTCATAGGGTTTTGGCCGACTAAGAAAGCCTTATATGGCTGGATTGCGGCTAAGTGGAAACCCAAAGGAGATGTCACTCTGCAGTTAGGGCCGAAAGGCTCCTTTACTGCAATCTTTTTCTGTCTAGAGGACAAATACAGGATTCTGGGTGCAGGGCCTTACTTTTTTAACTTAGCAGGACTGTATCTGAGGGAATGGATTCCTTGATTCAATCCAGATAAAGAAGACCTCACTTGGGCGCCGGTTTGGATCAGAATGTACTCTCTTCCAGATGAATATTGGGACGAGGACATTCTCAAGGGTATAGGAAATGGAGTGGGAGAATACATTAGAGCAGCAGAAGAAACCAAATCCCGTAAGTACATCTCCTATGCTTGAATATGTGTCTTTATCCACCTGAATGAAGCTCTATAAGAATCGGTAACTCTCGCCCACCGAGATGAAGAATGGATCCAGCCTCTCGACTATGAACACGTACCCTTTCGTTGCAGAAAGTGCCATGCTCTGCAGCATCTCTTCAGAGACTTCCCTCAAAATGCCAAAGCCAACACCCCTGACCTGTCTGAAAACCTAACCCAGGATGGCTTTACCAAGGTCCCAAGTCGAAAGCGCTCGCATAAAAAGCCCCAGAATGGGTTCAGACCCCAGCCTAACAAACCCCAAGGCCCTGTAACAAAAAACAGCTTCGATATTCTTGCTCAGACCTCTGAAGATCAACCCCTGATCTCAGAGTCCAACCCCGCTCGCCCATCTTCCTCAGCCCATCCCCCTCCCTCAGATCCCCTTCCCAAATCTCAGCCCCCCATCATCATCCCAACTATTCTCAGCAGAAGTCAGAAAGAAACAGCAGAGATTCACAAGGATATGGAAGTCGACGGAAAGTTTGACCTCCCCCAGGACTCAGATATCAATATAGAAGAAAGCAGTCAAGTGCAACAAATGGAAGAAGAGCCAGAAAGCATAGATCTACACGGTCTAGATATTCTGGAATTAGAACTAGCATGCAAAAAGAGAGCATATGATACGATATCCGAGACGCAACTCAATAAGCTCGAAGTGGTCATCTTAAGAGCCTACCATCAACACCAACTAGGGATACAACCAGGAAGTCAATGGTATGGCAACCTACGCCCAAAGGACACTAAAAAGAGAGGAAGAAAAACAGATCTCCAGCGAACGATTGAGATTGGGAAAATCCTGGTAGATTCAGGCAGGTATGCTAAGTTGACGAAATACTACAAGCCCTCCATTAACAGTTGAACCATGAAGCTGGTATCATGGAACGTAAGGGGGCTTAACAGCTCTGGAAAACTCAGGATGTTAAAAAACATGATCAAAATGGAAAATCCACAGATGTGTTTTCTCCAGGAAACCAAGTGCAATAGCACTACTCTAGGCAACATTCTCTCAAAAGCATGGCCAGGCTGTCGCTCAGTTGCAGTAGATGCCTCGGGAGCCTCAGGAGGGCTTGCTATAGCATGGAATACCCAAGTGGTAACCCTAACAGACTTTCATGCCTCTCATCACCTCATACAGGTGGCCTTTCATATATTGGGCACCAATATACATGGCAACCTATCAAATGTCTACTTCCCGCAAGATACAGGAAGCAAAATTGCACTCCTTGACACAATAGCAGCTCTGAGCTACAACAGGAGGCGCCCATTATGGATTGCTGCAGGAGATTTTAACATGATCACTAAAATCGAGGAGAAGATAGGAGGGAGAATCAGAATGGAACCAGAAGTTGACCGCTTCAAAGACTTCATCCAAACGGCGTCTCTTATAGATATGCCATTCTGTAATGGTACCTTCACGTGGAGCAATCGCAGAGCTGGAAAACAACAAATTGCCTCCAAATTGGATCGCTTCGTCATCTCGGACAATGCGGTAGATCTCGGAGGAGACATCTCAGCGGCTATCCTTGCACACACAGGATCAGATCACTAGCCGATTGCTCTACAATGGCAAAGACCAGGAGACTTGACAAAGAGACCCTTCCGCTTTGAAGGGTTTTGGATCTCGCACCCTACATTCAAAGACTTTGTCAAGACAATGTGGGCATCCTTTGTCCCTCCAGAAGGATCAAAAATGTATCAGTTCCAACAGAAGCTGAGATTTCTAAAAAATCATCTAAAAATATGGAATAGGGAAACCTTTGGAAATATTTTTAAGGCGCAACAAGAGTTAAATCAGGAACTGATGGATCTACATCAAAAGATTATCATAGAAGGGCATACGGAAGCGACCTTGGAACAGGAAAGGCTCATCCACAGCCAGCTCGAGGATAGAAGAAAGCAGGAGGAAATCTATTGGAGGCAAAAGTCACGGGTTAGATGGCTGAAGGAGGGGGAGCGCAACACCAAATTCTTCCACAGAACCACGGTGCAGAGAAGGATGCATAATAACATACCCTTCATCCAGAATCAAGAAGGAGAAAAAATAGAGAAGCATGAGGAAATCGAAGAGGTACTCCTCAATCACTTCCAACATATCCACAATGAACCAAGGGTAGATCGGCAACAGGCTATCAGGAAAATAATTAGCAACGTACCAAAGCTCATTAAGGAGGAACATAATGAGCTTCTCATGCGCCCCATTCTCCCTCAGGAAGTGGATGATGCCATGTCCCAGCTCAAAGAAGCAAAGGCCCCTGGCCCAGATGGATTCACCACCACATTCTTTCATGCTTTCTGGGACATGATAAAGTTGGAGGTTTGGCAGATTGTTGAAGAATCAAGAGCCCTCCGCTGGCTTCTTCCCTCCCTCAACTCCACCTTCATCACTCTTATCCCAAAAGAGGAGGACTCCATCACTCCTGATAAATTCAGGCCAATAGCACTTTGTAACATCATCTACAAAGTCATATCTAAAGTCATTGCAAACATGCTTAAGCCTCTCTTACCTCTGCTCACCTCTCCAGAACAATCGGGGTACATGGAAGGGCGACAGATAATGGATGGCATTCTCCTCACGCATGAGATCATACACTCCCTCAAGCATTCAAAGCAAACATGTATGATACTCAAACTGGATCTCTCTAAAGCGTTTGATAAACTCAGCTGGACTTATATTCAACATATGTTAAAAGCTTTTGGATTTTGCTCCATGTGGATCCTTTGGATCATGAGCCTAATCACTTCCACTCACTTTTCCATCCTTGTGAACGGTATCCCCTCCCGCCCCTTCAAACCCTCTCAAGGTATCAGGAAAGGGGATCCCCTATCCCCCTTCCTCTTTGTGCTAATGGCTGAGGGTCTTGGTTGACACATTAAACATGCCCTCCATTCTCAGCAGCTCAAAGGTATTTCTGTTCACAATACCCCTGCCACCTCTCATCAGCAATTCGTTGATGACACCATGCTATTCGGCTACCCCTCTGTCCAGGAAGCCTCTCGTTTAAAGTCCCTTCTCAATGACTTCTCTGAAGCCTCTAGCACCCATGTCAATTGCTCCAAATCGCAGATCTTCTTCTTTCACACACCTCCTTCTGTTAAATCTGCTTTCATTCGCACTCTGGGCATCCCCTCTGCAACCCTCCCCTCTAAATATATCGGGGCCCCCCTCACTGCCTCTGCCATAAAGCATCCAGCCTGGCGCTCTCTCCTAGAGAAGCTTGACTCCCGCCTCAACCTCTGGACTTATAGATCTCTAAATTTAGCCAGTCGGGTGGTGCTCATCAAGTCTGTCCTTCAGGCAATGCCTCTTTACCTCTTCTCTATCCTAGCCACGCCTAAATGGGTCCTAAAAAGACTAAGGAACCTTCAGCGTGACTTTTTATGGGGCAGCTCGGCAACTAATCGCAAGTGGGCGCTGGTTAAATGGACTACTGTATGCATGCCCAAAGACAAGGGTGGCATCAGGCTGAGGGACCCAGAGTACAGCAATTCCATTATGAACGCCAAGATCTGGTGGCAATGGATCACCAATCCAGAAAAGCCTTGGGTAAAAATCTGGACAACAAAATATGCCAACAATAGACCTCAAGAAGAGCTCATCAGATTTATTCCCACCGAAAAGGGGTCGCTAATATGGAATGCGGCCAAACAGCATCATCAGCTAATTCAACAGCATAGCTTTTGGGAAATTAGAAATGGTAGCACGACAAGATTCTGGACAGATGCCTGGAACCAAATGCCCAAGCTTACTAGTGTTCTTCATCCATCTCTGATACCGGACATGCAGGAGCAGCAGCAAGCAAAAGTCCAACATTTTTGGACGCAGGAGATGGAGCATGGATTCAGAAAATGGAGACAAAGTAACCAAATACTCAACAATACAAATGTTCGGGAGGCAGAAGAGGTCAAGAAAGAGTTAAGGAAAAGAAGCATAAGGTATGATGAAGGCAATGATATCCTAAGATGGGGATACCAACCCAAAGGAACTTACACCACCTCTGAAGCTTACAAGTTAGTCTGCAACCTCCCCACTCCTCCAGATCCAATATGGAGCAGAATATGGGGTCTCGGATCATGGCCCAAAATCTCCTACTTTCTCTGGCTGGTAGGACACAAAAGAATTCTCACATGGGATAAACTAAGGAGACGAAACTTTCATGATCCCTCTGCTTGTCACAACTTCTTTCAAAGCGAAGAAACTCTTCAACACCTCTTGGACACTTGCCCTCTAGCCAATCAGTTATGGGAAAAGGTGAGCTTCAGATGCCAGAAAAGATGTAGAGGGGAAAACGACATCATCAACTCCTTAAGACTATGGCCAAAGAACCCCTACAACTGTGAGATTCTCAACCACCTATGGAACATAATTCCCGGAATTGTCCTATGGAGCACTTGGAAGGAAAGAAACAAACGTATATTTAAAAACAAACGCACTCCCATTGAAGAAATCTGGAATAGGCTACATGGGAATCTCAAAGAAACGATGTTGCTTCGAGCTTGGACAAAGGAGGATCTCCCCTCCACAGACACTGAGAAAAGCATTCTCGACAATTGGCAATTGCAACTGCCACAAGAAGCTCCCAAGCACTGCCCTTCTAATAGCAGCATCAAGGACAACAGCCGCTGGAACGCCCCTCCTATTAACTCATACAAACTCAACTTTGATGGGGCTTCCAAAGGCAATCCTGGAGCAGCTCCCTTTGGAGGAATCTTGAGGAACCATCAAGGCAATCCTCTGCAGATCTACTTTGGAAATATAGGGTGGGACACCAACAATTCCGTAGAGCTAGAGGGACTCTGGCAAGGTCTCCTGCTAGCCTGGGACCTCAACCTTCAACCCTTGATTGTAGAGGGTGACTCCCAGATTCTCATAAACATGGCTACTCGCATTCAGAACGGCTCTCAAGCTAGGAAGGTGGCAACAAGTTGGAGGCTGGAAGCGAGACTGAAGGCTATTGAACAAGATCTGCGCAATAATAAAGCCATCTCCTTCAATCACACAAAAAGAGAAGGCAACAAGATAGCTGACCTCCTGGCCAACATTGGAGTAGACAATGAACAGACCCTCCTGGCTGGAAACCTCAATATCATTCCGAACAATCTCCAGGTCCAGGAATGTGAAAGCCTGATCCAAAAAGATGCAGGCTTCCCGGATGCGGGTGTTTGTAAGAGTGGCAGCGAGGAGCCACATGGTTGACATGTGCTGCCTCGAGTTCATCCCGGAAATTCATTGCCTCTCGCCGCCGAAGAGTTAAGAGAGGAGACGCGAAGGCAGAGCATTCAATGATGCGTAAGGTGAAATGGGGAGGTTGCAGGAAGAAGTTAAGGAGTTCGGGCTTCGAGAGAATGTCGAGAGGTTTAAGATGGATGAGGGATTGCTGCAGGTCCCTGCTCAGAGTGAGGATTACGCAGCTCAGGTTCCTGGGGGCAATCTCATTATTCAAGCCACAGCTCGTGTCGATCCAGCTAGCTTTCAAGAAGCCACGGGAAGTCGCGAGCTCATATATTCTGTTGTTTGTTGTTTCTGTTCTGGTGAGCTTCGTCTCAGAACGGGGGGAAAAGGACTGATTTTTGTTTGGGGGAGACACTCTCCGGGAAAACCTCCATTCGCCGCTCAGCTTCAAGCCGACGGCAGCCCTGCAAACATGGTCAGACCCAGGCAAAGGATGCTCAGTAGAAGGGGATCTGCTCGTGGAGGTTCTTCTCTCCACCCTGGTGCGGATTCCCACCACCACTGCTGTTGTTGTTACTGCCACAGAAGGGCAGGGGCCACTCCTATCCAGGCAAGCCAACACATGGACATGGGTAATCCCAGTGCTGGACCGCACCCTCTTCCAGCTTTCGGGTCCACTATCTTCACTCTGGGCAGCTCGAGGGACAACTCCTGCATCAATGCACACATCTCGGTTCTTTTCACTGAGGATTTTCAGGAAGGTGAAGGCGGTTCGGGCAGCAAGGAGGAGCTCCCAGGCATACAGCTGGAAAAAGTCGAGAAAGATCCCGTGGAGGTACCTGAACAGGCTCCCAAACGACCTCAGGAGCAGGAGGCGTCGACTTCAAAGAGGGACGCAGGGGAAGAATGGGAAGGCTTCCCCGAATGCTACGAGTGGTACCCAATTATTGAGGAAGAGTCCAAGGATTAGCGTCCAAAGGCACATTCTATCTCTCTCCACTTTTGTCCAGGTCTGGGATAGGTCTTTCGTTCCTGTCTATGTCGGGTATAGGTTATATGTCTCTGTTTGTGGCTCTCTAGATTATATATATGTCTTTGTTCGCTCTGGTTATGTCAGTAGGTTTTGTAAGGGCGTTGTCAGTCTTTTAACGGCCCTGCGAGGGTGGGATTTTTGCTACGATGCCCCTGCGCGGGCGATTTTTGTCTGGTTTGAGAACAATTTTCTGTCTGGAAATGATGCCCCTGCGAGGGCCAATACTGAAAGGCGAAATGCTAGCCCAACGAGCCACTGTAGGCCTTGGGCAACTTGACTCTTTGACTGTAATGCTTTCATGTACATAATATAATAGCATAGACTAGATTTATCGAGGAAAAAAAAAAATAGATTGGTGAAATTTAAAAGCAAGAAAACGAAGAAAGACAGCTCACTGTAGTTAGCACGAGGACTAAAATATGCACAGTGATGAGATGATTTTGACCATAACTAGTCCATATGAGCAGGACGCTTTTGGTTCTAAAACGAATTGGCGTGTAAGGGAAATATCTACCACAAACATCTATGTCTAATTCAATCATATCTATGTTAACTCTTATGAAATCAAGTAGACTGGTTATACATACATTATGCCAAAGAAAAAAAGAATGAAGGTAGAGAGCGTTGAAGAAATAGAAACCCCGCTGGTTTTTGTATGGTGTTATTTCCTCAAACATTACGGTCAAGTGAAGGACCAAAAGACCAACTTTGATTTCGAGCCTAGTGTGGGAATCAAGTTGATTAAGTCGAGTAGGAACAACCGGACTGTGGTGGTAATGGCGGTTGAATTCGTGGACTTTAATGGTTCGTTACTGCGACGTGTAGCGAAGATGATGTCAGATGAAAATGAAGCTGGAAAGGGTGAGGAACCTCATTTTATTTTGGTAGCAACCATGGTCGATATCCTACCTGTGCAGATTTTCCCTACGCGCTTGGACAAGTGGGTTTGAACCAGAGATCATGTTGGAGGTACCCCCAAGCTCATCAGGATGTTCTGGTGCATGCGCACAAGGATTTGAGCCTCAAGAATTTGGTTACCCGAATAAAGGAACTGGTTGGTCCAAGAGGGAATGTGTGGGTAATTGGGGCTCAAAAATGGATTAAGAATCTCATACAGTAGTTGTGCGCTTAGGTCAATGATAGAAGGACATCGGTCAACGATAGAAAAACATGGCGATATATTAGGAACAAATATAAGAACTTTAACAAATTATAAAGTATTTTATAAAAAAAAATATAATGTAACTTTATTAATTTATAAAGTTATATTATAATAATTTTTTATAAAGTTACTTTCGATAATAATAATAATTAATATTTAAAATAATATTAATAAATACTTAAAATAATATATATATAGATATATCAAAGGGGGACTGGATAAAGCTCAATAGTATCACTTACACATGTCGTGGGCAAGGTGAAGAAAGAGGACAAAGCTTTTTGAAGAAGGGGGTAATGTCATGAATATAATTTATATAAAATATAATGTAATATAAATAAATATAAATAATAAATAATCAAAGTAATGATTATTTAAATAGTTATTAGTTTAATGGAAAGGTATGTCTAAAAGACATGATCAGTCATGAAGGGGATGCCTTTTCATGGGATGCCTAGGTATATAAGAAGACTTTCATTTTAACATTAAAAAAAAATCCTTGTAAATTCATCTTATTAATAAAAATATTATTTACAATACATTGTGTATTTTACATTTTAAGGTACAACAAGCTACAACATTTTTGTTACAAAAATGTTGAGGTAAATATGCATTATATTATGAGGAAAAAAAAAATTAAACATGATACAAGGCATGGAATGAAATCTTTTACATTATGTGAAAAGAGAGGTTATGACAAATTTTATAAACTAAAGATGAAGTTGGAGAAGTACAATAAATTTCATATAAATAAACATCTTAGCATAAAATTTCAAATAGCATAAAAATCTTATTTTCCTATAGCATTTAAAGTATTAAGAATCTATCAATCATGTGTTTTTCTGTGAAGGTATCTACTTCATACAAAATTTTCAAGAAGTATAGCACTCAAGATATTTTTGTTATATTTTTGTAGTTGTGAAGTTACTAAATGTAACCTATCGGGGTGAAGGAGACTTAGCACTGCACTTGGAGTCATGCTCCTCCTATTCATCATGTTGCTTCATGGTGCACTTCGCTTCCACCTGGGCCTTCTCCTCGGCCTCTTTTTTTCGCTTCTCAGCCAACTGTTGAACCTTCTTCTTGGTCGCTTCCTTCTTCTTATTCTACACGGACTTGCTAGTCCCTGCGACCAGATCAGATGGAGAATGCCACTCTATCGGCCAACGCTTGACGACTTCCACAATAGCATCATTTGTAGCGAGGTAGGGTAGGTTGAACCATTTTCGTTGCGGATCCTTCCGTGCCTAGATGTATACACAGTGGAAGTCATCTTTGAACTCCACTTACCCTTAAAGTTGCTTAAAGTTGTTCAAACACGGTTGGTGACAACCATAGCTTCTAGATGGTGGCCATGCGAATGCTCACTTCCATCAACACCCAAAATACTTTGGTCTTTGTGACCCACGCAACATCTTTTTTGGCCCAGAGAGATGCAAACTTTGCAACCTCTAGCAAATCCTTATCCACAAGAGGAAATTGATTGTCCTTTAGCAAACTGTTGTGTGTGGAGCATGATTGTCCAGAGGTCTTTGTTTCAGCCGGATGTATACCCCAGGATGTTTGTACACCCCTCCACGCGGGGGGTGTGGGTGATCTGACGGTAGAACTTATGTTTAGTTTAGGGTTTTTTGCCCTAGAAGGCAACCCCTCTCTTTGTATGAGGGCATTGTATTGGAGGCTGAGATATAGATGTGTATTCTGTGTGTGAGAAACAGAGAGGTGAGACTGTGAGAGAAAACAAAGGATATTACAGCGAATTTGCGGTAGGTTGTGTCTCTTCATTTTGCTCGATAATAGAAAGGAAGGACTGGCTGTTCAGGGTGGACGTAGCCCAAACTGGGTGAACCACGTATATCTGTGTCTCTCTTGTTTCGTGGGTTTTCTGTGTTTATATTTCTACAATATTTTATGTGTTCCATTGCTCCGTAATATATAATTTCTTAACACAAACCCCAAGCAACGAGCAAAATGGAGAGTAACAACCACAGAGAGTGGAATGTTTTATTATCATCCTGCACCTCTCTACAATCACAATGAACTTGCTACAAAGGTAGCGCGCCTAGTTGAACTGTACACCCTTCGTGCACTGGGCAATCAAAGAAATCACTGGTGTTGGAACCTCGTCTGTGTGACATTTTCTCATAATTTTTCCCGCAAGGATCTATGTGGAAACCTTCACCGCAGGGTCGGTGATTAAGTTTATAGAGTACCCGCACAACTTCTTCTCGAGCTTGAATTTATCCTTCATTTTCACTGTGAGGTCGCGCTCACTCGTCTTTCTGCCAAACTCCTTGGCCATATTCAACCCTGAGTGAGGCAAGGGCATCATTCGATGGATCATCATATTAGTGATGGGGATTGGCATGCTCAACCACAAATAGCTATCATGCACTAGGTTTAGAAACTACTTGATCACAATTAGATTGATGTTGGAGCGGTGGTAGTGGGGCACCCATAACAGGTTCAGCAACCTCGACTGATTCACTCTGCAAATCCACTCCACCGACTCTAGCGCGGTGTGTTGACATGGAAAATTTTTGCTATACCAACAAGGGGAACTAACCCAATCACAGACCCCAATTAAGCCTGCTTTCGTTTGGAATGGCTAGTTCCAATGGGTTTTAAGGGACCCCACAAACTGTTAAATGCATTGAAAGGTTGCTTCTGGGAAGAAGACTTCAATTAAATGGACAAAATAAAATAGCTAACCTCTATGTATTGAATCCTATCTATAATACTTCTAACTACTCTAGTCTATGTCCTAGCTATCCTAATCTATCCTGCAGGAGCATGACAAAAGAGAGGTTAAACATCATATATGAATTCCAAGTCTAAATGAATCAATTACAAGTTCACATAAGAACAAGGCTGCATCAATTCTCAATTGCAATCCAATCATTCATACACGAATACAGATTCCTTTTTATGGAAGTAAAGCTTGCAACTGATGTCTAACATAGTTTCAAATCAGGGACTACTTAAGAATTAACTACGATGAAGAATTACATTCAAACAACCAAGGCTAATTATAAGTTGTATCGTTATCAATATGCACAAAAAAAAAAAAACACATTTGTATTTATGCCAGCAACAACACCCTATCTCAAAACACATAAAAGCAAAGGATCTTAAATCTAAAACAAAAGGCTCCTCATTGAACCAAACAGTCTCCTTTATTCATAATAAATCAAAGTTGTTTTTCTCCAAACAAAAATCCCTTCTCTCCTATCCAGAGGTAATACTTATATCCATTGGAAATGACTCTCGGTCTTCCCTTAACCTTTTGCCTTTCTCCTATTCTTTTCAATATACAGACCAGAATACACAGGTGTAGAACAATCGGTGTCACTGTTGACACGTAGAAGGCATGTCCTATCACTGGGGTGCTTCATTTCCTGAGGAAATGAATAGATGTTGATTAGAAGAGGATGATTGTGTGTCATCTCTTCATGATGAAACCTAGGACAATTTCACTTTCGGAATACACAGGCAACGCGTGGAACTCGACCGAAATGCCTAGGGCTACCTCTTTAAATGGCATATCCGCATATATGGACTCTCCAGATCTACTCATGTGTTTTATTTTTACTCTTCGCTTGCCTTCTCTCGGTCCTCTCCTGCAGAGATAACCAACATCAGTCATACTTATGCAATTATGATATAATGCTTAAAAAACACAAATCTTGCCTTCATGAAGCGCTTATAACATCAAAGGAACAAGCGTGAAAGAATCGCCCCCTTGGTTTTTAACTCGCGCATTGCATAAGTCTCGCAAGCGAAAATCCAATTTATACTGAAAATCATTTCATAACACTGAACTAGATGGCATTTCAGAAGGGGTCTAAGTGGTAACCAGTATTAGATGAAGGCCCTCGATTCCACTCTTAAAGCGACATGTAGCAACTATGAGGAAAGAGGATACCACTTTTCAAGCGGGTATTCCTCGAGCAACTCGTTCACCCGAAATCCACATGGACCATTGGATCCACGAAGGATAGATCAATGGTGGAGGGACTTGACACAGGAAAACACGGAAAACCCCATGGCTGGGATATATAACCAAACTTCAAATCTTATGAGCTATGTTTTATAATCCCTTCAGATCCACAACATAAGCTTCCCTTTTGAAAACCCCAGCCACGACATTTTATCAAATGCACAGGAAAACACAAGAAAACAACAACCGCATCCTAAGGCGGACTTCAAAAATTATGTACCAGATCTATAACCATTATCGTGTTCTACCATATGGTATCACACCTTATGCATGAGTGCTAGACTCCGCCGATAGCGATTTGCGATGAGGCAAGGGTGGACCCAAAATATATATATATATTATGTTTAATAAGATCGGTGGGTTTGCCATATCGCATTGTATTTTATATATGATCCCCAAGTTTTGCTGATTGCGATAAGCTATGGGGGAGGCAGACTCAAAATACATATGTGTTGAGGTTAATAGCCACAGCGGGTCCACAATCATAGGCTTGCCTTTGAAAAACCAAGACTTCAATGTTTTTCAAAAAACAAAAGAATATGCAAGAAAACTCGCATCCGACCATTAGGCCGGACTTGAAATATTATATGCCCGAATCTATAATCATCGGTGGGTCTGGGTGATAGCGATGTGCCTTATATATAGGCCCTGGACCCTGCCGATTGCAATAAGCGATGGGGTTGCAGACCTTAAACATATATATCGTGTTTAATAAAGCCATCGGGTCTAGTAAATAGTGGCGTGCTATATATATATATATATATATATATATATATATATATATATATATATATATATATATAAGCGTTGGACCTGGCCAATAGCGATATGTGATATAGCTCCGAACCCGAAATATATAAATTTGGGTTGATAATTCCGTCGGGTCTGGAAGAGAGCAGTGCATAGTGTTGATTGTGATAGGCCAAAAAGGGGTGATTTATGCATATTTGCAAAGTGTTTCCATTGTAAACGGTTATAATGGGAATGAGGTGCTATAGAAGGTTTTTGGGGGTTGGAAAGGTCCCGATGGAGGAAATGAATGGGGGGTTAGGTAGGGCTAGAGATGAATCATGCGGAAAATATTTAAAGAAAGGTGCTCAACCACTGGGAATTGAAGGTTTGACTCAGCAATGAGTTAAAGTCTTATGGGATAAGACAGATCATTCAGAAGGTGAAAGATCAACTTTTAGGGGACCCATTCAAAATTGCTACCAAGGCAGGTTTTGATAGGGTGGTGGTTGTGGCCACAACAAATGGTGAACTGTTGGGCGAACCAATTATCTTTGTTTCCAAATAAAATTTGGATCACTAGAACATCAGGGTGTTAAGATAAACTCAAAATGCAAATTGTATAGATGGACAGGCATGGGTTTCACTTCAACATTAATTGCTTCAGGTGGGATAATGACAAATATATTCTGCTTACTGATAGGGTTTTGACAGGCATTCTCCAATGGTAGTGTTATGGGATTTATTGACCTTCCTTTACCTGTTTCCCACTTTCAAAAATCCTTTTGGGGCCATCACTGGTCTATCAATACCTGTTTAGGTGTGTACCTTAGCACTTTATTTCTCTTCAAACTTGATGTAGATATGTTTATCTGCACTTTATATGATAATTTCAGTGCTATATTTTCATATGGTTGAATGGGGTGCAGTCATGGATCATGCCATATTTTTAAACCGCTTAAGCAAGGTTGGGCTTGCTGTCAACCAGTACTCTGAGCCCAGCAATAGTCCTTACTCTAACCAACTTCCCAAACAACCTATCCTTCCAGATTGGCACAAGGACTTGACATTTCATTTTATTTTAAATAAGTCCTTCCAGTTTCAGGCACAAGGACTAGAGCACAATTGGATTTTCCACATGGTATATGACAGTGAGTTTAGCACATGAAAGGAGATTTACTTGTAGATAACAAGTATTGGAAAATTTAGTGTGGTGGATGGGACCAATGGAGAATGACTACAAACCTTATAGGCAAGTATAGGCTAGGTCTGAGTGAGATTTATTCAAAATGCAGTGTCCCTCCATGCCAGTCCAGCTGTAGGTACGCATATTTTTTTTTATAAAGATGCTCCTACATGCTCCAGATATCCAAGTTATCAACAGATCTTACCCATCTCCCAACAAATTCCAATGAGTGGCTTTGGTTTGAATTCCATAGTTGATTTTCAAGTTCTTATGGGCTGATTGAAAATTTGTTTGATTTGCAAGGTAATGACGGATTTAGGATCAGCAGACTTATTAGCAGGTTAATGAAGGAGGCGAAATCTGAAGGTGGAAAATGCAGACAATCTGAAAGGCAAAAACAAGACTGGAGGACTAAAATCAGTTCACTGAAAAGGACTAAAATTCAAAGCAGAAGGAAAATAAACTTTGCAGAAAAACAAGAAAGGAAAAAACGGAAATGTAACTAAACTAACAACAGAAATAAAATGAATCCTAACCTATTCAGGAGGTAACCACCATGTGGTGGCTATTGGAAGTATCTCTTCATATGTGTTATCACTTAGGTTGTCCTTAAGCTCCGGAAAAGGATACGGCCGAGGTAACCACATACCAACTTTGGACTGCAGGTTCTAGCCAACCTGTAATCAGAGAGGGCTCTCTCTTTTAGATTTAGCTTTGTTGAAAAGGAATTTAGGCTAGGTTTTGAGTTCAGAGGGTTTTTGTTTTGTTTTTGGTGGGAAAATTGATGTTTTCAGACAGAGAGGCAAGGCATAGTCTGGAAGTTTCAAACCATTGGGCGTGGAGTCGAGGAGGAGAACTGCTAGTGCATTTCTTCGGTCACAAGAGAGGGAAAATGGAGCAAGATAGTTGCGCATGAAACAATATTTCAGGTTTAAATGATGGAAAGAATGCTAAGTAATGAGAGGCAGTTAAGAATCTCTCAATCAGCTTAACAGATGGGGGTAACAGAGCTCTACCTAGGGGCAGTAAAGAATCCCTAGATAATTGGCAAACACAGGTGAATCGGGGTAAATATGAGCCCAGGGGAATTCACATTCATAACCAATTCATTCAGAGGAAAACATAAAGAAACAGCAGAAATTGAGCATAGAGTGTACTTAAACAAATTCTAAGCTATTCTTTCTTTCTGCTATTTAGATAGTGGTAAACAATAAACAGAGGTAAGATGCACTTATTGCTTCAGACTGCAGCACAAGAATCCCAACTTCATATCTCCAAAAACATTCATTTACAACAGACAGTTTGCTCTCCAAGCTTTCAGCAATCTTTGATTATAGAAAAAACTCAGGTATACAATGCGAGTCTCTAGTGAAAACTCTCAATTTACCAACCCTTGTAACAATGTAGAGGGCAGTATATATAGGGAAAAACTCTCTACAACTGCTTTTATTACAACTTGACCTAAACAGGTCTGAAAGAAAGATGATCACTTAACCTAATCCTATCCAAAAATAAATGCAAAAAAATATCTCGGGCTGCGCTCAGGGCTGCCGTATCAAAACTGAGTAAATGATGTAGTCCTTGGCGGCTTGGTGCAGTGTTTTCTGCAATAAATGTGTATGGGTTTCTGCGTTTTTGCTGTCTATCTGCATTTAAAGCTTTAACTGTGATTTGAGGGCAAGGATGGGCTTACGCCTCTTGATTTGACTTTCTAGGGGGCTCATCAATGTTCAGGTGCTTCGAGCCCCTAAAAAATCTTCACTGATACTCTTTGGCTGTTCTTCTTCCTTTGATACTCTTTGACAATAAACTGGGCCACTGTTTTCCTTTGCTGTGGGTCTAATCACAAATTAATGGCCACTATTCGGCCTCTGTTTCCTCTAGAACTATCTTTTGCTCCTTTCGGCAAGCTTCGCGAAGAAAAATGGGTCATTCGGTGCCTTTCTGGCTTGCTGGGGGCTGCAAAATGAAAAGATTCCCTAAAGATTCCCCATTCAGGCCTAATTTATTTTTTCAGGTGCAAATTGCTCATCAAAAACTGCCTTAGAAACTGATTCTAGGGCTCCGGAGTGCGATTTTCGCCCTTCGCGCCAAAAAAGTGATGATGACGTTAGCATGACGTCAGCGATGGGACCTTGTACAACAGGTGACGTCAGCGATGATGTCAGCATGATGATGTGGCAGGATGACGTCAGCATGATGATGTCATCACGTACGGAGGTGACGTGGCAGTACGGTGGCTCTGAAGATGTGGCAGGACACGTGGCAAGTGACACGGCGGTACAGTGGCAGGAGGGCCACGTAGGCAGATGACGTGTCAAGGTGACTGGACAGGGGGGTGATGTAGGCAGGTGACATCACCAGGCAGGGGGCAGTTTCTGGTTTTGGGGCGCACCGCCTTTGGGCATGAGCGGTTTTGTCAGTGGGGGCTCCGCCACAACCCAGGAGGTGACACGTGGCGGGAGTACGGCGGCAATACCGCCCATCTCCCGGACGCTAACCTTCGGGCATTTCGGAGATGGGACGGCCCGTCAACCATTGATCTGGGCACACGGTGATCGGACGGTTGGCGGGAAGGGCGAGGCGATGGCGGGTTAGTGGGCGGGGATATTCGCGGGAATATCCCGATTTAAATAATGCGCGGCGGGGGTTTTAGACTTAGGGAAAGTGGGTTATGGGGTCTAAAATGGGCGGGTTAATGTATTTACAGTTGGGGCTTAGGGATAAGGGGTAAAACATGGGTTTAATGCGCACGGGTTTAACGATTTATGCCAAAAACTTAAGGTAAGGGGGCAGAAAAGAGGGTCTTTGAGGGTTTTAGGGCTAGGGGAGAGGTTGTTAGCATGACCAGGTGTCATCTAACTCCTGCTATGACTCGGATGGGCTAAAAACAGCCCCAGCTGGACCATTTTTTCCCGGACTTGGAAAAAATATGGCTATATTGCCAGGGAGGGGATATTTACATAGGGGAGTTTTATATACATTCTTTTAGTAGGGGAAAGGGGAAGATTGATAGGGAGTTATATAGTAGAGTTAGTGGTTAATATGGTGATGATAAACTGGCGCCAAGGTCAGGGACCTTAGACTAATTTTGGGGAAAAGAATTTGAAAAGAAATAAAATCCTTGAGTGAAGCAGATCTTCACCAAGGCAACTGATATGGATGATAATGAAACTAAGAGGAATCAAGCACATCTTGACCTCTTTGGGAAGTTAGTAAGTGACTTAGGGAATTAGAAGAAGGGGGAGTTAGTGATGTCCACCTTTGAGCTTCTTTGAATGAAAACTGCCTGCACTGTGATCCGGAAAAATATACACTTAGTAACATAAAATTGATCATAAGTCATCTTTCTGCAACCTCTCAGCTACCTACCCAGCCTACTCACCTAACATTTTTTTCTTCTTTTTTGGTTTGGGTGCACTTAGACTTGCAGACCCAGATTTGCAATTTTTCTTTTGAATGTTTCCTGTCTAGCTCTACACTTATTTCTGCCAGGGCCCAGATTAAATAGTTGGGTCCCTTTGATTCTCTACCTATCTACAAATCTGCCAAGATTAAACTGTTTGGTCAGATGCATTCTCTATATTCTAAAACAGGAAATTGAAACCTAGGGAGACCAAGATTAGACTGTTTGGACCTCCCTTAAATGAAAACTCTTCAAAACTGGAACAACTCATCAAAATTGGAATCAGCAGTGGCATTTGGACTAGCACACTTCATGGCTTTCTTCTTTGGTCTCTTCTGGAAATATGGAACACTGCAGCTTGCAAAGTATGACATATTTGGCATGTAAAAATGTCAATCATGAAAGATGAAACCCTGTTGCAACAGGAGGCTAACAGTGGCTCCACTTGGGGATGGCTTTTCCTTGTGAAAAGCCAAGAACAGCAGGTCAGACTGCCTTGATCTTCTGTGGTTGCTGTAGACTGGAAACATTTGTTCTGGCTACTAAAAATATAAACTTTGAACTATGAACAACCTCCTCCTCAACTGAATTACTGTGAACTGTACAACATCGCCTGCTTTCTTCTGCGTGCTTGATAATTATGTACAATGCTGCTGGAACATGCCTTTGATTGCGGATATTTATTTTCTACCATGAATTGCTTGTAATGTGACAGTTTTCCTTTTGTTGTTTTGCTGAAATTGGTGCAAAGACAAAGTTTTCAGAACTGGGGCACTTGCATCAGCGACGTCTTCATAGAATTTACTGCTATTCTTTAAACAATCACCCTGCTTAAAAAATAAAAACAGAGTGGTGATATACACAAATAAGACTGTACAAAGATATATACAAAACTGCATTGTGTCCCTTAAAAGGGATCATGGTCATGTTTCAGCATACGGCCATTGACAGGGCCTTCTTCAGCAGAACAATCCTCTACAGATCTGAGAAAATAAGTGTTATTTCCCTGAACAACAGAAATAACCAATGAACCTCTCCATAGAAAATCAAACTTGGCATGTTTGCCCTTGTCTTCCCTTCTTGAGTCCCATCTTAGAACTTTGTCACCAACATTGAAATCCTCAGCCTTAGCTCTCTTATCAAACATCCTTTTGAGCTTTTCTTGCACAATTTGAGCTCTGTCATAAACTTGTTCTCTGGTTTGCTATAGATGGATGGTCTGATTGATTCTTCTTTGGATGTCATTTGGTTCAGCCTGAATCTCTTGTAAAAGTTTGATAGTAGGAATGCCCAGGGATGAAGGAAATCTAGCCTCCATGCCATATACTAGCTCATAAGGGCTCGTCCCAATTGATCTTTTGCTTGAAATTCTGTCTGCCCATAGGGCATTTACCAGTTTTTTGTGCCAGTTCTTCTTGTTTTCTTCCAACACTTTCTTTATGATGTTGATGAGGCTTTTGTTAGATGATTCGGCCAAGCCATTACCTTGAGGGTAATAGGCTGTGGAGTGGCCCAAGGTAATATGAAATCTATGGCAAAAATTGATCATCTTTTTGGACTTAAAGGCAGCGGCATTGTCAGTGATGATTTTCTCAGGGCAGCCAAATCTAGAAAGGATATTGCACTCAAGGAATTGGATAATGATGGTGTCATTGGCTTGTCTACAGGGAATGGCTTCAACCCACTTAGTGAAATAGTCGGTGGATGTTAGGATCCATTTGTGTTGGCCTGAGGAAGAGGGATGGATTTCTCCAATGAATTCAAGACCCCATTGTTGAAAAGGTTGTTAGGTTGAGATGGGTTTAAGGGGCAGGGGTAACAGCTTTCTCTTGCCCTCAGAAATTTGGCATTTGTGACATGACATGGAAAACTTCTTTACATCTGCAAAAAGGGAGGGCCAATAAAAACCAACCCTTATAATTTTATTAGCAGTGGACTTCCAATATAGATGTCCTCCACAGTCACCTGCATGGAATTCTTTCATGACATTGTTAGTTTCATTCATGGTTAAACAATTAAGCAATATACCTTCATGATTTCTCCAAAATAATGCACTATCTATAACACAAAACTTTAAAGCCTTCATTTTCAAAAATCTTTTCTTGGTTCTGGACAATCCTGGCGGAGCACATAGGTTTAACAATACAAAGCATATATCAGTGTACCATGGGGATTGTAAAAATATTTCACTGATCTGTGGAGTCGCCAACTCCAGTTCATTGTCCAGCTGGTTAATCTCTAAGGCTTGAAAATTTGTTTCAGACATCAGTTTAGCTAAACCTTGTCTCTTTATCAGCGTGGTTGGTTTTATTTCTATGTCATATTCAAGGATGTTTGCAATCCACTTGCCTCTTTTGCCTTCTAATCCCTCTTGAGTCAATATGTCCTTTACATCAGCATGTGGGACATAGGAAATCACGTGTGAATATAAAATGTACACTCTGAAATCCTTGATGGCCTTAACAAGTGCGTAGGCCTGCTTTTCCATTATTGGGTACTTCAAAGGGGCGTCTCTTAAGGCTCTGCTGAAAAAAGCGATTGGTTTTTCAGCTCCCTGTTCATCCTTTTGCAAAAGGACAGCGGCTATAGTGTGATCAGATGCAAACGAAAATATGATAAAATCTTTGTCAAACTATGGGCTAGTGAGGACAGGGGTTTGTGTTAAGGCTGATTTGATACTCTCAAATGCTTGCTTGGTTCCAAGAGACCATTTTACCTTGGCATCCTTCTTTAACATGTTGCTTAACAATCTTATCAGCTCAGCTAGATTTGGAATAAATCTTCTCAAGAAGTTGATTTTCCCAAGGAATGCTTGTAGCTCTTTAATGTTTCTTGGAAATGGGATTTGGAGGATGGCTTGTATTCTTTCGGGATCAATTCTGATCCCATCCTTTGATATGATGTGGTCAAGTAATTTGCCTTCTTCAAGGCCAAACAGAGACTTCTTGGGGTTCAAGGAAATGCCATATTTCCTACATGTCATGAAAATTTGCCTGAGATGCTTGAGGTGTTCTTCATCAGATTTGGAAAATGGGGTTAAGTCATCAAGGTAGACAACTAGGAAGTCATGTATTTCTTTGGCAAAAGCAATATCCATTGCACGTTGAAAGGTAGCACCAACGTTTTTAAGACCAAATGGCATCTTTACATACTTAAATGTTCCCCAGGGTGTAGTAAAGGCAATTTTGTCTTGGTCGTCCGGGTGAACAAGTATCTGGTTGAAACCTGAAAAACCATCTAGCAAAGAGATTCTAGATGATCCCACTACTATTTGCAAGATGTGTTCCATTTTAGGCAAAGGGTAATGGTCTTTTAGGGAGACTTGATTTAAATTTCTGAGATCTACACAGAGTCTGATTTCGCCTGTCTTTTTTCTCGTAGGAACAAGATTAGACACCCATTCAGGAAATCTGATGGGTGCTATTATGCCTGCTTCAAACATCCTCTTTACTTCCTTCTCAGTCAGGGGAAGAAGCATAGGGTTAATTCTTCTAAGTTTCTGCTTGAAGGGTTTCTGGTTTGGTTTTAAAGGAATGGTGTGTTGGATCACCGAGGTGTCATAGGATTTCAGATCCTCATAGCTCCAAGGAAATACATCTTGGAACTCTTTGAATAAGTCAATGTACTTGGGCTTTTGATCAGGTGGTAAATTTTTGGACAGTTTGATCATTTTTGGCTTTTCTGCTGTCCCAATGTTTTGTTCCTCTATATCAGTGTTTATGGGCTGCAATTTTGGCTTTCTTGGCACATCATTAGCATCAAACATGTCTTCTAATGGGGTTAGGCCAGTAGGCAGAAAGTTATCCTTTAAGTCAATGATGTCTGCCTCTGTTTTGGCTATATCTTCCAAGTGTATTTGTTTCAACTGTTCTATGTTTTCTTTGTCAAAAATAGTTGGTTTCAGGATTTGCTTGACTGTTGCAGTTGTTATATCTTGCTAATTTTCATTTGTTTGGTGTTGGGAGCCATTCATAGCATCCATGTCGATGTTAATATTCGAAAACTCATGCTCAAGGGTGAGGAAATCATTAATCTGGGCATCATTTTCGATCACTTGCCAATCTTTAACATTATTTGGGACAGCGGGCCTATGTTTTATTTCAGCTGTGAAGTGATGGTTTGGGTCAAAAGGAAGCTTGCATGTACTAGCAAAGGTGGCTAGGCTATGTGCATGAATGTTGTGATTTCTGGAAATCTTGTCAAGCTTGAATTCAGTGAATGCCTGGAGTATATTAGTAGCAGCGGTCCTATAGGCTCTCATTCGGTTGTCATTGGTTACAAAATTGCCTTTCATCTGTTGTATAATTAAATCAGAGTCTCCTAAAATAGACACTTTTGCAGCTCCTAGATCTTTGAGGAGTTTAAGGCCTAGCAACAGAGCCTCATATTCTGCCATGTTATTTGTGCATTTAAAATTCAGTCTGTAGGCATGACCTTCTGCATGGTTGTTATATGTATTGTGAATCCAGACACCTGCCCCTGCTCCTAACTTGTTAACAGAGCCATCAAATTATAAATACCATGTGATTTCCTGCTTGTGGTTGATGCCTAAAGTGTCAGTCAGCTTAGGATTGGGCAGATTCGAAACATCTGTTTGGGAAAGTTCTTTTGGTATGCTGGTTGCATTAGCTGTTGTGGCAGTTTCATCAGTGTGTGCAACTAATTTTTCGTTGATGCGTGCTTTTTGCTCTAGAATAAAGGGCTCATTATCAATTGGATAATTTGTATCATCATTAAACAAAATAAAGGAATCCATATCAGAGTGGATTGAGTAAATGGGAAAATTTTCAGGCTTGCTCTCACTACTTACCACATATTTCATGAGCGTTTCTCTATACAGTCTCTTTGGTTGCCCAAAGACTGAAATGGTGGCATAGGAAAGGTCTAATTGAAGGGATCCTTGGAGCTTTGCTCCCCATGATCTTGACAGGAGCATACCGTACTTTAGTGGAATGTCAGCAACCACTACATCCATGAGGATGGTCTTGTTTGGATATTGGACTAAGGAGACACACAAGTCTTTGATGAGGCCTAGACATTTCACTTGACTTGAGTCAAATGAGTATAAATCTTTGTAAGGTCTTGTAACATCAAGATTCAGTTTTTCCATAACTGCTCTAGGCATAATATTGTGCGATCCCCCTGAGTCAAACATAGCGTTGTGCAAAACTTTGTCATGTATATGCAAACTGACATAAAAGGGTGGGACCGGTCCATGTGTTGATTTTCCATTAACTTCTGGGCCAAACAGTAGCTCTGGGGTGTCGTTTAAAACATTTACATCATCCTTAACCTCTGGCATTTGAAGTGATCTTTGAATTTGCTGCCTATATACATCGTGTTTGGCAAGTTCTGAGAGGGGAATGGATATTTTTAACTTAGATATTTCTGTCTCTAAATTAAATGGCTTTTCCATTGGAGTCTTGGTGTTGATAATGGCAGTTTTTTCTGTTTCATTTGAATTGTCTGGGTTTTGCTCTTGTTTATCAGCGTTATGGGAAGTTTTTGCTTGCGGTTTTTCAACTTCATGAAAGTTTTTTGGAACCCTGTTCGAGCTTTCTTTCAAGGAAGAAGGTGGAAAAGGCTGATCTTTGGAAGGCTGTATTTCTATTATGTCTTCTACAGTCACTTGATGCGGGTTTGGAACAGGTATATCAGCTGGTTCTGTTATGACAGCCTTGCCTTTAGTCTTGTTGGGTTGTTTGCTTTCCTTTGGTTTACTAGGTTCGGAAATGTCAATGGTCCTAGTTCTCAACTTATATTGTTTGTGTACTTCATACACAGCGGTATCATAACCTTGTTTAAAATCAAAAGACTCGCCAGACCAAGTCTGAAACTGATTGTAATCGGGTTCATTTTGGTCTCCTTGGGACAAGACAGTTTGGTGCTCTCCCTTTAGATCCATTAAGTTCATGTGAGTGTCCTCTATGGGTTCACTAGAAGTAGATCCTTCAACATAATTATCTTGGAAAGGGGGTCTTATATCATGGTCTTGGATAGGCCTACCAGCATTTGTGTTCTACGTTTTCCTAAAATTTGGGTTCCTTATGGTATTAGACTGTTGTCCTTCCCATGATGTTTTTCTCTCAACATTTTCTACTCTTTCTTCCAGCCTTTGCAGGCCACTGATGATAGCATCAAGGTTTTGATCAAAAGCTGAGGGTTCTTCCTTAAAGGTGGTTCTTCTTTCCATTCCAGCTCTGTTTCTTTTAGCAATTAAATTGGCTTCTACGCTGACAGCAACATTTTGCATGTCCGCAAGGGTCTGAGGAGCTCTTTCTTTTAACTAGTATGCCATATCCAGGTCGAATCCATCGGGAAATTTGTACAAGGCAAGGTCAGGTGGAGGCCTTAAGTTCTGTGGTATTGCGTTATATACATTATTGAATCTTGCACAGTACTCCAAAACAGTCTCTTGAGGACCTCGTTTGATTGTATCATATTCAGCTAGTATGTGCAAGGGGTCTTTCTTTTTCTCCCATCTGTTGGTAAAGGATTGGTAAAGCTCATCTGGGGTGGTTATGGAATTTGCAGCAAGTGATCTGAACCAAGTTGTTACATCACCTGTTAAACTCTGAACAAAAATTCTCATTCTTACACTATCATCATCTATCTCGTAGTTTTCAAAATAGTCTTGCATCTTTTTGGTGTGCTGAAGGGCTGTGAAAGGACCGGTACTGTCAAAATATGTGATTTTAGATTGGTAATCTTGAGGTAAAGCCCCAACATTAGCAAGTAATTGCAGGGGTGCATATCTATTAGCCATATTGGCAGGTATAAGTGGAAAAACGGGGATAAATGGAACAACTGGAGTAGCGGGGATCACAGGAGTAACTGGAACGCTGGAAACAACAGTAGTGTTAGTATGTACAGTGAATGAAGGTGTGGAAGGAGTACTACGAGATGTAGATGATGAACTAAGGGAAATAGGGGTTGAACGGAACAAAACCTTGACAGGAGTCGGAATACAGCTAGGGTAAGCTGTTTCAGGGCTCAAATCAGCAAAATTTTCCTGTCTTTCTTGCTTCCTAAGGATTTTCGAGATTATGTTAGGGTTTTCAAAAACAGCTGGAGGGTTGGGATCTGGATTTGACCTTGTATATCGTGGATTTTTCTTGGGAGCCAGCTTCCGAATTGTTTTTTGGGTATTTTTCCTGGGAATGTTTTTGTAATCAACAAGGGACTAATTAAAATTTGGGACAGCTTATTTGTAACTTAAAACTAGCATGAAGATTGACTGAAGCAGCATTTATTTACTCCTGTTAATGCAAAGCAAAAAACAGTTTCAAAGGCTTCCTGGCTGACATTCAGGCTTCATCTGTAGTTTTAAGAGATAAACAACAATTGGAAAGTTTGATTTATGGTCTCAGCGGAGCTTTCTTACCTTCTTCGTGAAACTATTTGAGGAAGGTCCCCAGTGGAGTCGCCATTATGTTATCACTCAGGTTGTCCTTAAGCTCCGGAAAAGGATACGGCCGAGGTAACCACAGACCAACTTTGGACTACAGGTTCTAGCCAACCTGCAATCAGAGAGGGCTCTCTCTTTTAAATTTGGCTTTGTTGAAAAGGATTTTAGGCTAGGTTTTGAGTTCAGAGGGTTTTTGTTTTGTTTTTGGTGGGAAAATTGATGTTTTCAGACAGAGAGGCAAGGCATAGTCTGGAAGTTTCAAATCATTGGGCATGGAGTCGAGGAGGAGAACTGCTGGTGCATTTCTTCGGTCATAAGAGAGGGAAAATGGAGCAAGATAGCTGCGCATGAAACAATATTTCAGGTTTAAATGATGGAAAGAATGCTAAGTAATGAGAGGCAGTTAAGAATCTCTCAATCAGCTTAACAGATGGGGGTAACAGAGCTCTACCTAGGGGCAGTAAAGAATCCCTAGATAATTGGAAAACACAGGTGAATCGGGGTAAATATGAGCCTGGGGGAATTCACATTCATAACCAATTCATTCATAGGAAAACATAAAGAAACAACAGAAATTGAGCATAGCGTGTACTTAAACAAATTCTAAGCTATTCTTTCTTTCTGCTATTTAGATAGTGGTAAACAATAAACAGAGGTAAGATGCACTTATTGCTTCAGACTGCAGCACAAGAATTCCATCTTCATATCTCCAAAAACATTCATTTACAACAGACAGTTTGCTCTCCAAGCTTTCAGCAATCTTTGATTATAGAAAAAACTCGGGTATACAATGCGAGTCTCTAGTGAAAACTCTCAATTTACCAACCCTTGTAACAATGTAGAGGGCGGTATATATAGGGAAAAACTCTCTACAACTGCTTTTATTACAACTTGACCTAAACAGGTCTGAAAGAAAGATGATCACTTAACCTAATCCTATCCAAAAATAAATGCAAAAAAATATCTCAGGCTGCGCTCAAGGCTGCCGTATCAAAACTGAGTAAATGATGTAGTCCTTGGCGGCTTGGTGCAGTGTTTTCTGCAACAAATGTGTATGGGTTTCTGCTTTTTTGTTGTTTGTCTGCATTTAAAGCTTTAACTGTGATTTGAGGGCAAGGATGGGCTTACGCCTCTTGATTTGACTTTCTGGGGGGCTCATCAATGTTCAAGTGCTTCGAGCCCCTAAAAAATCTTGACTGATACTCTTTGGCTCTTCTTCTTCCTTTGATACTCTTTGACAATAAACTGGGTCGTTGTTTTCCTTTGTTGTGGGTCTAATCACAAATTAATGGCCACTGTTTGGCCTCTGTTTCCTCTAGAACTATCTTCTGCTACTTTCAGCAAGCTTCGCGAAGAAAAATGGGTCATTCGGCGCCTTTCTGGCTTGCTGGGGGCTGCAAAATGAAAATATTCCCTAAAGATTCCCCATTAGGCGCAAATTGCTCATCAAAAACTGCCTCAGAAACTGATTCCGGGGCTCCGGAGTGCGATTTTTGCCCTTCGCGCCAAAAAAGTGATGATGACGTCAGCGATGGGACCTCGTACGGCAGGTGACGTCAGCATGATGACGTCATCACGTACGGAGGTGATGTGGCAGTACGGCGGCTCTGAAGATGTGGCAGGACACGTGGCAGGTGACTCGGCGGTACAGTGGCAGGAGGGCCACGCAGGCGGATGACGTGTCATGGTGACTGGGCAGGGGGGTGACGCAGGCAGGTGACGTCACCAGGTAGGGGGCGGTTTCTGGTTTTGGGGCGCACCACCTTTGGGCATGAGCGGTTTTGTCAGAGGGGGATCCACCATAGCCCAGGAGGTGACGCGTGGCGGGAGTACGGCGGCAATACCGCCCATCTCCCGGACGCTAACCTTCGAGCGTTTCGGAGATGCGACGGCCCGTCAACCGTTGATCTGGGCGCACGGCGATTGGACGGTTGGCGGGAAGGGCGAGGCAACGGCGGGTTAGTGGGCGGGGATATTCGCAGGAATATCCCGATTTAAATAATGCGCGGCGGGGGTTTTAGACTTAGGGAAAGTGGGTTATGGGGTCTAAAATGGGCGGGTTAATGTATTTACAGTTGGGGCTTAGGGATAAGGGGTAAAACATGGGTTTAATGCGCGTGGGTTTAACGATTTATGCCCAAAACTTAAGGTAAGGGGGCGGAAAAGAGGGTCTTTGAGGGTTTTTAGGGCTAGGGGAGAGGTTGTTAGCATGACTAGGTGTCATCTAACTCCTGCTATGACTCGGATGGGCTAAAAACAGCCCCAGGTGGACCATTTTTTCCCAGACTTGGAAAAAATATGGCTATATTGCCAGGGAGGGGATATTTACATAGGGGAGTTTTATATACATTCTTTTAGTAGGGGAAAGGGGAAGACTGATAGGGAGTTATATAGTAGAGTTAGTGGTTAATATGGTGATGATAAAATGGCGCTAAGGTCAGGGGCCTTAGGCTAATTTTGGGGAAAAGAATTTGAAAAGAAATAAAATCCTTGAGTGAAGCAGATCTTCACCAAGGCAACTGATATGGATGATGATGAAACTAAGAGGAATCAAGCAGATCTTGACCTCTTTGGGAAGTTAGTAAGTGACTTAGGGAAGTAGAAGAAGGGGGAGTTAGTGATGTCCACCTTTGAGCTTCTTTGAATGAAAAATGCCTGCACTGTGATCCGGAAAAATATACACTTAGTAACATAAAATTGATCATAAGTCATCTTTCTGCAACCTCTCAGCTACCTACCCAGCCTACTCACCTAACATTTTTTTTCTTCTTTTTTGGTTTGGGTGCACTTAGACTTGCAGACCCAGATTTACAACTTTTCTTTTGAATGTTTCCTATCTATCTCTACACTTATTTCTGCCATGGCCCAGATTAAACAGTTGGGTCCCTTTGATTCTCTACCTATCTACAAATTTGCCAAGATTAAACTGTTTGGTCAGATGCATTCTCTATATTCTAAAATAGGAAATCGAAACCTAGGGAGACCAAGATTAGACTGTTTGGACCTCCCTTAAATGAAAACTCTTCAAAACTGGAACAACTCATCAAAATTGGAATCAGCAGTGGCATTTGGACTAGCACACTTCATGGCTTTCTTCTTTGGTCTCTTCTGGAAATATGGAACACTGCAGCTTGCAAAGTATGACATATTTGGCATGTAAAAATGTCAATCATGAAAGATGAAACCCTGTTGCAACAGGAGGCTAACAATATGTTGGCCATTAACAGGGAGTTTTTCAGTTTCTCCCTGTAAATTTTTCAACCTGTAAGTTCCTTGACCAATTTTTTCCACAACATGGAATGAGCCCAACCATATGTGTTGGAATTTTGCGTGTTTACCTTTTGGCTCATTCAACTTGTCCCATTTCAGGACTAGCTCTCCTACTCGGTAACCTTTATCTCTTTCCAAATGGCGATCAAACCACGTCTTCATAATCATTTGGTGATTTCTGAATTTATTTATGGATTTATCTCTCAATTCCTCCAACCTCATCAGTTGGTTGATCCTTTCTTGAAGCAAGGCTGAAGGGGTTCCTCTTGAAGCTTGGGAGAGATGTAAAGAGGGAAGGGTAACATTTAGAGGCAAGATGGCTTCCTTTCCATAGACGAGGAAGAATGGGGAGTTTCCTAAGGTCACTTTTGGGGTGACCCTATCGGCCCAAAGGGCATTTGTTAGAGCATTGTGCAAGTTCCTCTGGTTGTCAATGACAAATTTATGGATTATGCATATGAGGTTCTTGTTTGAGGACTCTACAACTCCATTTCCCTGGGGGGTAATAGTTCGATGCATACCTTATGTGAATTGATTTATCAATAGCAAATTCAAGCAATTTCAGTGATGAAAAGTAAGAAGAATTATCAAATATGAGAGCGCCAGGGATGCCATACCTGTTGATGATGAATTTATTAATAATTGATATTACCTCATCTTTGTTTACCTTCCAAATCGGGATGGCTTCGATCCATCTGGTGAAGTAGTCGGTCGCTGTGAGTATATACATAGTTTGCTATGAAGAGTTTGGAGTGATCTTGCCTATGACATCCAGGCCCCATTGTTGGAATGGGCGATAAATCATAACGGGCCTGAGGGGAACAAGTGGATTTCTTTCTTGTCCTGTGGAAGTTTGGCATACCTTGCATTTCCAAGTGTAGGCATGCGAGTCTCTAAACACTGTGGGCCAATAATATCTAGCTCTTAATATTTTTTGAGCAGTGGTCTCTCCACCATAGTGACCACCTACTGGGCCATCATGCATTTCTTTCAAGAAATGGTCGACATCATCCTTTTCCAAACACCTCAGCCAGATTCCATCATAATTTTTTCTGTATAATGTGTCATTGGCCAAATGATACTAATTATATTTCAATTTGAGCACTCTCCTTCGTGATGCATCCATGTGTTCAAGACATGACCCCCATGTAAGATAAAAGCGGATGTTGTAATACCACGACTCAGGATCCAAAAGGGCTTTTGACGCTTCACGTTCATATATCAGCGCTCAATTAATCCATAGGGGCTCCTCCCTGCGTTCTACTTGTTCATTTTTCATGCTCTGTGCTTTTGGTTCTTTAGATACCCCTTCTCTATCTGCCAAGGCTTCTACTGCTAGCCTGCACAGTCCCTAGCCTCGAACTATCTTTGTCGGCTTAATCTCGAGGTCAAATTCTTGAAGTGTAATGATCCAATTGCCTCTCAATTCACCCATTTATTTCTGCATGAAGAGGGCACTTACAGCAGGATGGGGAACAATTACTTTAGTCTTGGCCTTTAATAAATAAGGGAGGAAGTGTTTTACGGCTTTAAAAACTGAAAAGCCTTGTTTCTCCACGTCTGGGTAGTTCAGTTCTGCTCCCTGAAGATTAGAGCTCATATAAGAAATAGGGACTTCGTTTCCATCATCATTTCTTTGAGTGAGGATCGTGGCATATGAAAGATCATAAGCAAAAGTGTACAAGAAGAATTCCTTGGCGAAATTGGGGCTGACCAATGCAGGAGCTTCTGTGATGGCTTCCTTCATTCACTAAAATGATTTCTTAGTTTCATCGCTCCACTTATACACAATGTCCTTTTCCATCATTAGCTGCATAGGACGCACTATTTCTGCAAAACCTAAAACAAATTTCCTAACGAAATTAATTTTCCGAACGAAAGATTACATTGCCTTTTTATTTGCAGGGGGTTGTATTCTCATGATAGTCTCTACTCTTTCAGGATCAATAAAAATCCCTTCTTTAGAGAGGATATGACCCAGTAGTTTCCCTTCTGTGACTACAAATATGCTCTTCTTGGGATTCAACGATATTCCATACCTTTGGCAGCTTTCGAAAATCTGTTTTAGGTGATAAATATGATCTCTTCTATGATATGAATACATAGTGAAGTCATCCATGTAAACCACTACTGATCTGTTAATCAACCCTCAAAAAGCTATGTCCATAGCTCTCTGGAATGTGACGCCCACATTAATAAGTCCAAAAGGAATTTTACGATATGCGTAGGTGCCCCATTTAGTGTTGAAGGTTGTCTTCAGCTAATCCCCATTAGATACCAACACTTGATTATATCCTGAAAACCCATCTAATAGGGACAACATTTTAGACCCAGAAACGCACTGAAGAATGTGTTCCATAGAAGGGACAGGGTAGTTATCCTTTTGCAATGCTTTGTTTAGGTTTCTGAAATCGATACACAACCTAACGTCTCCATTTTTCTTTCTCACTAGTACGAGATTGACTACCCAGCGTGTGTGTCCGACAGGAAAGATGATTTTAACATCCAGCATTTTGTTTAATTCTTTTTTCACCAATGATTCTAGGCTTGGATGCATCTTACGAAGCTTTTGTTGGTAGGGCCTAGCCTCCTTTTCCAAAGGAATTACATGCTGCATAACACTGGTATCCAAGGTTTTTAGGTCTTTGTATGTCCATGCAAAGACATCCTTGTATTCTTTAAATAGCTTGACAAATGCAGCCTTTTCTTTTGGAGAGCACCCCAATCCCAAATTAACAGTTTTTGGGTCTTCTTTGGTTCCAAGGTTGACCAATTCGTACTTCATGGAGGAGCTATGCGTTTTGAAATTAGTTGGCTTCTTGAATTTACCATGCAGGTCATACAAGTGATCCATCTTGATAATTGACTTGGGAATCATATTGGATTGATCCTTTTCCTCATCTTCCCTCTCATTTATAAGCCCGTCGTGCTCTTTTTCATCAATGATTGCATTATTGAATGTCTTCTCCTAGTGTAAGAACTCAAGGATTTGCTTGTTATCTTCGAACACCTACTAATTTGAGATGTTATCAGGCACGGATGGTCTAAAAATCAATTCAACATAACATTTAATCTTCTTTAATCTAAAATCAAGCAAAAGTTCTACAGCCATACCAACCATCAGATTGACATCTTGGTTTTATCCTTGAGGAATGTATGTGATATTAAAAGAATCAAAATTTTCAATTAATTTCCATACCTCATGTAGGTACCTTACCAGGTGTGGCGGATTACAGTGTATCCTCTTCTTTACCTGGTCTACAATTATCTGTGAGTCACCAAAGACTAAGATTTTTTACCTTCATATCAATGGCCTTTTTCAGGCCCTGTAGCAAGCCTTCGTATTCTGCCGTGTTTTTGGTGCACGTGAACTCCAAAGGGCTAGCCATCAGATGTTGTTTCCCTTGTGGATCAACGAGAACGCTCCCATCACCTACACCTTCAAGGCAGTTAGAGCCATCAAAATAGAGTGTCCAAAATATAGAGTCTAGTGTTACATCAATTGAATTGCTTCCTACGAAACTAGTTCTATCATCTACTAATTGTAATTGTATTGATGAAAAGTAACGAGATCCTATTTGATTTTCTTACATAGGTTATTGATTTCAAAGTTTATAATTGAAAACATATAATGAAAACTTTGAGTACATTTGTACATGTGATGGAATGAAAAGGGTTTGATCATTGTTAGGTGACTTTTCCTAGAAAAAATTAACATAGTCTTAGACATCTTGCTAAATTGCACAAGCTTCGTGATCGCATTGATTTGTTGTATTTGTTTCTTGCTCTCACCCAAGCTCATGGTTTCTCACCCATCCTCTTAAAACTTTTGGACGTCTCTAAGTGAAATGAAGAAAGAACACGACATTATAATGATAAATGCAAAATAAGATCAATATTTTTTTTATTATGGTTGTGAAAATATATCTTAGAAAGTGTATCACTTCCTACATGTCAAGAAAAGTAACATATTTCTTAGATTTTTTCAACATATTCATAAATATCTTGATAAATTGCACAAGCATCATCATTGATTTGTTTTCTTTGTTTCTTGGTCTCACCTAAATTGTCTTTGTCTTTTTTTGTGTTGTCTTTTTTGTCTTTGTTTTCCTTATATATTATATTTGTAAACATTTGTATCGATGTTTAAATATTTGTTATATATACTAGTATTACTTTATTGATTGTAGTTGTATAGTATGTCCCCCCTAGGGAATTGCTCGACGAGGAAGAGGTGGTTGTAGTACAATCATTTGTTCAAGAACATGGAGAAAATATTGATGATCAAGCTAATGATCCTATGGAAGAAGATAATGATGTTGATAACATAGTTGAAGAAGATGGGAAAAATAGATTGATCCAGGAGACATTTAATAATGTTAGAATTGATGATGATGGAAACGAGTATGATGTTCGTGCTTTTGATATACTTGTACTTGAGAGGAAAATTCAGCCTTTTTATGAAGCCTTAGAAACATGTCGTTTATTTGTTGTATTGTTGCTGGTCAACTTAAAGGTGTTAAATGGTTTGTCAAACACATGTGTGACACAACAATAGGAAAAAAGTATTAATGTATTGGATTGCATTTGGGATGTCAACTCCATGAACAAATTTGAAGGGGAGAACATATTGGGGAAAGGTATAATCTGGAAAGTGAGATTTAAGTAGATAGTAGAGATTTGTAGTACATATGACTTATTTTTTCTATGTATATCGTACTTATTTAATTTTTAGTCTTCCTACATAATCCAGTATTATGAAGGTATAACATGGTAACTAATTATATATGTGTGTGTGTGTGAATTGTTTTATTTTAATATAGTGGGGCGAGAGTGGGATGAAATACATTTATACGTTGCGAACAATATTGATTGGATGAAAGTATGGATTGAACGATGCAAACAAGCTAATAATGGTAGGTTATCATAGTATGGTGTGTCTACATTGGTCAAAGAAGCTCAAAGTAGTGGAGATACCAATCTTACACAGAGGGAAATTGATTTAACATATGGTATAAAAGATTATCACACAAGAATATTCACCCATACTACTAAGTTTTTTTAACAATTATATCGATTCATATGGCATGTTTTTTCCTTAATTGGAAAATTTTCCAAGTATAAATATGCTTAGCAATTGAAAATGAAAATTTTATGTGTTTGACATATTGTAGTTGAAAACAAAACAATGTGGTGCAATGGCCTCAGATTTCATATCAAAAGGTTGGATGAAAAGATGAAAACTTATGATAATGGGATAACTGCGATTTTTCAGGTTATCAATGTTGCCTCTAGAGGTGGCATACATCCAAAATTCTATGAAAATTGATATTATGGGTATTCGCATGACATACTTGAATGTGACATTAAATCCTTCAAGTTAGTTGTGTTCGGTGTCAAATGGTTCAGACTAGGAATCCGTGAACATGACCCTGATGGAACTAATATTGAGTATGCTAACGAATTTATGATGGTTGTTACAAGGAATGTTGAGCCATGATCATAGCCATATGTTCTTCCAAGATAATGTGAATACGTATTTTATGTAGATGTTCTAGGTAAATCAGGTTGGTCATATTTTGTTAGATATGATCCCAGAGGAAGGAACGTAAAGTATAATGTAGCGGAAGAAGATGAAATTAAAGAAGAAGATGATATAGAGGAGTATGGCTTTCATGCAGTGATATATGAATACATTGAAGAAGTTCAAGGAATATATGTTAATCTAGAAAGTGTTATTTTGGATGAACTAGATGATATTGACGTTGTGTCAGACAAACAAGTTGAAGAAGTTGAACCAAATGTAGAAAATCATGTTCCAGATGATGATATAGGCGATGATGATGATGTTGTTGATATGGAAAATCCTTTGAACATGAATTATGAACTAGATGATACAAATGATGAGTTGGATGAGGAATAAGATTAATTATATCAAAATATTGAAAAGTACGTCACTTCGTTTGTTCTCTTTCATTCACCTTAAATTTTTATTTTTCTATTTTTTATGTTTAAATGTTACTATGTTTCTTTCAAATATATTATAGTAGATAGATTGGGTATTAGGGAATTGAGAGTGATGTGATGGGGGAGGGGCCATATGAGCTTCCACCTTCAATTGTTTTGCCTTGTTTAGTAGATAATATATTATTCTTGAAATGAAGAGAAGCTCATTTAAATGTATACCATCATTTCAAAATTTAACTTTGGTTCGTCTAATAATTTCCAAGGTTTTCCATTTAATCATTATTAGTGGAAATTATGCTTTGACCCCGCATAAAGTCACCTATGAATGTTATTACACAAACTAGTAGGTCAAGTCTTGGATGTGTTATCACTGAGAAATACATTGGCATGTATATAAGTTAAGTCCAAAATTTCATGGGTAAAAATGAATGTTATTTGGTTGTTCTCCTATGTTTACCATTTAGGTGTCATGTTCTTCAATGAAGTTGTTGAGAATCATTTTCAAAACCACGAGTCACCCTTCATCATGATTCATTAAGATATGTCTTGTCTCGTATGTGTCATTTGTCCTTTTTCGCAATTTCGCAGCACTTTTCCGCAGTTTCGCAGCGCTGTTTGATTGGCTGATTTTGCAGCGTAGTAATGTTTTATCCTTTTCGTAGCGCCAGCCATTTCGCAGCACATGTCACCGAATTATAACCGTCTGCGCTACGAAATCGCGGATTCGGGATTTTGCAGCGCACATTCTCAAAATGTCATGTCCAGGGATGAGTCATTATGTCCGGTCAGATGGTTGTCAGTTTATGTACCTTCCAAACATTTAGAGGCATCATTTCCCCAATAGGTTCAGTGTCATGCACATTAGGTTCATTTAAATATCCTTGTCATGCATGCTTGTGTCATGATGTTCTATCATCATTATTTGAAGCGGCCAGCTTACATGTTAAGCTATTTGAATTGTAATGAGCCCGAATTTCTTCTTCAAAAGAGCTGCATTGCAAGCGAGCCCGTGTTCTAAAGTTCGAAGTTGCCTGTTGAGTTGAAGCTGCCGGTGTTACTGTGTGCAAAAAACTTTTCAAGGCGTAATGGAGAAGAGAGAGCATCGATCAGGAAGGTGCCAAAGAGCAGAACCCGAAGGATTAGACTTGACATTGAGGGAGGAAGGTGTTAAAAAGGCCTTCAAAGACGCTGGTTGCTGGAGTTTTTGTGAGAAGCTGAAGGGAGGACACACTCAGGTAACAAAGGAATTTGCATTAAATTTTACAGGCTTGAGTTCCAAAGTTTCTATGTTAGAATTTCCAGTGTCTCCAGAAGCTATTGCTAGGGTGACTGAGATTCCTAGAGGAGGCCAAGAGTGGTTCAAAAATTTCAAGTTTGATATGAGCCCCTGTAAAATATTCTTGAAGGAAGCCTATGTGAATGAAGATTTGACCAAAGCTGTACCAAGAAGTTATGTCAAGGAGAGTTATGCTATGCTGCTTACTTGTATTCAAAAATATTTAACTTGTGAGGGCAGGTATAACAAAGTTTATTCATATCATTTCAAGTTGTTGCTGCATTTCACCGGTAAAGCACATATAGATCTCCCATTCTACTTGTTTCGAAGCCTCAGTAAAATGTGTGATAAAATTCAATTGAGGAAGGACGATTGTGAGTCATCACTGTTTCATCATGGCCTAGTTAAACTATTAGTGATGGATGCCTTGCAAAAGATTGGTAAGGATTGGGAGTCTTTCATTTATATGGTCGGGTTCCAGAGCAAGACAGGCCTCACCCCACAGCCACTCAGAGAAAGAGAAGAGTTGATGGAGGAACCCACTATTGCTGAGCTTAGGAAAGAGGTTAGTGAGAAAAAGAAAGTTAAATCTCAGTTAAACAAACCAGTCAAACCCTTGATTATTAAAGAGCCGTCTCAGCCACCTCAGTCATCATCAAAGGGAAAAGTCAAGCAAAAGAAGGATGTTCATGGATCAGCTGAGTCTGAAAAAACATCAAGAGTCAAAACTAGGGGTCAACTAAGTAAAGAGAAAGGTAAATCAGTGGCTGTGGAAGAGAGTCCAATTTCAAAGGCCAGTCTAAGTGACCTACTTGAGGCTATTGAATTTGAACAAGGAGAACCAGTGCATCTTGAACCTATGCATATTGACTTGACCCAATCTTCTCCTGAAAGCACTAAGAAGTCAAAAGCCTCGAAAAGATTAAGGTTTGATGAGCCTAGTGAGGCCTTTATGTTCAAGCCAAGAAGGCCAGTTACGAGGAAGCAAATTAAAGAAGCTGAGAAGGTGAATAAAGAAGAAGAAGCTGTAAAGGAGAAAGTGCATAAGGCAAAGAAGGCTGTAAAGTCACCCAGAACTGAGGTAATTGATGTATTGACAAAAACAGTGGAGGCAGTCAAACATAAAGACAAGGATAAGAAGGTCATCATCACCCAAGGGGGAAATGTGATTGCCATCAAGAGTCAAGTGAGGACAGCTATGAAAGATCAGGTGGGAGCAGCCAAAGAAGAAATTGTCAAAGCCAAAAATGTGACTAAGGAGCGTGCTGTGAGATATGCCAATTATAAAAGAGCTGTGTTGAAGGGCAGCAGTAACTTAATGGGTCAGACAGAATCTGTGGCTGATGTATATACTTGGACTGTCCCAGCTCTAAAACAAGCAAAACTCCTCAAACAAATGAACCTGACTCTGAGAGCTAAAAACAAAGCTTTAAAGAAAGAAGTTTCAAATTTGAAGAGGCAGCTAGGTCAGCTAGCTCATTGATTTGAGGAAAAGGTGATATTTTCAGTTTTGGTCAATTTTGTTTGAGTTTCACTATTTTTGAAGTCATCTAAGTGTTTGGCACCTGTAGAAAGGGTTTGAAAGTTAAAAGTTCAAGTAAAGGAAACTTTAGTGCAAATGCGTTCTGTTTTGGTAAAAACAGCAGTTTCGTAGCGCGCTACGAAACTGCTGTAGGTGCTGATTTATAAGGAAAATAAGCAGTTTAATGGTGAGGTCATCAGATTTTTGAAGGAAACGCCAAAGTAATGAAGGAGATATCACTCAAGGCTATCCTAGCCATTTAGAGAATGACAGGTGGACCTTTTGGTAAAGGTAAAGTTTTTGTCTCAAGTTAAATTTTTGAAAAGCTACTTTATGACAAGTTAGGGTTTAACAGAATGGCATACGAGGAGTATCTTCTTGGTTCATACACCTGGCTATCCATGAAGCTTCCAACGCATTTGAAGTATGGTGAGGCTCGTAAGTTTTGGGATATTTAAGGAGCTGGGACATGTTGCTTGTTTTTCGGAGGATGGTAGGAGACAGGGACCATAGAAACAGGGGTTTTGATTCTAATGATAAATGATCCATCAGCGCCTTCAGGTATCCAAAGTCAGCGTTCCTTGCACCTGTAGCCCAGTCATCTCAGCCTAACCAACAAGAAGACAGCTGTCAAAGATCAAGAAAAGAATCATGCTACGAGGAGATGAAATTAGAATTTTAGTTTGATTAAGACTCTTTGTAATTACAGCTCAACACTTTGTGTATTTAATGAGTTTGTTTAAAGTAGATAAGGATAGTTAATGATAGTTCATCGAGCTCCCCTCATGCTTGAGGAGGAGACTCGAAGTAGTTAAGTATGTTTTCCTATATATAGCGAAAACTCTGATGTAATTCGGGTTGGATGTTATTGAAAAACAGAGTTTTACAGTTGCTTGTGTAAAGAGACTTGTTGCAGTAATATAAGAGATTACTTTTTCTTCTCAAGATTCATATTGTGTTAAAATACTCAAGATGTATGTGGTTTTGTCTTATCTTGCATATTTTACAGCTCCATAGATGTGCAATCACTCTGAATTCACCTAGTTGCTCAGATTTCCTGTGCATATTTATGAGTTGAGGTTCCTTTGAGAAATGTTTTGAGTGTTTAGACATTATATGCCTTGATTTCCATGAATGAGTAGTTGAATGGTTTACTGAAACGGTGTTTGACTCCATGAGCCCAATGGAAGAAATCTGATGTTGTCTGTCCAACCAGCATGTTTATTAAGTTCTCATTTCAAGAGTTAGTCCTCTTAGTGTTAATCACAATCAGTAGTTTATTTTGAGAGAGCCCTCTCAGGTTAGGGAGGCTAATCCTTAGCCAAGAGTCTGGTCTGAAGTAGTTACATAAAGTCTAACTGGTAGCAGCCATCAGTACATGATTTTGTGATAACAGGATGCATAACAAAAATTTGGGATTAAGTGCCACTGCCACCATAGCCTAAGTCCCCTTCTCTTCTCATATTTTCTTCGATAGGAGGAGTCCTAGTATTCCCTACTTGTGATAGGCGAGTCTTGGAAAAAATTTAAAGTAGGGAAAGGATAATTCATTTAGTGGAAAGATACAATAAGGGCTCAAGCCCTCGGAATAGGCTTCAAATATTTCCATGAAATACCCCTTGACATTTAAGCTACACGAGGCCTAGGGTTGAGGTACAAGTCATGATGTAGCTATGCCCAAGGTCAAGGTAATGAGAGAAATTTTTTCTAGGATGATATTCTTCACAAATGTAATAATCCAAAACCTTCAAATAATCCCCTAAGTTTAAGGAGGACCTTCTAGGTTCCCAACTTGGTTCAACAACTAGGGCATCAAATATCTCAAAATATTTGTCAGTATGTTGAGCCTCTATAAATTTTGGGCTCTTATATATCATGGAAAGTAACAATGAAGTTTCTACAAGGGGTTATCATAATGATTTTTAAAATTTTGACTAAACAAATGTTTAGGTGTTAAAAGTTGGTTTATAATTGATTGATTATGCAACATGGTACTAACAAATGATAATATTTTGTTTTTATTGATGAGCTAATGATTTGTGTTGATTGATATATTTGTTTCTCTACTACTAGGAGGCATCACCATTATTCTCATCACCATCATCATCATATGAAAGTGTTATCAATTGATTGTATAATTTATTGTTTTGCACTATCTATTCTTTGCAAGTTTTAGTGAATCGATTTCTAGAGGGTTGCAGAAGTCTCTTGAGCTAGTCATGATGTGACTTGAGAATGGGGCCAACATTGATTTTTGTTTCAGTTTGTGCTCATATGCACTAAAATTTGACATGGTTATGGTATATGCATGCATTGACGATATGGGAGGGTTTTGAGACTCAAATACAACTCACAGAAAGAATTTGTTGAAATGTGGAAACAAGAATATTCCAATTTAATTTGTCCTTGAATTAAATTGTGAATTAAAATTGAATTTAGTCTTAACAGCTACTTGAAAATAATTAATTAATTTGTTTCAAGTTAATTAGTTGGAGAAATTCAAGTTAGAAGTCTTTCTAAAGTCATGCAAGAGTTATCCCTAAAATTTAGGAGATAAGAGTGAGTTATATTTGAGTTGTAATTAGTTGGCTCAGTTTACTGAGTTAAGCCCAGTTAAATTAGTTCCGAACTGTTGGAGGAACTAATAGAGAGTTAATAGTCAGTTGATGCATGCATGCACTCAACTATTGTACTCCAGTTAACTGAATATTCCCTCATCAGAAACTCATGCATGTCTATTCTGAGAAAGACCCAGTTGAGCTAAATGTCAAGGACAATGTACTATCAGTTTCATGTGTTTTCCTATAAAGAAAACTCATGCATGTAGAAGGATCAATATTCCTTGGGGATTGCGTAGTTCTGACAGTGTGTGAGAGCAGTGTTCCATTTGGTGAGGTGAGAATCATCCACTAGGAACAACACAAGGAAATAGGAGCTTGGAGGGCAAAGAGGAAGGCTTGTGAGAAGCTAGGATTGCCTGTGAGCATCTGTGAGGATTGTACTAAGAGCTGGCTAGCTATGAGAGCTAAGGCTTTGTATAATTCCTATGTATTTCCACCTTGTATGATAATACAGATAGTGGGGTTTTTAGCTGAGGCTTTCCCCAAAGTATTCTCATGTGTATTGTGCATTGATTATTCTTCTTCTGGTTATATGTGTTCAGCTCGATCTTTAAGCTTCTGAAAATTGATAGTAAAAGTAGGTTATAGTATTCTGCTTTAGTTATATTGCATTATCAGGTTAATCTATAGTCATATTTTCTACATGGGCTTAAAGAGAGATTTGTAGAGAATTTGAAGAATTTCTACATGGTATCAGAGCCAAGTTTATCAGAGATGTGAACAGTATACTGAGAAGAAAATTCAAAGTTTGAAGTTCAGGGTTGCAAGTGAAAATAGAATTCTTATCATACTTCAAGTTTGGCCAATGGCGTTCTATGGCTTGAGACTTGAGTATGCCTTGGAAGGTAGCTCGAATTACATAGCATGGAAAGATAGAATGGATTTTGTATTAGAAGACAGCGGCTTGAAGGATTTCATTGATCGAGAAATCCCAAAGCCAGCCTCAACTAATGCACAAGAGTTGGCTAAGTGGAAGAAGTGTGTGGCAAAGGCAAGACAAATCATCCTTGAGGGAGTTCAAGAACATATTGTCTCGAGTCTTCATGGGAAGGGTACTCCATTTTCAATGTGGAAGACATTGAAGGACCTCTACCAGAATAGTAGTGACTAGAGGACATTGGCGCTCAAGGATAAGCTTTGAAGAATCAAGATGGAGAAGGGTGATACTATTTCCACATATCTGAACAAGCTCACCACTTATAGAGATGAGCTTGACAGTGTGGGAATAACTATTTCCGATGATGATATGGTAAGCCTCACTCTCCTTGGCCTTCCAAAGAGCTGGAATAGCTACCAGGACTCTGTGAATGGAAGGGAGAAACTGTAGGATTGGGAACAACTGTGGTCGGATCTCATGCAGGAGGAGATTAGGAGGAGCACATGAGATGGTTCTTCATCCAAGGGTGATGATGAAGAAAATCTGGCCTTAGCAAGTAAGGCAAGGAAAGGGAAGGGGAAGGCTTCCCATTTCAAATCGAATTCTTCTCATGGAGGGAAAAAGGGTGACAAGTCTAAAGTAAGATGTTTTAATTTTCATGAGATGGGACATTATGTGACTAATATCCCATCGAAGAAGTCCAAGAAGGGATCCTCGAAAGGATCGAAAGATGAGGCATTAGCCTCTCAGTTCGAAATGGACTTTACCCTCATCACATACATGGTGTCATCGATGATGGGTTGTCTCTGGTATGGTAAAAGTTTAATCAGTACCTTGGAGGAGAAAGACCTCAAGATGTGCATAGAGATGGGTGACGACGGGAGGTATAGTGTTTCAAGAGTGGGAACGGTTGCTTTTCAGAGGGAGCATGGAGCTCCTCTCACCTTGACAGATGTGAAATATGTGCCTGGACTGAAGAAGAACTTGGAATCAGTCGTGATGTTGGAGGACAAAGGCTACAATGTTTCCTTTAGTAAAGGAAAGGCATTCCTAAGACACATAGCCATGGGTCAGACCAAGAGGATAGGGATTCGGGTGAAGAATCTCTATAAACTAGAGGTAGATTATTGTGTAGCATTGAGTACGAAAGAAAAATTGGTGCAAAGCCAAGACATTGGCAAGTTGTAGCACAAACAGTTGGGCCATTTGCATCATGGGGCTTTGAAGATAATGCAACAGATATCTACAGGACTTCCCAAAGGTAAACTTGAGCAAGTTGACACAAGCAAATGTTGTACCTTGGGAAAGTACACCAAGTCGTCCTTTCATGATCGAGACAGTCTAGAAAAAGCTATCTTAGAGCAAGTTCATACTCATTTGTGTGGACCATTCTCGATGGCATCCACAGCGAAGCAAAGGTATTTTGTGATTTTCATTGACGATTATTCTCGTAAATTCTGGATTTATTTCATGTAGAAGAAGGACCAAACCTTCACAAAGTTTTGTGAGTTCAAAGCTTTGGTCGAGAAAGAGTCAGGGAAGAAGATCAAGGCCTTAAGAAGTGACAACAGTGGATAATATGTCTCTCAATATTTTAAGTACTTCTATGCAACAGAAGGAATTAAACGAGAGTTGATGGCACCTCATAACCCACAACAGAATGGGGTGGTTGAGAGGAAGAACAGAACTATTTTAGGGGCAGAATGGGTAATGTTGCATGACCAAGGCCTACCACTTCACTTGTGGGCTGAGGCATGCAACATAGCGGTCTATTTTCCGAATAGAAGCCTGCATCGCATACTTGGGATGAAGACACCAAAGGAAGCTTTCTCTGATAAGAGACCTGTCACACTGAATAAGTCGATCTTGCGGACAAGATAGACCTTCCTAGAATCTAAAGAAGACCTAATGACAAGCAAACCAACCAGACATTATCTTTCTCTAAATATGCTTTAATAAACAATAGCAAACAAGTGTTTTTAAGGCCTACCTTAGGTCCAACGCAAGCTTGTGGATGCCCTCGCTCCTTTGATCCAAATGAGCTCCTTTTCGCGAATCTGCAAACACAAACAAGGCAAACAAATTAAATAGCACCTGAAAAGCCAATTGCATAAAACATATTTAACATGAAAGTCAAGGAGTCCATGAAACAAATAACATAAGATACTTGTTGAGAAAAATGAGTTTGATTGTATTAATTCAAAAGAAGAAGAACTTTACAACCTTTGCCTTGACGTTGTACAAGCTCCTCCCAGGGTCCAGCAAGAAGTCTCCTCTACTTTGACAAGTTTCACTCACTCCCCAATGAAGCCAAAAAGGTATGTGATCTCTCCTCTTAAGCTCAACTAGGAAGTCTTGATTTCACCAGCATTTACCCTCAAAAATGTTCAGCTTCTAACCTCCTTAGCAACCAGCCCAATGCCTGTATTTATAGTGCAATGGAGGGAGGTTACTAGGTCCTCCTTCAAAGGGATAAAGCCCTCCTTCAAAGGGATAGCTCCTATCATCAAGGGATTAGCTCCTTCTCTTTTGGGATGCATGAACCACCTCAGAGCGAACAATCCACGTCAAAATTCCTTCTAGAAACCTCTAGAATTAACCCAAAGTGAGTTTTTTAAGATAAAACTTGCGCCTTTTGACTTTCACAGGGGTCCGCACCTACACCGTTAGGGACAGAGCATGTAGGTCCATAATTTTTGTACACAGAAGGTGCGGGACCGCAGGTGACAGTGAGAGAAAGTGCGGAACCAGAGTTTCATTGATTTTTAATGTCTTTCTCCCATTTTCAAAGCTTGATTTGAAGAGCTGAGGTCTGAGACTTGCTTAGGAGGACAGTACAAGTGATGATAGACCCATACTGACTGCAAATAATCATGGTGACGATATTTTTGTGTAACATATTGCCCCCTAAAGTGCGAAGTCTGTAGTAGATGAGGATTTCTTATCATTTAGGAAGAGTGAAGTACTTTATCATTTCGAGGATCATCTTGTGGAGAGCCTGGTTGGAACCTGTAAAAACATTCAATGCAAGATATATATATGAGATCATATCATCGCTGAGGTAGGCATTCCCATACTCAGATTAAAACTGACTAGAAAACTAACTACTGCTCTGATATAGGAATGATCTTGTAAAAAATCACAAGTAAAGACTCATGTGGACACAGTATGGACGCAACCATCTGTTTATGAATAGTCCATTATATAATGAATACAAAATTCCTCGCAGCCTGGATTGTGGAAACTAGATCCAGGGTCTTCATTTCTACTTCCCGAAATAGTACGATTCTATCCATGCGAATGAATGTGTTGATGTCGAACATGGTAGAAACCACTTGATTACCAGTCAATGATGTAAACTGTTAACAAGTGTGAGAGAAACCACCAGTGATGTCAATGGCTCTCAAAGTACCCAGTACAATCCATGAGATGCGAATAAATGTATTGATGTCGAACATGTCACGGAATCCTTTGATCGAAAGTCAATGATGTAAACTGTCATCAAAGGCGAGAAACCTGCCATTGAGGCATGCAGATCTCAAGGTACTGACGATTCCTAGATCATCTTTCTAGATAATGAGCTGATGTCGATAGAAAGCGATCCGTCGTAGGCAAGCCCACAACACAAAATCATAGATCAAGTTGAAGAAATTTAGTTGCAAGGACTGACTCAGGGATGGTCAAGATGGATGACAAATATTTTGCAGATGAATGGCTTATTGGCAGTGACCTCTTGAACACATAACGACACGACAGATGGCTTGGTGACAATTGACCCAAAGTTAATACCCAGAAATCGGCTAAAGACTTTCAATGTGGTTTGATCAACTGTTAGGCAAAGGATTTCCCAACCCAGGTGAATAAAAGTGTCGTGTTCAAGAGTGGTTACAAAGTATGACAAACAGGTTCATTTTTCTCTCTTTTCCCCCACCATTTCTGGCAAGTACCTCTTTATTTTTGACAAGCTTGAGGAGGATAACATTTGCTTGATTATAAGCTCATCCTTCGGATGAGTCCAACTTAGTTTAAATTCGAACCCTAAGAAGGAGTGGTTCGTTCCTGTTTGTAATTGAACAGGTCCTTTACTGTGAAATTTTAACGAGTCCAGTATAGGAGAAACTCGGCGTTTTTCAATTTTAGAGAGTCTGAAAAAACTTAAGAAGACTCCAGGGTTGACCTTTTTCGTAAATTTGTGTCTCCCAAGCCCGAAAAAGTATAAAATAATACTTGAGAGAACCGCTTGATCTTTTACGACCAAGGAGTACTTTTCGTCATTAGTGCCCTTGACCCAAAAAAGTAAAAAAGCGATCAACGACACATCGTTTTATAACCGATATCGAATTTGAAACGACAAAAATCCAGCAATCTTTTCATGTTTTTTACGGTCGGAAAAGAGCTGTAAGTGGACCGTCTTTTATCCGTTTTAACGAGTTTAAAAGAAACACTCTGTAATATTTTCATGTTTCAGGAGTCAGAAAAGAGCTTAAATGTGACTCTACATGTTTTTTCGTCGAAAATGATAGATTTCGCCTGAATAATCCTTTATTCTGCACAAAAACACAAACATTACTCATACCTGTTTGAAATAGATAAAAATGTCGCAAAAATACCTTTCCAAAGTGAAACATAAAAAATTTGCAATTTATTTACTCAAAAAACTTATAAAAAGGGTCTTTGTCAATTCATTTTTACCGTTTGAGTTTGGGTGAGAAAATAGTGTTTTTGCTCAGAAAACTTCCCCTGAAGATTGCGGGAAATCCAACCGTCGGAATCGAACGCCGTCTTCTCCAGGTAATCCACATCATCCCACTCTTCATTTTTAACCATTTAATTTTTTGTTTTAGTCATTTATTTCATTTTTGGGAGGGTTTTTAGGCACAAAACACGTGCGCGGGGGCTCGCAGGTTTACCACTGCGGACCCCGACTTTTTCTCCATTGGGAAAAAGCTCGAGGTCCGCACCTTCCATGTAGACAAAGTGCGGTCCCACGCACTGTGTCTAACCCGGAGGGTGCGGTCCCCGTCGCAAGGGTTTTTAACCCAAAAATTCTCAAAAATGGACCACACAAAATAATTTCTAGCATTTTAATTTGTCTTTATGCTTGATGCAGAGAGTACATCATGCTAGATTGGCGTGAACGAGAGCATGAGGACGTGGATGCTGCCGCATGGAATCATCAGCCTTCACTTGATGCTTTGAGGGCATGCGGTTTGTACAAATTCTGGGCCATTCCTGGCATGAGGGCTCAGGTGGATTTCTTACAGTGGTTGGTTGACAGATGGAGCATACAGGACCAGTGCTTCTTCATTGGTGGCCACCAGCTCGAAATCGAGCCGGCGGACATATATTTCTTGACTGGTTTGCCTAAGAGAGGCGAAGACTTGACTCTGTTTGGGGCTAGGCCAGGTGGCCAGTCTGTCGATAGCCTCAGGCTAGAGTACTGCAACAGCCAGGCTAGAGACAAAGGGATAGACATAAAGACCATATCCCGTCCTGAGCTCATGGTGATTGCGTTCACTGTCACCAGACTTTGCGGAGCTGCCGCATTACATATTGCCACCGGATCCCAGATGCGTATGGCAGTTGATTGCTTTCGAGGCACCATCTTCAATTGGTGCGATGCCGTGTTGGCCAATTTGAAAGGCCAACTGACCAGGGCCAAAAACGGACAACTAAAGACCTTTGGTTATGGGGCTTTGGTTGTGAGTTTTGGCCTGGAGAGGGTTCCTATGCTGATCCCACAGCACCTTACTGTTGGAGCTGGGCTTCCTCGAGAGCCCAAACTGATGCGATGGGTCGCAGTTATGGCCCGTCACCCGGACGAGAGGACAGAGGTTGCTCGATTCAAACCTGAGTATTTCCAATGGCTGGAAAACCAGGTCTTTTCTATTCAGGACTTCCCTTACGCTGGGATAGATTTTCGTGGTGACCCAGACATGGTTCTTCCACCAGGAGAGCAGTGGGATGAGTCAGGTAAAATTCTTTTCAACATTTTTTGTGTTTTAATTTTTTTTGTTATTTTTTCATCGTCTCAAAACTGATAGTAAAAAATTTCAAATGCAGATGTGGGTCCACAACGACCACCGCTCTCCGGCCTTACGAGAGGAAGCAACCAGCTGCACCCGCGCCAGCCCCACAGGACGAATCAGTAGAGGTTTTGGCCGAGTTGGAGGGTCATCTCGAGCGCTTGACAGGAGATATTCCTGAGACCACTATAGACGACATTCCTCGTCGACTTCAGCGCTATGTGATTGGGGTCCCGGGACCTTTTAGGAGGTTCCTTTGCAAGGTGGCCCGTGCAGTGGTTTCTTATAGAGATCATCACCAGTGATAGGATGATCGCCTATTGTGGGCACATGTGACATTTTTGTTTTTTGTACTTATCATTTTTGCCGATCGTAAGGTGTTTTTCAACCTATGATCGAGGACGATGTATTTTTTGACACACTCCTATATATATATATATAGCTATTACCAGCTTATCTTGTAAATCATATCATGGAATGGTTTTGAATTTACATGTATGATTATTGCAAATGTCTATTTAACATTCGAGAAGCAATTGCATCTGCTAATGTATTTAAAGATCTTGGAATATGCTGATATTCAATATAATCAAATTCACGTTCCAAGAGACGCACTCTCAAAAATAATCTTAATAACACTGGATTTCTAATGGCATACACTCTATTAATCTATAATACAACGAGTTCATAATCTAACCTCACTATCAAACTCTGAATCCCAAATGAAATAGATTCAGATAATAATTCAATCACTGCACTATACTCGGCAATGTTGTTCGTTGTTTGACCGAGGCTTACCCCATGCATAGATACTAACTCGTCAGAGGGCGAATAGATAACCCAAGCTGCGGAAGAGATGTTCCGTGTATTACGACAAGCACCATCAGCGAAACCAATGTATGTTTGGAGAGGCATCGACATCTGCAATATCAAGAGTAAAACCAAGATAAGCAGGAATAATGACGAAAAACACTCTCTAAGCTAAGCACACTGTTTAAACTAAAACACACCAGCTAGAAAGAAAAACTATCCTAACTAAATCTCCATACCCATTCTTTTAAGCATAATACCTCTTCAAGTAAAGGCCATTTCTGGGTTTACCCAAAGAGTCCCCGTCAAAGTCTACCAATTCATAGGCCCCTTTGGCTAGCTTTCACTTGACAACATAGGGACCATGCCACATAGGAACGAATTTTCCAGCGCCTAATTTATCATTAGCTTGATCATAAACTAAGACTAGATCTCCTTCCGAGAAATTTCGAGGGGTCACATTTCGATCATACTGAGCTTTCATTCGTTTTGCGTGAGTCTCGATCGCCAATGCAGCATCACGTCGATTCTCATCTAATTGAGCCAAGTATAACAAACGCTTTTCTTCTTCGGAAGTGGCTGGAAGTAACTCGATGGCCATTTGCAGTGACGGGATTTCGCATTCAATGGGTAACACAACTTCTAAACCATAGACTAGTTGGAAAGGAGTGAACCCTGTTGATGTTTTTACTGAAGTTCGGTACGCCCAAAGCACTGAAAATAGCATGTTGTGCCAATTCGACCGATGAATCCCAATGATTCGTCAGATCATGATGACTAAAACTTTGTTGATGGATTCAACCAGACCATTCGCTTGTGGATAATAAGGGGTTGAACTATCGTGACGTAAACCAAGCTGGCCTGTAAGTTCGATCATCATAACGTTTCGAAAATGACGCCCATGATCAGTGATTATTTCTTATGGGACACCAAACCTAGCAATTATATGATTGAACACGAAAATTGCAGCTATCTTGCCATCTGCCTCAAATGTAGGCATCGCCTTGGCCCACTTAGTAAAATAATCTACCGCAAGGATGATATACGCATGCCCCCCGTCCGAGTGAGGGTTACATGTAATAAAATCGATACCCCATTTGGCAAAAGGACCAACGAAAATTATAGGGTGGAGAGGAGCATGTGGAGCGCACATCTTACGATAAAAAATCTGGCAGTTGTGGCATTTTCGGACCACCGTAATACAATCTTTAAATAAAGACGCCAGAAGTAGCCAGCGCGCAATATCTTTTGGGCTGTGGCAAACCCAAACATATGACCGCCACACGCTCCAGAGTGACAGTCATTTAGAACCCTTTCAGCTTCCTCGTGAGTTAAGAAACGTCGAAAAACGGAATCCGCCCCATGGCGATAAAGTGTATCTCCAATAATCCTGAATTGTTGGGACTGGAATCGAATCTTTTGACGTTCTGACCTTGAAATTTCTGGCCGAAAGGATTGGGTCTGGAGATAAACGATGATATCCCCATACCACGGATCTAAAGTGCTGATTAGAAACAAGGATTCGTCCACAATGGGCTCCTCTGCCACAGTTTCCGTGTCAGCACGCGGGAAGTCACACATTAACTCCGCAAAAACTAAAGATTTCTTAGACTTAGATTTCTCAAATTCCAAGTCGAACTCCTGCAGGATAACGATCCATTTAGAGTACTTGCCCCCTAGCAATTGCTTGGTCAAAATGTAGATCATAGGGTTGCAATCCGAAATTACCGTAGTTTTACGTAGTAGAATGTAGTGACGAAAACGTTGGACAGCTTGAACAGCTGCCAATGCCAATTTCTCCACATGTGAGCATTTTAGCTCAGTTGGATTTAAAGTTGACTAAGGTAATATATCACATGTTCAGTTCCGAATTCATCTTCCTGAACTAAAACCATTCCAATGGTGGAATGAGAGGCGGCGAGATACAAGAAGTAATCCTAGTTGTAGTTGGGAGGATGCAACAACGGTGCATGGGTCAACGCGTGTTTGAGTGCATCAAAAGATTTCTGAGCTATCTCATCCCAATAGAATGGAGTATTCTGTTTCAACAACCGGGTAAAACCCTTTGTAACCTCGGCATAGTTAGGAATGAATCGTCGTAAAAAGTTTGCTTTCCCCTGCAAACTTTGGAGTTGGCGAAGACTCGAAGGAGGAGGCAATTTGATGATAGCTTCGACCTTCGAGGGATCAACGCGAATGCCGGCTTTCGAAACTACAAACCCCAGCAATCGACCCGTTTCTATACAGAAGACACATTTGTGTGGGTTCAACCGAATACGATAATGCGTACACCTCATAAAGATTGCTCGTAAATGGACGAGGTGATCAGCTCGATGTAATGAATGAGCAGGCAAATCATCGAGATAGGGTTGCACAATGTGCTTGATGTCATGAAACGCATAAGACATCGCCCTTTGAAAAGTTGCTCCGACATTCTTAAGCCCAAAAGGTAACTTGCAATAAGCAAATGTCCCCCATGGACAAATGAAAGTTGTTTTTGGTTGATCGACAGGTAGAATATTGATTTGATTGTATCCGGAAAAACCGTCCATGAAGGAGAATATTTCGCTGTCGGCACAATCATCAATGATTTGATCGATATAGGGAGTTGGGTAATTGTCCTTTGGACAAGCTCGATTAATGTCCCTATAGTCGATGCATATTCTTATTGTTCCCTGCTTTTTGTTAACCGGAACAATATTCGATACCCAATCCGTTAACGGGATCGGTTAAATGAAACCTACTTTCAATAATTTTTCAACTTCTACTTTAATTGTAGCAGCTTTTCATGGGTGAATCTGACGCAAACGTTGTCGGAGGGGTTTAGCGTCCGGGTAAGTCTTGATCTCATGAACAACAATCGCGGGATCAATTCCTGGCATTTCCTCATAGGACCAGGCAAACACGTCGCGAAATTCTTGAAATAGGGCCTTATATAGTTGAATTTCGTCATCTGTACACGAGGCACCTATATGAATGTTCTCAACAATTCCGGGCTTAACCGAAATGTCAATAGGAATAGTTCGAGAGATGTTTCCCAAATTTAACTCTGAATCGGGATGTTTCATTGGATTATGAGGTTCCTTGACATATTCAGTTGTAAAAATTGATGAGAAATCATTTTCAAAACGATCATCCTCAGGTAAAAACGAAGATCTGTGATGGAGATCTTCCCATGGTAAATCATCTACACATAGGATTTCACGAATTTTCTCATCAAAGTGAACAAGTTTAGAAAACGTGGTTAAATCTGAGGTTGATGTGAAAAGTGATTCCTCACGGACCACATTCATTAAGTCATTTTTAGTTGAACAGGGGTCGGCAAACGACTGCACGGCTTCATAGGCAATTTCATATGGACTCAAAGGCATGGCATTACCAAATGAGTCTACCTTAGATTCAGAAGGGGCGATCCAAGGATCATCGTAAATAAAGGTGTCTGATGTAATCATATGAATGGTTGCAAATGAAGATGATGCGTTGATTGGAGGAAAAGGAAAAGTTCCCAGTAAACTGGCATCTTTAACTAGTCCTACTCCAACATCCTTATATGGGATAGTTGTTTTACCAACATGCTGAATACTCTCCAAAGAGGCTGGGTCAGATGAAAAGTAAGCCAGCTGGTCTATTGTTACGATCTTTCCATTATGTGGAAACTTTATTACTCGAAAGACAGATGAAACGACGGCTGTCATAGCGTAAGACCAACTTCGACCCAAGAGAAGGTTGTAATCTAGAGGGGCATCAACCACCTCCACATCTAGACTAACGGTTTTTCCTTCAACCCCTATAGGCAAATCCTATAGAATGCCAAAAGGATGAAACCCACGGCCATCAAAGGCCTTTAGAATTATCGGGGATTGATTTAGCGAAGGAGAACCAAGCGATCTCCAACACTGTATCGACATAATACACGTTGAGGCTCCCTCATCAATTACAGTCCTATGAATAGGCCTGTTTTTTACTATCACTGGTATCTGGAAAGCCATTTGATGAGGCAAACGCGGTGTATTATTTTCTAGATCGAAAATTATTAGGTTCGGGTCCTGAACGTCAACAGCTCCTACAGCCGAAAAAAGTAATTTACGTTGTGCTGGACATGATTGCAGCACTTCCAAAGCCGACATTGCTGAGGGTGAAATAGCTAAATCCTCAACAATGTTATAATTCTGAGCCGCTCTCGCATGTGGATTGAAAGCTGACTTTCGAAGTATACCCTTGGCAGGCGGTTTGATTACCAAGTCTTGATTAGGTTTCTCGATTTGTAGTGGATGGGAACCGGGAGCTGAGGTTGATGGACTAGAATGAGAAGATTCTGCTTCTTTACCATCAACAGGACTTTTACTACCATAATCTTGCGATCGAGTCGCAATCCTAACATGGGACATCATCAGTATGGGTTCTTCATTGGCATTCGAGGATGAACCTATCATCTTATTGTCTTGAGCTGGAAAAGGATCCTTCAAAACAGCAGGAGTTTGGGAACCCTTGAAAATCTTCGCAACCTCTGCACGATGAGGGCAGTCTCTTGTAAAATGTTCATCGTCACAAAAGAGACAAGGATAATGAGGTTTGCGCTTTTCATCATTGGATTCCGCCTTTTCAGGTTTCTCCTTTGAAATTTTGTCCATTTTATTCTTCTTCTTTCCTTTCTTCTTCCCACTGGATTTTGATTTGGCTGTAGATGACTCTACAACGTGAATATCGGCGGAGATATCTGCAGAAGAATCTCCTGTTGGGGAATCAGGAAAAGTTATGATAGGCGAAGAATTCTTGGAAGACTTCTTTTTACTTTTAGTGTTAACCGTACTAATCATACCATCGGTGGCATGAGATACCAAAGGAGCTACAGTGATTTGATTTTGCTTGGGAAGATCGGGGATTTTTTCGTGTAACGTACCCAACTGAGTATAGACCAAGTCAAGGTACTATGCTTGAGCAATTACTTGCTCCTCAGTAACAACTCCGGCTTTAGCAACATCTTCAGTGATCTTTGGCAACAAAGATTTTACAAACCACTCGGCCAAGATCTGATCCGGAATAAATACCTTCACTAAACGTCGTCGACGTCTCCACTCATGAATATGATTTGAAATGTAAGTGGATGTCGATTTTTTAGCGAAGTTAACAATTTCGTGCCATTGTCATATCAGACTGGCAACTGAAAATGAGTTAAAAACGAGGTAGCTAACTGACTAAAATTATAAAAAGTGCCTCGCGGTAACTCAATGTACCACTTGGCCGCGAGACCAATTAGAGTGCGCTGGAAAAGTCTAAGAAAGATTGAATCATCTGTAATGGACTTAGACGCACACCAGAGGTGGTAAGTCATCACATGGTTCGACGGGTCCTCTCCTGATTTACCTTCGAACTTGGGAATGTCACTGGGCAACTTATTCGGCATTGGCGGCCAAAACGGAAGATAATTAATGGGATTTTTCGTTAGGCGTGACAAGTCAGGTAAGTCCAGAGTTGCGATAAACGGTAACTGCCGATTAGGATCCCTAAAACTCTGGGTCATGAGACCAGCCCCAGGAGGAGGATATCCAGGATAACTAGGAATAGGAATCGCGTTCGGGATATTGTATCCTCCCAGAAAACTAGGATTAACTGGACCATACTGGGGTTGTTGAGGTTGTTGTTAAGTGTACCCAGGGTACGGTTGATACTGATAGACTGGCTGCTGCACAGCAGGAACGAATTGGTACTGTCCCTGGTACGGTTGATAAGTGAATTGTGGTTGACTTGTGACAACCGTACTTAAACCAGGTTGTCCTACAGGCATCTGAACCGAAGTTTGAATCGTAGATCCAGATGGTGGTAAAGATGTCTGAGGAGTAGATACAGGAACAGTAGAAGTCGGAGCTGTCGATACTCCAGAAGTAGGTGGGGTAAATTGAACAGATGTTGCGGCAGTTGTAGCAGTCGTTTGAGGCGGAGTACAAGGTGTACTAGGCCCAGGCTGAGAAACTACCGAAGGTACAGAAGTTTGAATGTTAGATTGGACTGGTTGCTGGGGTGAACCAGAAACTAAGGGTTGTCCAGTTTGAGATGACAACTGTACACTTAGCTGCAATACCTGTTGAGCTTGCGATGGATCCCACACTATATTCATTCCGGGGTACTGACCCATAACTGGTTGAGAATACTGAGGACCATAACCGAATTGAGGGTAGGATTGATAATTCAAAGGTACATTTCCCATTCCTTGAACATACGTTTGACCGGAGGGTGGTTGGAAACCTTGGTTCGAGTATTGACCTTGGGGTTGATACCCTTGAGGCACATACTGATACTGGGGTTGACCTTGAGGTATAAATTGATACTGGGGTTGACCTTGGGGTACATATTGAGTCTGGGGTTGACCTTGAGGAACGTACTGTCCCATAGGTATGTACTGTCCTTGAGGTTGCCCCCCAGATGCAAACTGTGTACCTTGAGGTTGCCCCCCAGGTGTTAATTGAGGCTGCCCCCTAGGCGGTAACTGGCCACCTTGAGGTTGAGGATTGGGAATAGAACCTGACATCATGAGAATGTCTTCTACGCTCAACATCTTAGTACCATTGTTTCCAGTTAGTAACCCTTGCTCAATGGGTTGAGGAGATGCTCCCGAAAAAGTACCAGAAAGTGACTGATACCCAGAGGGAACAGAAGGACCACCGTACAAAAAAGATTCGGGCGATTGAGTAAACATGGATGACTATCCTGACATATTTACGGGAGTATAAAAACCTCTAGGTGTTGGGTGATAAGGAGCATGAGGTGGTGAAAAACTTAACCCTAAGTTTTCTAGAAAATTATTCAAAGAAAGATACCAAGAACTACTCCTAGGTGGACTGTAAAAAATTGATTCACGCTCCCTTAGTTCAATAACAGATTGATTTTCAGGGATAGGGATGCCTACTTCTTCTTCCGGAGTAAGTTCTTCAATAGGAATAAGTCTAGAAGGAAGATCTTGGGTGATTACTCTTTCTACCCTAGGTGAACCAGGACCACTAGAAGTTGGAGAAACAAACCCCAATGTTGGAGTAGCAGCAAATTCACTTTCAGGCTTGGATATTTCAGGTTCCTCACCTATATCACTAGTAGATGAAAAGCTACCAGCAATTTCGGAAACAGACACTAACTGTGGATTATAATCTGTTACTAACGGTTGAAAATCAGGATGTACTATCAAAGAAGATTCTCCTTCCTCAGGTGACCCTACTCTACTGTCTCTAGGAGTTACGAGGACTTTCAAGCCTTCAAGCTGGCTCGGTACTTCCTCAGGAGGTTGGCCCCGAAGTCTACGGAACTTCCTCAGTAACTCAGCACGTTTAAAAACTTAGGAGACTGGCCCCGAAGTCTACGGGACTGTCTTGGTAATTCAGCCACAGTTGAAAACTTTTAACTACTTCACACGCAAACAAAGTAAAATTTCAATGAAAAACACCTAAAGTCTCTAAAGAACCAAACAAATTTGAATCACACGCCTAAAGAATCTAGGAGATCAAACAGACACAAACAGTAACTTTCCGGACTGAAAACACTAGTTGGTGATGAAATCCAACGTTGCAAAGTTCAATACAGAAATGGTGGTTGGAACAGTTACCCCGGCAACCTGCTTAATGAATAGACTAGAACAAGTTCCTCCACTTAATTGTCTCGAGTGAAGTGAACCCCCCAGAAAATCCAAGTGAGTCTAGCCGACGTCTGCTCCAGGTACAGTGGGATCTTCCCACCACTGTCACCTCAGGAAGAGTCCTAAAGAATATGGCCACTAAGGTTACCAACTGAGACAAATACACCTGGGGGAACAGTCTACGATCCGATACACACACAAGGGCAGAGTAGCAAGCTCAATCCCCTTGAAGGCTCCTTGACATAATCCAAGGTTTACCAACAAGTGACCCCAGGCTCCTCGACAATGGTTAATCCGAGGTTTACCATTTTTAATACGTGAATATCTGGCATCATTCCCAATGAGGAAGGATTGATTCCCACACTGGTTCGGACACGATCTCGTGCTTCTCCTTTAAGAGGAGCTTTCCCAGAGCATAAATGCAACAATTGGATTTCTTCCCTACCACAAGATACAACTACTTGTTTGTCTTTACTGTCTTGGAGAGTTAATTACTCTCCTACTCCAAGACACTAGCCTAAGCTAAGTTGGTGTATCAGAGCCCTTGAAATAAAAATGTTACTAGGTGAATTTTACTTTAAGCATTAATTTTAGTGGTTTTTGTTTAAGTCAAAAGGTGTGGAGATGAAACTCGTGGTATGAAGACTCGACTCAAAATCACTAAAAATGCACCTAAGATGATTTAAACAATCTTTTTCTCTTCGATGAACTCCTAACTAAGAAAGAGTTTGAGAATGCAAATACTTTATAAACACAAATCTTTCTTAATTCAACAAATTAAAAGAAGAGTTTTTGTCCTTTTCCAATGCACTCAAAAACGAGACAACTAGTTATTTCACAAAAATTTCCCTTTTTCGTTTCAACGCACTCAATCACTACAAAACAAACTTTTTCCAAAAGAGATTTTTATATTTTTTAATAAAACACTCAAAACTATGAAAATGACTAACTTTGAGATCTACAAATTAAAAAACCTATTTGAAGTCAAAGCCTACTAAAAATCTTTTTAAGGATGTTTTACTTAGCTAGATGTAAGCTAAGGACCAATTTATGCAGAATCACAAATAAGTCAAGAACAACCAATTTTGTTTTCTTTTTGAAAATGAAAATCCAAACTCTCAAACACAAGCTTTTCGAAGTTTTGTAAAGAGAAAACTCAAAGCGGATTCCTCAAACAAGGGGAGATTTCATAAATGGTCAGACTCATAAGAAGGCTGGTAGACACTAAGGTGATCTGAAGTCTCTACAGCTTCTAAGCTCAGAGCCACTACACAACCAAAATGAAAAACAAACCCAACAAGCAAAACTCCTAGGAATTTCACTTAAAACCCTAACACTAACGAAATCAATCTAAGGAAAGCTTCTGACAAGTTATATGCAGGTTTGGGCAGTAGATAACAATTTCTAAACAAACACTAACCTGACTAACAGAGAAAATCTTAGGGTTTTTCAAAATTTTGACAGGGTCCGCAGGCCCACGGTTAACACAAGTGCGGTCCCGCTCTGTGCTAAAAGCCAAGCTGCGGGTAGGTACGCACTGTGTCAAACGGCTAGGGTGCGGTCCTCTCCCAAAGCTATGAAAAACAAAAAATAACTCTGGATCTACAAACTCTACCCAATTTTACACACAACAAGCCAAAAACAGAAACAAAAACACAGTTTCTCAGGTCAAAGTAAAAACAAGGAAAACAATCAAGTCCCCAGTGGAGTCGCCATTTTGTCACACGGAATAAGTCGATCTTGCGAACAAGATAGACCTTCCTAGAATCTAAAGAAGACCTAATGACAAGCAAACCAACCAGACACTATCTTTCTCTAAATATGCTTTAATAAACAATAGCAAACAAGTGTTTTTAGGGCCTACCTTAGGTCCAATGCAAGCTTGTGGATGCCCTCGCTCCTTTGATCCAAATGAGCTCCTTTTCGCGAATCTGCAAACACAAACAAGGCAAACAAATTAAATAGCACATGAAAAGCCAATTGCATAAAACATATTTAACATGAAAGTCAAGGAGTCCATGAAACAAATAACATAAGATACTTGTTGAGAAAAATGAGTTTGATTGTATTAATTCAAAAGAAGAAGAAATTTACAACCTTTGCCTTGACGTTGTACAAGCTCCTCCCAGGGTCTAGCAAAAAGTCTCCTCTACTTTGACAAGTTTCACTCACTCCCAAATGAAGCCAAAAAGGTATGTGATCTCTCCTCTTAAGCTCAACTAGGAAGTCTTGATTTCACCAGCATTTACCCTCAAAAATGTTCAGCTTCTAACCTCCTTAGCAACCAGCCCAATGCCTGTATTTATAGTGCAATGGAGGGAGGTTACTAGGTCCTCCTTCAAAGGGATAAAGCCCTCCTTCAAAGGGATAGCTCCTCTCATCAAGGGATTAGCTCCTTCTCTTTTGGGATGCATGAACCACCTCAGAGCGAACAATCCACGTCAAAATTCCTTCTAGAAACCTCTAGAATTAACCCAAAGTGAGTTTTTTAAGATAAAACTTGCGCCTTTTCACTTTCATAGGGGTCTGCACCTACACCGTTAGGGACAGAGCGGGCAGGTCCGCAGTTTTTGTACACAGAAGGTGCGGGACCATAGGTGACAGTGAGAGAAAGTGCGGAACCAGAGTTTCATTGATTTTTAATGTCTTTCTCCCATTTTCAAAGCTTGATTTGAAGAGCTGAGGTCTGAGACTTGCTTAGGAGGACAGTACAAGTGATGATAGACCCATACTGACTGCAAATAATCATGGTGATGATATTTTTGTGTAACAAGACCAGATGTGGGTCACTTCAATATTTTTGGCTCATCGGCATATTGCCATGTGACAAAGGATGCACAGAATAAGCTTGAGACGACAGCAAAGTTGGGGATACTTGTGGGGTACACTGATACACCTCACAACTATCGAGTGTTCTTGCCTACCAGTTGGAGGATAGTGGTTTGCAGATATCTCAAGTTTGATGAGCAGAAGGCCATGCGAGTTTCCCTTGAGAGGGATCTCCAACTATAGGCTGTGGAGGAACTGTTGGTTCCTAAGGAGGAGGAGCCTCAGACTGATGCAGGGCAGCCTCATGCAGAGGTTCCAGGAGTGGAGACATCCACTCAAGCAGAGTCTTCCAGAGATGGATGGAAATGCACAAGAGAAGGTAATATATTGTTGAAGGATGCGAGAGAGAATGTGGGAGCACCATATTCTCAGCAAAGATAGAGGAGGTCACCTGAAAGGTACACTAGATACATGGCCCTTGCTGGGGAATGTGTTGATACCGAGCCATCTTCCTTTGAGGAAGTAGTGCAACAACCGATTTGGGTTGATGCTATGGTGGAGGAGTATGACTCCATAGTTCATAACAGTGTTTGGGACGTGGTTCTAAGACCGGAGAACAAGTTAGTTGTGATTTCTCGTTGGCTTTAAAAGGTAAAGAAAGCTGCTGATGGTAGTGTAGAGAAGCATAAGGTAAGATTTGTTACCTGTGGCTTTTCACAGATCAAGGAGGATCATGTTGCTGCAGTGTATATTTCGAGAAAGGAGAAAGATGCTGACATTTTGACAAAGGCATTGTCAAAGTGTAGATTCGAGTTCCATAGAGATAGGATCGAGTTGGAAGATAATCCCTTTCTTGTTGAGAGGGAGTATTTCATAGTGGATTATTCTCACCTCACCCCGCAAAATGCTGGCTAGCTATGAGAGCTAAGGCTAGTACAATCCCAGGGATGTGGAGCGGAAGAATCATCCACTAGGAACTATTGAGGTGAGAATCCTCCCCGGATTTTGGTCAAGTGTAATGTAAAGACCTCACGAAATGCAGGGGCGAAGCGCGAGAGTCTAGAGTTGTCCACCCTAAAATAATATAATTTAATGTAAAGTGTGTCGACCTACCCATGGTCCGCAGACCATGGGATTGTATAAATAGAGCGAGGCTCTAAGTGTAAAGTCAATCATAGTTTTAGCAAAGGAAGATGTTATTTTGATGATGAATTAAGCTCTGAGTTTGTAAGTCCGAGTCTCGGGTTATAGTTTTAGGAAGAGGCTCTGCAAGTTGTGTGCGCAAAGGCCTAATAAAGTCTGCAACTGTGTGCGCAAACCCCTAGAGCTGAGTGCATAGGGCGGAGTTGGGATTGCACTGGAACACAGGATTAATAAAAGATAATTTGATTTGAAATATTGTGCATCTACTCGTAGATCTGTGTGTTTATGCTTCTGTTATATCTTTGCATCTCTTACAATTCTATGATTGCGCGCACTTGTTATGAATGTTAAATGGTTAATGAGAATATTGGGTACACACAATTAAGTCAAGATCTATAATAATAGCACAATAAAGATAAAGTATCTAGGTAGCACCTCTTCACGCTCTTTATAGAGTTGCATAGAAGAAGTTGCACAAGTTACGAAGGACAGACAGTTGCGCGGAGCAGCACAAGCACGCGGGTTCGGGTCGCAGACTTCCTAGATTTCATCAAGACATCCCTAGGGTGTAGAAACCTAGTTCCAGCACCCTCCCATACTACCTCAAGTGAGACCTCAGTCCACACACCACGGACTGTTGCCGAAAGGGCCAGTAGTTTCAGGATTTGTTTGGCTAAATCACTTCTGAACCTGGGTCAGGCCCCATCAAGCCAACAAGAATAGCGCAAGGAAATAGGAGCTTGGAGGGCAGAGAGGAAGGCTTGTGAGAAGCCAAGATTGCCTGTGAGCATCTATGAGGATTGTACTAAGAGATGGCTAGTTGTGAGAGCTAAGGCTTTGTATAATTCCTATGTATTTCCACCTTGTATGATAATACAGATAGTGGGGTTTTAGCTGAGGCTTTCCCCAAAGTATTCTCATGCGTATTATGCATTGATTCTTCTTCTTCTGGTTATATGTGTTCATCTCGATCTTTAAGCTTCCGCAAATTAATAGTAGAAGTAGGTTATAGTATTCTGCTTTGGTTATATTGAATTATTGGGTTAATCTACAGTCAAATTTTCTACATGGTCTTAGAGCGAGATTTGTAGAGAATTTGAAGAATTTCTACAGAATTTGACAATCAAACAAAAAAATTATAACATAAATAAATGTTAAGGAGATGAAATTATTTATTATTATTTACCAGTTGCAGGCTTATAATGTATTTCACAGTCTATAGGTTGGGAAAACTCTTTACCCTTAAATTTAATAAAACTTCTTTCCCTTCATCATTAGCTTTGTCATCATCACCATCATATTTGTCATCTTTATCAACAGCATCATCATCACCATTGTCATATTTTTCATCCACATCATCATTAACATCATCACCATCACCATCATCATCATCATCATCATCATCAATAACAACAACATCACATCGTTGTCATCGTCGTCATCATCATTATCATCACCACCATCAACATCATTTATATGAAAAGGAATTATGCCTCATTAAATAACACATAATCTATTATACGTCTCTTATGATCCTACTTCCAATATTTAAGGATATGAGTCCCCATGAATGTAAAAATTAAAGCTACCAATTAGTTGAAATTATGCTTTAATTTCTTAGATTTTATTTTTGGGTTTCATAAATGGGTTATTGGTTTTCATCTGTGTTACATATCATAGCCGGAGCTTTCCTTGGGTGAGAATTTGGAGGCTTCAAATCCGCACCTACACAACTGCCCAATACTAGTGCTCATGTGGAAGTGGAACCCCACATATCACAAACATGCTTGAGGTTGGGAGAATACCCTCTCCAATATATGATTCAGGTTTGGCCTCATACACAACACCTCACACTATATGACTCGAGGTCGAAGATACCAAACCCTAAAAGGAGTTTCAAACCAATCTCAATAATCGTGTGTGTGAAGAAGAAATTCATAAAATAACAGATCATAAAAGTGATATTGAGTTTCCCAAATTCAAAAGGCTCATTGTCCTGCCTATCTAAAGCTTTTGTATTTTTTTAACCAGCCAGATTCCTTTGTGGTCTATCTTGACAAATACCATCAAAACCAATAAAACCAAATGTACCACCAATACAAAGACACACCAATACTAACAAACAAGAAAAACCATAATTAGAGAAATCAGTACTAGTACGTTGATGTCTACTAAGGGAAGTGAAAATCTTGATTTGGCTAGATGTAGTAGTCATAGTAGTCATAGGAGATGCATGGATTCAAACTATGAGACTCAACCTTCAAGGCCAAGTATAACCAGTCATCACCTCTCTTTTTTTAAGTGGTTTGAATGGGGTGACGAGTCTACATCCACTAAATATAAGGTAGGTACCCATGAGATGGGAAAGAAATACAAGAGATATTGAAGAAAGAAAGCCATCAACCAAGCCTAATATAAATCTACCAATAAAGCATGAAAGGAGAAAGGACTCAATCGGTATGGAGGTGGCTCTTTGCGGAGCTTCGTCGAAGTGGTGGAGGTCCTTCATACTGGTACCAAATCATGAGTCCAAATTATTGAAATCTGATCAAACGACCCTTATTATTTCACCTGAATGTACCCTTGAACGAACTTGTGCAGAGACGTCATGCACTATTCAATCGATGCTTCCCCAAAACTGACTACAAACAGAGGAGCTCATCTAAGTTACAAGTAATCCCTAGCACTGTAAATTTTACCTTAGATTTATTCCCAATATTAACTTGCTTCATCTCTAGTGGCACATAATAATATGTTTGAATACTAGATTATTAATATCACTTGTATCCTAAACTATGTGGTGATCTTCTATTTCCTCAAATTGAAAATGTTGAAGCGCCTGTATAAGGTCAACATTATAGGGATTTTCCTATGCAAGATTATCTTTTGTGGGGTTCACCTTTGCAACATATACTTCTATGGAGTCCCTTATTGTGGAAATTATTATTAGACACTATGAGTGATCCATTTGTTGGAACTATGAATGTGCTAAAGTAAGTTGGCATATGATGTATCCTTCCCCTAGAATTGGAAAGTAGCACAAAACATTTCCCATAGTTCTGATCAATAATGCATAAGTTGCCACATTTTTATAAGTAAATACTAGTTCCCTGGAAATGGCTCTATGGTTTGCATAAATTTATGCACTAATTACTAGAGTGGAACATCATGTGCATGATTTAGTGGTTTTGAAAACTAGCCAAAAGTATGAGTGGGTCAGAAGTTCCACTAAACTATAGAAAACATGACTATTTCTACTACATATATTGGTCATAAGAAGATGATCCATTTTACTAGTAAAATACATGAAGGGATCATCTCACCCACCATTTTCCACTCATTGATGACATACACAAGTACTTATCTCAATGAAGTTCCACATCGCATGAACCTGCTATTCTAACAAAAAAAATTCCTCCGTTGTAGCAGAAACTTGTGGTGGTTGTTCCCCCACCCCCGCAAAGGGGAAATGTGGAAATCTCTCAAAATGGGGGTTCTACCCAAGTGCATTTGTTTATTTATGTGACAAATACATTAATTCTCAAACTCAAGCTTTCAATTATGATGCATTAGGAAAGATTCCTATTACGAATAATCCTTTGCTCCCCTCTCCACATAGAGAAGCCACATGTTGACCCTATTCCATGTGTCCCACATGTATTTTGAAGAAGTCCTCCAAAATTTCATTTTACAAAGGAAGGCATTGTTGAATTCAATTAGTGACATTGACATATCTGACACATTTCCTTCAACTTGGACCAATAAATACCTAGGATTCCTCATAAAGTGTCTTTTCAAATTCAAGTTAAGTTGTATGGAATAAACATTTATTGTTATGTAGATGATGAAGGAGCCTCAATTTGTGTCATGTCTTCATCTTATTGGAATGATATGTGTTCTCCCTCTTTGGTTTCGTCATGCACCATGTTGTAGCCATTTGATAGGAGTTTATTTTGGCCAAAGGGAGTCATATCATCGTTTCCCTTCGAACTAGGAAGCAAATCTATCAATGTAGAAGTAGAGGTTGTGGATTCAACTTTGGATTAAAACCTTCTATCAGGAGAAAATTGGACCTATTCCATGACTGTAGTAGTCTCATTAGTTAGTATTCTCATCGTGCCTGCAAAATCAAACTTTCTGTGAAAGTTTGCCCCTTCATTACACTACATCTTAGCTAAATTAAATATAAAAATTAACAATAAATAAATATTAATTATTATTTTTATTATTATTTTAATTATTATTTAAAAAAAATTATTATTATTAAAATTTCATTATTATTATTAAAATTTAATTATTATTATTAAAATTATTAATAATTATAATAACTAAAAAATTAATAAATAATAAAAACAAAAACCAAAAACCAAATTCAAATTAAAAACAAAAAACATTATTGAAACCATTCATTCCCTCCTACATCGCGCCTTTAGCTCTTGAACCCTCCTACATCATGTCGTTGGCTCTCAAAGATCTGAATATATATCTCATTCGCGAACATGATCTCACTCATCAAACTCTTGAGAAGACATAACACTAGAAGATATACATGAGCGACATTGATCGAGTTGTTCTTAGTCCTTCCAACATATCATGAATGAATGGGTCTGCTCTTCTAGTTTGGGGCCTTAGAGATATAATGTAATTTGTTTTTTAAAGAAAAATTAGACATGGGTAATTAGCATAGTTGTGGAGATCATATACAATCCCCAAATACGTTCAAAAGAATAACTCTTCCAGTTCTATGTCCATAAAATGTTTCCAAATATTATTTTCCTTCATTTTTCCTATTTACCCTTTGGAATAGGTCAGATCAGTGAGAAGAAATGGAGGTTTTCTAGGAAAACTTGGCGTACATTACATTGACGAACAAATAGACACCAAAGGCAATGAGAGTGATTCCAAGCCCTGGAGTCACATTATGTATGTTGTTAGTGAGCATTACATGCTTCCTCCACTCATCTCTCCTTCAAAACTCTCCCAAGTTGTTTAACTTCCCACTCATTTTCACATACCTTTTTGGGCCTTTTTCTCTTGGTCGCAATTCTAGAGAGCTATGCCTTCTTTGTTGGTGTGAAAATATTTCCTTGCTTGGACATTTTGCAGCTGAATCATTTAATTTTGAGGGTCTTCAACCTTGAATTGGTATGTTGTAATTTAAATTTTACCACCATCACCCTCTTGCAGGTCATCACTGCAATTTGCATCTAGTTTGGATATTATTTCAAACCCCATTGAGGTAATCTAATTTGGATTAACATTTTTCATCAAGCTTTGAGTTTAATTTGAGGGTTTTCTTTATATTCGATTTTGCTACTGTCTTTTGTAGGAGGATACACAAGATCGCTTGAAAATCCATCCAAGGATAAGTTGACACCACCTACACTGTGAGGGAGTGATTAACATACCCAAAATGGTAAGCTTAGTAATTTTTTTTACATTTTTTTTTTAATTTAAAATTTAGTTATTATTTGGATGCTTCTAAACATCAACTTCTTTCACTTCATTAAGAGATCAAAAGGGTGATAAAAATTGACAATTACTGGAAGTATATATTTCACTTAAAATATTCTCTATCTTCCTACCACACATAGCATAACCACTGAGGAATTAAGGATTTTTCGTACCCATATAAATTCATGACATTTTTTTTGGTCCTTCAAGTTCTCATGCAAGTTACCCTCTTCAAAAATTTCCACAAGTTTTGAAATAATTTTCACTCCAATCAGTGCCAACCCTACCCTACATTAGCATATTTCATTTGGATTCTTTTATATTACTTTTATTATCCAAAAGAGTATGATCATCCTATTGTTCTCAATAGTCACATGGATCTACTTAAATTTGCTCCAAATGTTGCTTACTTTCTCATATTTAACTATTTTTTAGCACTTGCAATAACTATCTTCTTTGGCTCTCACAAACATTTCTTCCAATGCTCACACCAAGGCCTTCATCACCAACTTTTTCACTTCATGCAAAATTTCAATAGGTCTCAATTGGTGCCATTTTTCTTCTTAGACTATATAGTCCCCATCTAATTCTTTGAACTTCAAGAGGTGGAGTTCCTCTTAAATATATTCTTATAACAAATAAATCTTTAAGAACTACCTAAAATTCCTCTTTAAGAAGAACTAGATCTATTGTATTGCATTTAGGATCCACTTTCCCTTGTATATTTCAAAATTATCACAAAACCTAGATTTCATCTATATGGACATCCCTACTTGTAGATACCAACTCTTCAAGGGCTCATGGAAAAATCATGGGACCTTAATGTTGACATAGAACTTATGGAAGGAATATTTGTTTCACAAGTGACATACAAGACTAATTATAAGGTTTGGTGCACCCATAGTGCACCAATGACAAGTCTTGTGGGCCAAGGAATCATCAAGGGGTAAAAACTACTAGTTTAGGCCTTAAACATGACTTTTAAGTTTTTTAATCCACATATTGGGCCTTAAAAAATAACATAAGGTATCTAGAAGGAATATTTGCCTCATGAGTTTGATTTGGATTGATTCTAATGTATGACACACTAAGGATGTGTTTTCTCATCAAATGCATTATCCAATTGAATTATCATCACCATTAGCATTATGAACTACTATTATGGTCTCTGCATAAGGTCCCTAGTCAATACAAAGACCTCTATAAATAATATTTATCCCATAAGTGGAATATTCACATGACTATGAAGCTCGAAATATTGGGGATATGTCTCCTTATCTGAGTTATGGTTAAGGGATGAAACCTAGGATCATAGGCCCTATATGATGCATTTAGTTTTCATGGGATGTTTTTAGATTCTCAAACATAAAATAGGACCTCCATAGGAGATATTTTTCCCTCAAGTGGCATATAATATGAATTTTAAGGTTTTGGTGAACCAAGGGTGGGATTTTGGCCCATGGAATCATTCATGGCTATAAAATAATGCCTTTAACCCTAAACTATATTGTTAGGTTGTATAGGGCATGCACTAGTTCTCAAAAAATGACACAAGGTTCACAAATAATATTAGGTAGTGTGGCACTAGCCTCATTCTGATGTTAGACACATGAGAGACAAGTATTCTAACTAAATAATTTTTTCAAGTATGACAAGAAGGGCCTTATGTGATAAATTCTTAGGAGTGGTTTACAATATTGATTAAGTATTTTGGTGCACCAATTATTTTGGTTCCATTATTCTTTTTCAAGGAAACAATCCTGCCTCACCCTCATAGAATTCAAAAAAGAATAGGGGTATTGGTACCATTCTAACCTTCATGAATTTCTCCCCTTTTTCCTATAATTTCCATATGGAAGGTGTATTGACAACCAATGTACAAATATATGTACAAATACCAGCATCTCCTCCTCAATTTGGCACACATATCCTAAATTTGGATACATAAGTGAAGGAGGAAGGTTTGCAAGGGATATTCCCTTTGCCTATGTCACTTCCTAGAGAAATGGTTTTGTTTGAACCTCACTTGTAGAATAGCTAGGAGATAGAGGGGTCGTTCCACCCTAGGCTTACGTTTAGAGGTCAAAACAAGTCAATGACTTGTGGGAGGACAGAAGAACTTGACTTTAGTTTAAGAATGAAGGCAAGGAAGGTGACTTAGAGATAAGCTAGGGCTATCCTAAAGGGCTGCTACAAAAAATTTCCTTTTCTAGTTATGTTTCCAGAGTGTTGGTTGTCTCATGAGAGCACTTTTTGAGATTGTTCTTAAAAGAGGATGGGCTCTGTTAGCTGAAAGAGCTCTTAACCTATGCAAGATGGTTAGTAAGTGCATGTGGAGTGTTAAAACTCCACTTTGTCAATTCAAAGGAATTCTAAATGATATTTGGACCAAAATTGAAAAGAAATATTTATCTTGGGATCGATATTATGATCTCTCTGCTCAAGAGATTGGGGAGATCATTCCTTTTCAAAAAATGGGGAAAACCTTTCATAAATTTTTCAAATCAGTTTCCATAGCTAGCTCTTTCTTCCCATGTCTAATCAATAACACAAACTGTATTGAAGATGGAACCAACTATCCTTCCATATTCTTAATGGGATGAAAAAATCATGGATATGTCAAACCTTTTTGGATAATAGTAGAAGACAAGAATGGTGAATATATACTCCATCAACGAATATTTTATGTTGAAAATGAAGTATGTTGAATATGACCATAATTTGAGCTTAACTGTCCCTATCCATGAAGATACCTATTCCTCCCTAATACTTTATTCATGTTGTATTTGATAAGTGGTTGGGGTCAAAAACAATACTAACAGTTTCATGTAGACATCTTATTTTTCCAAATAAATATCGAACTCCAACTGAGTTTCTAGACTTACAACCACTTCATGTGTCTACATTAAGAAATCCTTCATATGCAACACTATTTCAATAGTTTAGACACTTCAATCCTATTCAAACTCAAGTATTTGCAGTGCTTTGTAATCAAATGATCATGTTTTAGTTGCAACACCTACTGGCAGTGGTAAGATTATTTTTGTTGAGTTTTCTTTAACATGATTGCATCAAAAATGCCTAGGTAGTGTATTTTGATGTGTCTATATTTATCCTATAGAAGCTCTTTCCAAATAGAGATATCGAGATTGGGAGAAGAAATTTGGAATAGAGACAAAATAGACCCAAAATTGCCTCCTACTTCGCTTGACAAGACTCCTTTAGGTTGCGGCTACTTCAGATGCTCTCCACTTATGATGAATTGCACTTGGGTTGGTGAGAATGAGGCTTCTCCTCACTATAATTTATATACTTCTCAAGCACTTCATCTAATCTGCCCTTGTGGGCTTGGAAACTCATAAAATTATACAATAAGACTTAAAAATATCATGCGCAAACCCAACAACCATATAGAAAAATAAAAATCTCATCATAGACAACTCAGATTTCGATGATTTTGATTGAATATGGTTCCTCCCGAAGTCCTCTAACACCTCCATGTGTCAAATCATTGAAATTCCTTGTGGTTCCACACCCACCAACTTGGGTGCAAAGCCCATAGGCTTGGGTTCTTAGCCCACAAGTCACTTTTGTGTGCCAATTCCTCCAAAACCCTCTAGCCTAGGTTTTGGAGTACCTCCCAAGCTACAAATCTCAACAGCCTTGACATCCAACAAATTTGCCTTTTATTCCACCGAAAGTAGTTACATTCTTCAACATATTGAAGTATGTGAATATTTTTTTGTAATGGAAGATTAAATGCTATCAAATTGTGTTGAGTTCTCAAGTTATTGGTTGAGTTCATTCAACATTGGTTAGGATGAATATGTTCTCAAGTTTTCAAGTTTTAAAATATTACTTGAATATTTTAAACGCAAAACTTACTTGTAACTCACTTGTACTATTACAATGTTCTTGTGGTTTCCCTTATAACACTTGTTAATAGTTTCTCTCATTTGATGGAGTGTTATAGGACTTTCAACCAAACATGTATTTTTCATATCTATCTTCGTCAAGTGATGGAAGTCCGAGTAGGATAGAATAAATTGACCAAACATATACTATGTCGTCTAGTAAGCAAAGATCAACTAGAGGTGAAAGTATTAGAAGAAAATTCCATAGACACATGGATTTTTTTCTCGCTAAAGATGGGTCATGTTCTTATTTTTGTCCTTTGTAGATTGTCCTATACTAAGGGATTGTGCAAAAGCATCTAAAATAAGGTTTTTTATTTTGAATGGATGACCAATGCTTAAAATTTTAAGTAGATGAAAATCCTAAGTATTTCTAAGAAAAGTGAAGGGTTGATTCTTCATTCTTAACAGAATTAAGCTTTAAAATTATTTGAAAAGAATAATTTAAGAAGATATATAATTCCTTAAATATTTAGATTGAACATATAATTTGTTATATATAGCATATGTGCATAGAATTTTTCTATAGCTAAAAAATACATGTGGAAGAGATGACAGAAGGCAACAATTAAATTTTTAAAGGAATTAACTAAGACAGACAATTTCAGTTAATCAATCTCTTTTAATAATGATAACTTTGTAGGAGATTTCAAAGAGATTGACATTTAATATAATCTTACCCAGACTTCTATCTTACCTTGAACATGTGCAGGGAAAAGAAAAATGAATACATAATTGAATAACCAAAAGAACTCAAAAAGATACACAAGATACTCAGAATGAATCCAAAATCCTTCTATTAACTTCAGAAATAGCTTAGAAAGTTATAAGCATGTCCATTGGTTCCTTACAAGGGTTCAACCCTTTCTTCTTTGAATTAAAAAATATTTATTGAGTTCGGATTCAAACATATCTAAAATTGAATCAAAATTTATTACAAAACATAATATCATCCAAAATAGTCGGGATATTACAAAAATAGAATTGAAAAATAATAGATTTGAACACTCTGCACAAATCTCGAGGCTTGTTTTTGATGACTAAAGCTAGAAATCTGCTTTTATGTTCACTGCCCCTATTAATTTGTTGATTGTTCCTAAAATTTAGCATTATGTCCCTATTCAATGAGCACACATAATTTATCCCACCTCTTTTCATCAGGGATAATTTTTTTTAACAATTTCCTGTATGACTCATCAACTTCAATATATTTTTCAAAAGTTGGCCTAGTTAGAAATAGACACCTAATTTCATGTTTAATTAACAAATCATAACTTAAACCTTTTGTTAGTGTATGTCAGTCCTACCATTCACCAGTGATCAAATGTACCTTTTCAATATGGTTGATAGGGTCCTAAGTCAAATTTTTATAGTTTCAATAGGTTTTCAAATAAAAATTTGGTCACTGGTTAGTGTGTCTAGGTATGTTACTACTCCCTTCATTTCATGGTCAAAATTCCATCTTGGTCATGCCATCACTCCTTGTGATGAGTCATCAGTAAAATGTCTTGATCACCATCTTAGTCATCATCTCATGGTCAGTCATATTGCAAGTTTCAAGGTCCAAATCATCAGTTCATAGATCCATTAGGTGTCATTATTAAGGTCAAATCATCAAAATGGTCAAAAAGAGTCATGACATCACCTAGATCATCATCATGGGAGTAGTAATTAGGGAAAAAATGTTCAAGGATATTTCAGCTTGTTTCAACATCCTCATTCATACTCCATATACCTCCCTCAACCTTCCCTCATAAATCCCCTCATTCCATCTAAAACCCATTTTTTCTTGGAAAAATCCTTACATCCTAGCCAAAACCCATTTTTTCCTTGGAAAAACTCATTTTCAAACTCTAACCGAGATTGAGTTGTTATCCAAACTCTAGCTGAAATCCATCTCAAATTCCAAATCTGGCCGCATACCATTTAAACATTCATAAATCATGCCGCAATCCTTTTTAAAGGGTTGGGACCCGTAAACCATATTTTTATCGGTCCCTTCACTTTTGCGATACGATATCTTCCTGTATCCATTTTCCTTTTGTGATTGCGATATCGTATATTTTAAAGTCCCTCCTTCACCGATATCGCATATCACAATTTGCCCGCAGATTATCGTACGTAGGTCCCTCCTCAACCTCGTTGATTGTAATATTTCCTCTGCTTGTCGATTGCGATAGATTCTTTCTCGTCGATTGTGATAATTCCTTCCCCCTCCTATTGTGATATCGCAATCAGGGATTGTACAAGTCAAAGTCCCTCCTCTGCCGAGGTCCCTTCCAACTTGAGATTGCGATGTGCGAGAACCCTCTCAAATGCGATATTTTATGTGATGCATTATATAAACTGTCACATCTGGAAAATCGGGAAACTACCATAAATTTGTGTAAACGCCCCTCCTCTGCTTTGCGATAGTTATACAGCAAACCACCCTCCCAGATGAGATATTTTATAAGTTGTGCTTGATAAATTTTTGGGTCCAGCTTGTCGACAAAACACTATGGAACATGGTAAAGGTCCCTTTCCCTGTTGCAATTGTGATAATATAATGGCCCGAATCAATGACCCATATTTAATCGGCCCAGATCAACAGTTCATAATCCTCTCACATGGTCAAAATCAGTTCATTTTTACACTCCCAGCCACTAGTTTTCATGTAATTTCCTCCATTCATAGAGCACCAAATTATCCATTTTTCCTCCGCTCAGAGGACAGCGAGGACATTTTTTATGCATATCCATTCCACCCTCTACTCAAATAGAATGCAGAAAATAGGGAAAGCATCATAGTTCATCAATCAATAGGACTAACAACAATGTCTATTTGAGGCCTCAATTACTATCAAAATGCCCAAAATAGCACCAGAGCTCAACCGACCGATATTATTAGCAGTTTGAAACTATTTTTATAATTTTTTGTAACAAATATTGAATTTTGTTTCAAGATATTTATTTTTGTAAATGATTGTATAAATACTTCAGATTTCAAAGTATTAGGGGTTGGATGTTGTTTAGTCAAAAGCTTGTGGAGCTAGTGTACTTGTGATTATTTGTAGGAGTAATATACAGGAGTTGCAGTTATTATAGTGGGATTCATGTGGTATGTTCATTAGCAGTGTTTTTTCTTCTGTTTGTTCTCTCTACTTCCATCTCATTGCTTTCTTGTGATTGTTTCATAAGTGTTAAACAAAATTCTTAAGTATTTGCTCTGTTTTGATGAAACTCTCATATTTTTGTTACATTTTCCTCTGATAAAAATGAATTCATGAAACTCATGCTCATTTTGAAACCTTACTTTTCTACCCTATCCACCATGACAAATCAAGAATGCTAACTGAGCATGCCTACCTTGCCCCATTATATCTCTGCAAACTCATCTTTTGGAAACCCTAACCTAGCCCCCTAGACTTAGACCTTCATCCAGCAAACCCTAAAATCAAACACCATTGAGCTTAATATCTAGCCTAACATCTAAATTCCCTCTCCAGTCACTTCATTGGTTGTGAGATCCTTGAGAGAGCCCTCTCAAATTTGGTAGGGCTAAATGCTAAATCAAAAGGTTGGTTTGAGGTTACCTCTTTGGCTTCCATTCTCAGTCTTAGGACACTGAGGAGTGCTAACACCTTCAATGAACGCTTTGCCAGTTATAATTCCTCTGGTTTTGGCAAACTTGGTCTTGTCCACTGCTATCTCATGTAACCTGTGTTGATAATATTCAAGTGGAATCAATTTTCCACCAATATCCTGCAAAACTGTGAGTCCTTTCTGATGTAGAGTATTGAATTTCCTGTGAAATTTCTTAATTTGAACCTCTAAATTCTGGCACTTGTTCTCAAGTTGTAGCATCAAATTCCTCTTGGTTAAAACCTTTCTCACCTCCAAGACAACTTCAGTTTTGTCTTCAATGTTGAATTCTTCAAGTTCATCTTTTGTCTTGGAGTTTAAAACTTTAATTATCCTTGTGGAATCTCCTATTTTGTGGTCCAAGTCTTATTTTATTTCTGCTACTGCTGCTTTTGACCTCTACAATAAATCTTCCTGCTCAAAAATAATTTCAATTGAAGGCCATAACTCAGTCACTGATGCATTAATTTCAATCCAGATATTTTCTTTGGCCTAAGAAATAGTTTGTGCAATTAAAGATTCATTCTCATAAACTTCTAATTAGTTAGTTAATTTATAATTCTTTTGAATTTCAGCCAAATATGCATTATTGGACTTAATTTGTTGTTCTTGAATCTTTTGGAGCTGCATCTTGATTTTTTCAATTTCTTGATCCTTCAAAGATAGGCCTCCCATGGCCTTTGACAGTTGTTCTGCTAAATCAGTAGACGGTGTTTCTACTATGATGGTTTTTGTTATAGGTGTCCCTATTGTAGAAGTTGTCACTATAGAAATGGCAGTTGAAATAGTGAGTTGTTGTTCATTTTCTTTTAAGAGTGTTTCCATGTCAGCTTCCATCTTCTGAATTTGAATATTATGTTCAACTATCAATTTGAACATGTTTTCTTTTTCTTTTTCAAGTTGACCAACTTCCTTAGCTTGTGGATGTTCTGTAGTAGGAAGTTTAAGCTGCTTCCTCAATGCTTGAATGTCAACATTTTTATTTTTTATCATCTCTTCTGCTACTTTGATATCACTAGGATCATATCCTAGTTTGATCACCAAATCTTCAATAGCTTTGATTCTAGTATCTTTACCCAAATATGGCATTCTCTCCATTTTTAATTGTGTATGAATATTGTTCAAGGAAGCTCATAGTTTAGAGGTTGCCATGACTGAACTCGTCAATGTAGAATATGTCATTTCACCTCCTGTTTATGATGATCAATTTGATCAATGGCATGAATATTTTTAATATCAAAGGAAAAAATAGATGTTTTATAATCTTCTGCAGTTTTAGGGACTAGAACTTTAGGTTCCAAGAAAGCTAATTGAAATTGTCTCTTTTCAATACCAAGTGCATACAAATTTGATGTTGGGTAGTTGAATATTTCTTCCAAAATTCTGAATAAGTAGTGACCTTTAATGCTTCATTCTTCCTTTTAATTTCTTTGTTTCTAGCAAAAATAATTTGTTGCGTTTTATCTTGAGAGACGGATGACACAAGAGAATATGTTATCTCTTCAATTTGTGGAAGTGATAGCACCACTGTATCCTGCTCTTGTGAACTATTTCCTTCTGAATACTCTTCATGAGTGTTTGTCTTCTTTCTCCTTTTAAAAATTATGAAACATGTAGCTTGAGCTTCTAAGTATGTAGGAGACAGACTTTCTCGTGATCTTTTAGTTTCTTTTTCTTGAGGAACTAGAGTTTATGAAGATGTTTGACTAAAAATTTATTCCTCGACTTCCTATAATGTATTTTCCTTCCATTCTTCTTGATTAACATGTTATTCTATCTTTGGCCTAGTTGTATGTACATATGGTGTTGTTTTCATCTCAACTCTCCACCTTGAAATAATTCCCAAGGGATCATAGGACCAAGTAAAATTAAACTTGACTTTCATCTGCTTTAAAAAAGTATTTGCCTCCTTTGTTGTTGCTCTAGTATTGAAAATGGAAGGGCCAAACTATGCCTTCAGCTTGAATTGTGCTTTCTATTTCCTGGATACAAAATGCAAATTGTCCATATTCATCATTTGACTGATGTATTCTAAGGAAAATATCCTTACTAGAAGAAATACTAGTAACCTATAGGGAGGGAGTTCACATCCATATATTCTAATCTCTGTATAATTTTGGTAAAGGTACCAGTCTCCAACTTTGGCTTGTTCAGTAAGGTGCAAAATTCTTCTAATTTCAAGTGAAATCCTTAGTATTACATCATTGCTAGGAAGAAATAAGGACATATGAAAAGATTGGTTTATAAAGTCACTAAAGGAATACTCTTTTGTGTTCTTCCTTACCAAGGAAGTCTAGTGAATGACTAAATGAGGTTTTCCTTGTTCACCTAACTTCTGCAATGGGAATTTAAACATTTATGATTGATGAAATAAAAGTAAATACTCAAGAACTGATTGATTTTTAAATTCACCTTCAGTAGAAAATTTTAGAAACTGATCATGAATAATTTCTAACAAAAATTGACTATAATTGAAAATAAAAAAGGGGTTATTACCTACATTTAACACTAATAAAAATCCCAATATTACTTCATCTACCCACTGATTGGTAGAATAACCTAACAAACAAGTGACCATGGAAATAACCAGCCTTGACATTTCTGGAAAAACTAAAGTGGAATAGGGTGGATTAGTTCTAGGTCACTTAGAATTTTCAGGTAGGAATGACTCAAAGATACGGGCTCGTTGAGGAAATGTGAGTTTCTGATAGATATCCATGAGGGAATCGATAGAAAAGGGGTGAAGAGGAGCTTGGAAATTTATTTGGAGTGCTTGGCACATGGATTCAGGTGTAATAGAAAATAAAACTTCACTGTTTTAGGAAATTACAACCCTCTGACAGGGAAGATACCTAAGATGGCACCAGGTGAAAAATTATGGGAAGGTATGAGTTTGTGGAAAGACAAATTGAGGCAAGAAAGACTCCCAAAAACTCAATTCATCACTAACATCTAGGAATTTCTGGTTTTCCTGATTGTGGAGTTCATACAGATCGACTCGCACTGGGTTTCTGAGATTTTGTATTGATTATCGACTAGAGGCAGCTCGTCAAGGTTAGTTACAGAGGGAAATGTAGGGATTTCTACAACTAATTTCAATTTTCCTTTGTCAGAAGACATCTTTGACAATAAATTATCAGCTAGGGTGTCGAATTACCAGGCTATGGAGATCATTGGCATATGAGGATGTTTGTGCATTTGTGAAATTTGGGGCCGCACTGGTGCTGCTGGAAGAAGAAATGGTGAAAGAAGAGAATAATGCAAGGTAACACATTTTTTTAAAAGAGGAGGTTTTAATGGATTCAGCAAATTGTAACCATTTTTGGGCCTGTTTAATTAATACACTAGACGTTGGCGGGAATAATTAATTATTTAGCAGTTACTTAGTTGCTTGGTGAGAGGAATTAAAGATATAACAATTATTTGGTGGGAGCGAATAGAAGAGGGACAAATTGCGGGATATGAGCGGGAATGAGAGCGGAAGCGGGAATGAAGAGTGGTTTTTGGAGAGGGGGGATGAGTAGTTAGCAGTGTTGGAGTGGGGGGTCCTGAATTCAACATGAGGTTGCCACATATGAGCAGGCAGTTTCAGCAAATCAAATTTTTGGACCTCCCCCCCCCCACCCCCTCGTTAACTTTCGAAAGTGTGGGGGGGTCTCAAATGCATCCTCCATTATTGATTCAGGTAGGGATGATCCCATCCATTGGTTTTTCATTGCGCTTTATCACTAGGTGACACAATGTCAAATCATATTTACTTACAAAAAAATATAACCCTTTGGAAATGATACAAAGGATTTTAAAATAATAATAATATAAAATAAATAAACAGGGCATTTTGACTTGCTCGCAAACTTTGGGATTTTATTCTATTTATTTTTTTCATATATATATATATATATTTTTATATATCCCTTTTTCATTCTTTTCTTTTGATATTTTTTTTTTCTTATTTTTCTTTTCATTTCTTTCTTTCTTTCTTTCATTTTTTCTTATTTTTATTCTCTTTTCTATTTTTTTTTTCTTTTTTTTCAACATAAAGGAAAAAGTAAAAAACAACTAGGGTAAAAATAAGTTACAACATCGACTCCATCTGGGGACTGCTTCCCCCTATGGGATGTAGAGAACTTGCAGATCCATGTGCCTTCTCCTCGAGCTATGGAGTCTTTGTTGTGAAAACACACTTTGATGCTGAAATTTAAAGAAAACCGGAAATTTACAATGAACATGGTTGCAAGCATTTAATACTGAATATAGTGTTTGAGGTATTGCCCATTGACTGGAAATGAAGAATATTGTCCTTCCAAGTTGTGTAGAATGAAAGTGTTATTACCCTTTACTTCTGCAATGTTGAATGGTCCCAACCACAAATTATCAAATTTTCCATGCTTGCCTCTTTCCTCTCTTCTGGCATCCCATCTTAAAACTAGATCACCTTGTCTAAAATCTCTTTCTCTAGCCTTCCTATCAAATAAACTTTTCATTTTGTTTTGATATTGACGAATTTTGTGTTGAACTTCATCTCTGTCTTGGTTTAGCTCAATAATTTGATTGATTCTCCTTGAAAAATCATCAGCTTCTTCATATGATTCCTGTAAAAATTTCATGACTGGGAATGCTAGTTGTGTAGGGAAAATTGCTTCAGTTCCATATACAAGTTGGAAAGGGGACTTGTTAGTAGATCTTTTGGGTGATACTCTATTTTCCCAAACTGCATATTTGAGATGACTATCCCAACTTCTTTTGTGATTTTCCAATACTTTCTTGATAACCTTAACCAAACTTTTATTTGATTATTCTGCTACCAATTACCTTGTGGGTAATATGGTGTAGAATGATGTAATGAAATATGATATTTCTGACAAAACTCTATCATTTTAATGTTGTTGAAAGTTTGTGCATTGTTTGTAACTATTTGTTGTGGACACCCAAATCTAGACAATATATTCTCTTCAATGAATTTTATGACCACTGTATCAGTTGCATTCTTAACAGGGATTGCTTCTACCCACTTGGTGAAGTAATCAGTGGTTGTTAATATCCATCTATGTTGGTTGCTAGAAGCTGGAACTATTTCACCTATGAAATCTAATCCCCATTGTAAAAAAGGAGCTTCAATTAAAACTAGGACAAGGGGAAGTGCTGCTAGCCTCTATTTTCCAGCAAATATCTAACATGGGATACAACTTCTTACCTTTGCTCCAACCTGTGCAAACAATTTGGGCCAATAGAAACCTGCTCTCAGAATTTTATATGCAGTTGCCTTCCAAGCATAATGTCCTCCACAAATGCCTTCATGAAACTGTTCAATGACTCCTTCAGTTTCACTTTCAGTCAAACATAATAAAAGGATATTCAAAGGATCCTTCCAATACAAATTGGCATTTATGATACAATATTTCATAGCTTTGAGTCTAAGAGATCTAGATTGATTTTTGTAAATTCAGGAGGATACTTTAAATCTCAAAGAAAATTCACTATGTCTTTATACTAATATGAAAGTAAAAAATTCATCAATATGTAAAGGAAGAGGAACAAGATTTGAACTGGAAGAAGGTTCTTGTGGATTCTTCTTGGTTGACATTTGAGAAGGTTCTTGTGGATTCTTCTCTTCTAAAATCTGAGAAGGTTCTTGTGGATTCTTCTCACTTGAAATCTGCAAAATGGTGTTGATACCAAGAATATTACAATTTGATTCAACCAAAAGTTTAGCTAAACCCTATCCTTTCACCAATTTGTTAGGTCTGATATCTAGATCAAACTCAAGTATCTTGGCAATCCATCTTCCCCTGTTTCCATCTGTATCATGTTATGTTAGAACTATTTTGACTATAACGTTGGGGACATAAGCAATAACAAGAGAATGTAAGACATAAATCCTGAATTCTTTTAAATCTTGTACAAGGGCATAAGCTTGCTTCTCTATGATGTCATATCTTAGTCCAGCATCTCTCATCACCTTGATGAAAAAGGCAATTGGATGCTCATATCCATCACCATTCCTTTGTAGTAAGATAATTGTTATGGTAGTTATGGTAGTGTTAAGGCAAAGGAGAAGATACTAAAAAGTTTTGAGTAATATGGACTTGATAGTATTGGGGCTTCTGAAATGGCTTTCTTGATCTGTGAAAAAAGAATATCTAGCTTGTATTGTCCATTTTACTTCATGATCCTTTTTAAGCATATCAGTAATATCTTTCACAATCTCAGCATAATTAGGTATAAATATTCTTAAGAAATTTATTTTTCCTAAAAATGATTGAATTTCCTTTTTGTTTCTAGGTAAACTAATTACCTAAATTGTTGAGACTCTTTTTGGATCAATAGCAGTTCCGTCCTTTGGAATTATATTCCCCAATAACTTTCCTTATTTCATTGCAAAAAGTGACTTTTTGGGACTAAGAGAAATCTCATATTTCCTGCATCTTTCAAAAAAAAATCTCAAATGTTTCAAGTGTTTCTCATCAAAATCAGAAAATACAGTTAAATCATCAAGATAAATGACAATAAATTTTTTTATCTCACCAACAAATGCAAGATCAATTGCTCTTTGAAATTTTGCTCCAGCATTGATTAAACCAAATGGCATCTTAGCATACATAAATGTACCCCATGGAGTTGTAAATGTTGTATTTTCTTTGTCTTTTGGACTAACCAGAATCTGGTTATATCCAGAAAAACCATCTAACATTGAAATCATATTTGAACCTAAAACCCTCTGAAGTAGTTGGTCCATTTTTGGTAATGGATAATTATCCTTTAAATACAATTTGTTCAGATTCCTAAAGTCAACACATAGTCTTATTTCACCATTTTTCTTCCTAACATGTACTAGGTTGGCTATCCATTCAGAATATCTTAAGGGAAAAATTATTTTTGCATCCAATAGTTTTTTAATTTCTTTCTCAATGATTTGAAGCAAGACTGGGTTTATTCTTCTTAATTTTTGTTGAAATGGTTTAGCTTCAGGTTTGAGAGGAATTTTATGTTCAATAATGGTTGTGTCATAGGTATTCAATTCTTCATATTACCATGTAAATATATCTCTATAATTTTTTTAAAAATTAATATATTTCTCTTTGATTTCTTGAGGCAATGATGCTGAAATTTTAACATTTCTGATTTCTTCAGAAGTACCAATATTATAGTCATGAACATATTCTTGTTGTGAATTTAACAATAAAGTTTTTGAAACATCATTATGATCAAAAAAAAAATTCAAGGGAAACTAATCCTTTTGGAATGTAATCATTTTATAACTGGATGATATCGTGATCAACAATTTTCAGTTCTAAATGTCAATTTTGATTATCCTCATTTGATTTGATATCATCAATGTGTTCTTCTTCTGCATGTAAAGCAGAAAATTCATCTATTGCTTGTAAAAAACAAAATGTTTATCATCTTCAAAAAATTGTGACTGTTTGATTATCAGGAATGGAAGGCATGTGTTTTACTTCCATTTGATAATGCAATTGCAGAGGATCGGGTATTTAAAAGACCTAGCAGAAATTGTCAAATCATCAACGTGAATATTTATTCTCTTGGGATTTATGTGATATTGAAGGCTTGAAAATAATTATCTACACAATCCCAATCTTCATTCCTATAAGCTCTAATCCTATGATGCTTAGTTTGACAAATATTTCTGATTTGTTTTAGAATCAACTCTGAATCACCATATACAACCAAGTTTTCAACGTTTAGACTTCATATTCTAGACAACAAAAATTAGGGCTTCATATTCTGCCACATTGTTTGTGACCTCAAAATCTAATTTAAAAGATTGGCTTATATTTTTCTTATCAGGAGATATGAGTACAATTCCACCCCCCACCCCATCTTTGGAAATTTCTCCATCAAAATACATTATCCAAATGTTAGTGTTTAAAATTTGAGGGGTATTAATAGTTTCTTGAATGTTGATTTGAGGATTTAGAAGATTGTTAGCAACTAAATTAAAGCATCCAAAATATTAATCAATTACATAAATGGGATGATTAATTGCTTGATTTTCTTTACAAATTGTAATGATGAACCTTACTTCTTTGTATAGTCTTAAATGTTTACCTCCATAAACTAGGATTGTAGCATAAGACATGTCCATTTTCATAATTCTCCCTAACTTGGCATAACAAGATCTAGATAATAACATTCCAAATTTTGGGGGAATATCTATAACAACAATGTCTGAGACTACAACCTTAACAGGGATCTGAGCAAGTGTTACAACTAAATCCTTAATTAATCCAAGGCAATGAACTTTCTTGGAATCAAAAGTATACACATCATGATAAGGTTTAGTGATTTGTAATTGAAGTTGATCCATTATTACTTTAGGCATTATATTATGGGAAGTGCCAGAATCTAACATGAAATTATATAAAAGGTAATCATGAATTTTCAAGGTGACATAAAAAGGAGGTACACTTTCATCAATCATATCTGAACTAGGACCAAAAACAACTTGAGGTTTTTCATCCTGTAAACTAATGACATCCCCCTCTACATCAACACTTGAAGATTGAATCCATTTAGAGACTTGATGTTTATAACCTAGATTTTTTTAGAGTTCAAGTAATGAGATTGGAATTTTAACTCTCACTAACTCTTTTTCAACATTAAAAAGAGTTGGAACAGATTTTTCAGCAATATCTTGTTCTTGTAACTAATTATGTGGTTGAATTCATGATGTTTTTGTTTCAACTGATTTTACTCGACGGTCATCAAAGATAAAAAAAAAAAAAAATCTTTCCTACCAGGTCCTAGTCTTGGTCTAAGGTCATACCTTCTATTTAATTCAGCAATGAGGAATTCAAAAAAAACTTGATACTTGGAAATTTGAGAATTTTCTTGATTTTGAATTAAAGATTGATCTTGAGTGATTGGAACAATAACATTCTATGATGATGGATCTTCAAAATAATTGATATCATTTGTATTGACAGGAACAATTTCTTCAAGATCTTGATCATCAATCATTAGGGGAGGTTGAATTTGTTTATCAGTGTTTGGTCTTTGCAAAATTTGAGGTTGAAAAGGTCTTCTATATTGAACTTGTGGTATGTTTGCAACTTGTTGGGTTACTCTAGGTTGAGTTTCCATTCTTGAGATTTTATTACATTCATTTTTTATTAGATAGGTTATTTCATCAATTTTGTGATCTTCATCTTTATTTTTTTATGATTAGATACCTTCTTCTCTAGCTTTCATCCTCTTTTTAGCCTTAGCTTTCAATTTAGCAGATGTTGATCTATTAGCTTCAACTTCAATTGCATTAGTTTGCATGTCTACTAAAGTTTCTGATTTTCTCTCCCTAAGAATTGTAGAAAAGTCATCTTCAAATTATTTAGAAAACCTAACCTTAGTAGCAGTAAATAGAGGTTTGCAATCTGAAGGCATTTTGTTATAAAGTTACTGAATTTCTTAATGAAATAAACTATAGGTTCACCAGATTTTATTTTTAAGTCTTCAAATTATGTTAAGTAATAAACAACATCCTTTTTAATTCCCCATTGATTTTTCAAAATATTGACTAGTTCAGCCCACGAATTAATGGAATTAGCTTGAAGTTGTCTGAACCATATTCTAACATTTCCTTCAAGTGATTGAACAAAGAGTCTTGTGTAGACATCTTCATGTTCAATATTCATGTTATCAACAAAATCTAGGAATGCAGCTAAGTGATCTTCAACAGATGGCACAGTCTCTCCATTAAATCTAGGTAAATGTTTTAAATACCCATCAGGAAAAGCATGAAGTTGGGTTGTAGGTGGAAGGACTAAGGCTACATAACGTGCTACCACGATTGGTTGAATACCAGCCATTTTATGTTGTGATGGGGTTGTATTTTTAGGAGAGACAACTTTACTAGAAGAAGGAGGTGATGAAGGTTTGGGTTTTTGGAAGAATTGAGGATTAATAACTCATTTTTGAACTTCGAGTAAAACCTTTTCAGGCTCCTCAAAAGCTATAGGATTAGTATAAAAACTAAGTTCCTATTTAGATTTAGTAGAAATGGATGGATAAGTATGTACAAAAGAAGATTTAAAATCAAGTGGTTTAAACTCAAAAAGAGAAAGTTTAGGATCGTCTTCACTATCACAAGTTTCAAAATGGGAATAAAGTTCAAAAGCCTCAAGTTGATGCAATAAAAGTGTAGTTTGAAGATCTACTTCTCTAGAAAGGAGTTCTAAAACTTTTGGAGGAAGATCTCATCATTTAGCAGGTACTGGAGTTGACTGTGAAGGGTGAAATTGCGAAGGTACTTCAGATAGAATAAAGGCAAAAGTAACAAGAGAGGCTTCTAACCTATGTCTAATTGATGTAATTCTAACTAATCTCTCTAGATCTGATAAAGGAGAGAAAATCTTTGGATCTAACTATGATCTGGTATGCTTGCGTGAAGCCAAATTTAATATGTAGAGTCATCAAGTGAAGGATTTTAGCCTACTGACCTCTTATTCACCATTAAGAGGCAAGTATAATCATTGTCCCAGGGAAACAAGCTTCAATATTTGTTCCCCGACAATAGCGCCAATCTGATGTTGTCCTTTGTAGATAGTCTTAGGCTAAGGGATTGTTCCAAAGCATCTAAAATAAGGTTTTTGAATTTGAATAGATCATGAATGCTTAAATTTTTAAACAATTGCAAATCCTAAGTACTTCCGAGAAAACATAAGGGTTTATTCTTCATTCTTAATAGAATTAAGCTTTAAAATGATTTGGAAAGAAAAATTTAAGAAGATATACAATTCCTTAAATATTCAGATTGAACATCTAATTTGTTATATATAGCAGATGCGTATAGAATTTTTCTATAGCCAAATAGTACATGTGAAAGAGATGACAAAAGGAAACAATTAAAAATTTTAGAGGAATTAACTAAGATAGAAAGTTTCAGTTAATTAATCTCTTTTCATAACGATAACTTTGCAGGAGATTTCAGAGAGATTGACATTCAATCTAATCTTACCCAAACTTCTATGTTATCTTGAACATGTTCAGGGAAAATAAAAATGAATACATAATTGAATAACCATAAGAATTCATAGAGATACACAAGTTGCTCAGAATGAATCCAAAATCCTTCTATTAACTTCAGAAATAGCTTAGAAAGTTACAAGCATGTCCACTAGTTCCTCACAAGGGTTCGACCCTTTCTTCTTTAAATTACAATATATTTATAGAGTTCGATTTCAAGTATATCTAAACTTGAATTAAAAAATTTAGAAAACATAATATCATCCAAAATAGTTGGGATATTACAAAAATAGAAGTGAAAAATATTAGATCTGAACTGATTTGAACACTTTGCACAGATTTCGAGGGTTGTTGTTGATGATTGTAGCTATAAATATGCTTTTTTGTTCATTGACCCTATTAATCTGTTGTCTACTCCTAAAATTTAGCATTTTGTTCCTATTCGATGAGCTCACATAATTTGTCCCACCTCTTTTCACCAAGGATAATTTTTTTTATAAATTTTTTGTACGACCCATCAACTTCAGTATATTTTCAAAAGTGTGCCTAGTTAGAAACATATGCTTAATTTCATGTTGAATTAGAAAACCATAACGTAAACCTTCAATTAAGGCTTTACCAGTTAAAATTCCTCTAATTTTGGCAACCTCATGTAACTTGTGTTGATAATCTTCAAGTGGAATCAATTTTCCACCAATATCCTGCAAACCTGGGAGTCCTTTCTAATGTAGAGCATTGAATTTCCTGTGAAATTTCTTAATCTGAACCTCTAAATTTTGGCACTTGTTCTCAAGTTGTAGCATCAAATTCCTCTTGGTTAGAACCTTTCTCACCTCCAAGACAACTTCGATTTTGTCTTCACTGTTGAATTCTTCAAGTTCTTATTTTTTCTCGGAGTTTAAAACTTTGATTATCCTTGTGGCATCTCCTGGTTTGTGGTCCAGATCTTCTTTTATTTATGCTACTTCTTCTTGTCACCTCTGCAATAAATCTTCCTTCTCAAAAAAAAAAATATCAATTTAAGGCCATAACACAGTCATTGATGCATTAATGTCAATCCATATATTTTATTTAGCCTAAACGATAGTTTGTGCAATTAAAGATTCATTCTCATAAACTTCTAATTGCTAAGTTAATTTATAATTCTTTTGAATTTCAGCCAAATATGAATTATCAGACTTAATTTTTTGTTTTTGAATCTTTTGAAGTTGCATCTTGAGTTTCTCAATTTCTTGATCCTTCAAAGATAGGTCTGTCATGGCCTTTGACAGTTGTTCTGTTGAATCAATAGACTATGTTTCTACTATGATGGTTGTTGCTACAGATGTCCCTGTTGTAGAAGTTGTCACTATAGGAATGGAAGTTGAAATATTGAGTTGTTGCTCTTTTTCTTTTAAGAGTGTTTCCATGTCAGCTTCCATCTTTTGAATTTGAATATTTTGTTCAACTATCAATTTGATCATGTTTTCTTTTTCTTTTTCTTTTTCTTTTTCAAGCTGACCAACTTCCTTAGCTTGTGGATGCTCTATAGTAGGAAGTTTAAGCTACCTCCTCAATGCTTGAATGTCACCATTTTTATTTTTTATCATCTCTTTTGCTACTTTGATATCACTAGGATCATATCCTAGTTTGATCAGCAAATTTTCAAGAGCTTTGATTCTAGTATCTTTAGCCAAAGATGACATTCTTTCCATTTTTAACCCTGTATGGATATTGTTTAAGAAGATTGTAGTTTAGAGGCTACCATGGCTGAACTTTTCAATGTAGAATATATCATTTCACCTTCCTGTTTATGAAGGTCAATTTGATCAATGGCATGAATTTGTTTAGTATCAAAAGCAAAAATAGATGTTTTATAATCTTCTACACTTTTAGGGTTTTGAACTTTAGGTTCCAAGAAAGATATTTGAAATTGTCCTTTTTCAGTATCAAGTAAAGACAAAATTCGATGTTGGGTAGTTGAAGACTGCTTACAAAATTCTAAATAAGTAGTGACCTTTAATGCTTATTTCTTCATATTAATTTCTCTGTATCTAGTAAAAATATTTTGTTGCATTTTATCTTGAGAGATAGATGACATAGGAGAACATGTTATCTATTCAATTTGTTGAAATAAAGTAGTAGGAAAACCTTATAGCACCTGTAGCCTGCTCTTGTGAACTCTTTCCTTCTAGAGACTCTTCATGAGTGTTTGTCTTATTTCTCCTTTTGAAAATTGTAAAACTTGTAGCTTGAGCTTCCGAGTCTATAGGAGACATACATTCTCTTGATATTTTAGTTTCTTTTTCTTGAGGAAATGGAGTTTTTGAAGATATCTGACTAAAAATTTATTCCTCAACTTCCTGTAATGTATTTTCCTACCATTCTTCTTTATTAACATATTGTCCTATCTCTAGCCTGGTTGTATGTACATATGGTGTTGTTTTATGCTCAACTCACAACCTTGAAATCTGTTGGACACCTAATCCTAAATGGGTTAGTGTGGAAGCTGAATAGACCAAAGCAGTCCAAGAGACCTTGGGATCTGAAACCCAAGAGTCACATAATGTACTATAAATGTATATCTCATGTTAATAAAAAATGTATTGCATGTTTTATCTTTCATATCTCTCTTGTTGTCCATGTGTGTTTAACATGGTATCAGAGCGGGCGATCTCCTGCCCTGCTCCATTGTGAGCCACCTGTTTGTGTGGCCTTTGTAAACCAATGCTCTCCTCTTGATGATACTTTTCTGAGCATTTCTTAGAATAGAGGATGTTACCTCTATCAGCGCTGCCATTCCTCTGTTGTGAGCAGTCCTGGCCCTGTGCCATATTCTTTTCCAGCGCTGCCTTATAACGCATCTGTCCATGAATGTTTGTCTGTTTGCCATATACCTTTTACAAAACCTGCGCCCTGCTCTTCTGTTGTGCTGTCATCCTGACATTGAAACGCTTGAACGCTGTCCTGACAGAGTCTGAACGTTGTCCTATTCCTAAACGTTCACCTGAGCGCTGTCATAACCTGAGCGTTGTCCTGTCCATAGGGATCCTGATACTCCACTAAAATTTGTTGTCTGACAAAAGAAATTATATTTGTTCTGCATTATTCGTTTTCTGCAGTGCACTGAGCGTTATTTGCATTTGAATTATTTGGAAGTGTGCGTTGAAGGAGAAGGAGATCGAATTCCAGCGCCTTCTATCATGGAGATTGCGGACTTCGAAGGTGAGTGGCCTTTGGATTTTCGTTTCTGAAACCCAAGCCTAATAAATCGGAGGCGTTTTTACTGCCATGGGAAGATGGATCTGTGTGGGGTATTTACGCTGGCCTTCACCTCTTCCACGGTAAAATTGTACCCTTTGAATTAATTATACGCCTTAAAAACGGCTTTTCTGGGAATAGTTCTCAAAGTATTGTCGAGCTCAAACGGGTTCATTTCTGGATCCATTTGTTAAATGGATTTCTGAAGCCAAAACGATGGTTAGATGTTTTTTGGATACGATTTGGAGTCTGTACAAGCATCAATGCGAAGTTTCTCTTCGGTTTTCTATATTTTGTGGAAATTTTGAGTAATTAAGCCGGAAACTTTGTCTCTGTTTTGTGCGTCGTACGTCCTCGCCCTGGTCGATGTTGTCTCCTTTCTGGTCGATGGCTATTCGTTCTCCGTAGAATTTTGATCTGCTGGACGTCTTCTCACACCCACACAGCCATACACGCTGCTGGAAGTCCAGAGGACATTGCTAAACTATTTCCGCAACTCTACGAACAGCCATCGGTCCATCTCGAGCCGAGCGATACAGCGGCTTTACAATTAGACCGAAAATTGAACATCGGTGTCGTGCTTTCTGTTGGCCAGGCTCCAGGTGGTCACAATGTCATTGCGGGATTGTTCGATTACGTGCAAAATAACACTAAGGATAGCACTTTGTTTGGATTCAAAGGTGGCCCAGCAGGAATAATGAAATATGTGGCTGGGTATCCTGTAACAGTAGCGGGAGATGCAAGGGGATGATTATATACCTGTGTATTGTTTCTATTGTCAATGGCGGGCTTTGCCTGCTGTAATAACCATTTTATTGTTTCTACACCATTATACTGGAAGCCCAGCGAGAAGGTGAGATTTAGAAATTCATTAGATGCCAAGTTCAATAACCAATCAATGGTTTGCCCACCTCTGTTGAAGCCCAGCCTTCTGGTCAGATTATGAAAATTTCCCGTTTGATTTGGCAATAACCAATCGACGGTCTGCCCGGTGCCATTGGTGTAGCCCGTGCCCGTGTCTCTGCTGGGTTCTGTGACGAATTCCAGATGTTTAGTATACTTTTCGTACTTTTCACGGCGTGATTGAACTTTCGGGGGGACCTTTGTGTTTGTTGCCTCTTGCTTCGTTTCCAATCGTGCATTGGCTTTTGTAGGGGTCGTCTTCACTGTTTTGGTAGGCTGGCGAGCAGAGTTGTTGGTTGTTGCGCCAGATTTTTTTGCCATCTTTTATTTCTTGCAGTGGCCGAGACAAAATTGAGACTCCCGAACAGTTCAAGCAAGCGGAGGAGACTGTACTGAAGCTTGATTTAGATGGTCTTGTTGTCATTGGTGGAGATGATTCAAATACAAATGCCTTCCTTCTTGCAGAAAAATTCAGAGAGAAAAAGTTAAAAACACAGGTGATTGGCTGTCCAAAAACAATTGATGGTGATCTTAAGTCCAAGGAAGTTCCAACAAGTTTTGGGTTTGACACAACTTGTAAGATTTATGCAGAGATGATAGGGAATGTGATGGTTGATGCGAGATCAACTGGAAAATATTATCACTTTGTGAGGCTTATGGGCCGATTTTTCCATTAAAAGAAGAGCCATACGCTGCCATAAACCATTAAAAGAAGAGCCATACGCTGCCATAAACTGTGGGTCGATTTTATGATTGCACTTTCAGGTGGTCAAACAATTGCCTTCGGTCAAGCATCTATTGCATCTACACCAGCTACATCGTCTTCCATTCCTTTTGGTAATAAACCGCCTGGATTTGGTGGTAGCACATTTGCATCTTCACCAAGGTTCTGCGTTTTGTTTTTCTAGTTGAATTTCCAACTGATATTTTTGTTATCAAGAAACCCAGAGCAGGACAGAGTTTGAGGCCATTCTTGTGATATCGCAGCGTTAACCATATGTTGTCTCTAGTCATTGATATTTACGCTGTCTCCATTCATTAACATACCATTGTTTTCTATTTGTTTCCTTGTATAACATTGCGCTACTCATACCTCCATATGCATACGCTATCCATATACCACCGTTGTCCATTTAAGTAACGTTGTCTCATGTGACTCTATGTAAAGCGTCTCTCACATTATCGTGTGTTTTTAATTATGGTTGCTTCCATATGCCATTAAGCAGGAGAAACAAAAAGGATTTCTTATTTCTGGTCGGCAGCTTGAGTTTGGAAACAAGAGCTTACTTAATTTAGGCTATACGGTTGATGAACTTTTCTAACAGAGGCTACACAAATTTTGGAGCTCTACAAGTCAGATTTCTGGTTTGGTACGAAAGTAGGAAACGTGGTCATTTATTGATTTGATTGTTTAAATAATGGAGAAAATTCATGGATTATTGGAGTTTTTAAACACTCTAATATTATCGGCTGATGGAAGCACAGTTAAAGTCAGCAAAGACACTCTCAAAGATATTCAAACATCTTTACAACATGCACAAGAAAACATTGATTTTTTGCAGCTTGAATCACAACTACAGCGAGAAGAGCTACATCAAAATAGACATCATTCTGAACCTGTTTCTGTTCAGAACATTGAGACTGCAACCCATCAACAGCAAGTCAATAATGTTACTGTTCATTCAAATAAAGCAGAAATTGTACATGCAGATGCAGAAACTCAGTCTGCACTTCCCAAGCCCATCATCAGACCTTGGGAACAGCTTGTCCACAACAAGCACAGAACTGGTCTTGGATATGACAAGGACTTGTCCTTTCATATTCTAGACTATGCCAAGCCCATTCAGTTTCAGAGTGCTGGATTCATTCATGACAGTTCAACTGCTCCTCATGACAGTTCAGCTTCAGCTGTTCCAGACTCTGCCCCTCTTCCACAGCAACAACAACAACAACAACAACAGATCGTGAAATGCCAACACTGTGACCGAGTTGGCCATCTGAAAGATCACTGTTTTGATCTTCATCCATGTAAGCACTGTCATAAAACCAGCCATTCTTCACACAGATGCTTCAGAAACAAACGTCCTGCAAGAAAAAAGATTCATCTTGGATGGATCGCTTCTTGGCAATGGGCATCAACAGCCAAGAAGATATTCCAAACACATGTCAGAACTTGTTCCAGAGTATTGAACAGTCTTGCAGTTGAGTTTTCTCCATCTTCTCACCTTGTATCTAACAGGGGGGGAAATGATGGTCATCTACAAGCTTCAAAGCCACATCAAGTGAGCCTGAGCCACAACCTGTCACACCAGTTTCAGAATTGTAGCCAGAGACAAAGATGCCTGAACATGCCTTCAGTTGGAAATCTGGGACACTTCCTCTAGCAGAAGACTTCAGCTTCTTGCCAGTTTTGGAAGAGTTCCAGGAACACAATTGAGAACACTTCCTCTAGCAGAAGACTCCAGCTTCTTGCCAGTTTTGGAAGAGTTCCAGGAATTGCATTAAGCATTCCAGAGTTGTTGGTTATCCTTAAACCATCACAGGTTGAGACTTCCCTTTTCAGGTTGAAGTTTTACCTTTTATGCGGGGTGAGACCTCCCTTTTATGGTTGAAGGTTTCCCTCTTTAAAACAATAGGATCACTTCCTCTAGCAGAAAACTTCAGTTTCTTGCCAGTTTTGGAAGAGTTCCGGGAACTGCACTAAGCGTTCCAGTGTTGGTGCTCATCCTTAAACCATTGCCCTTTATACCAACATTTCATAGAGCACATTTAGCCTAGTGCTGCCATGCATTTTTTTGCACAGTTTATATTACAGCTCTCTTCTTGGACTCATACATAACCCTTCGGATTAAGGGGGGGAATGTTGGACACCTAATCCTAAATGGGTTAGTGTGGAAGCCGAATAGACCAAAGCAGTCCAAGAGACCTTGGGATCTGAAACCCAAGAGTCACATAATGTACTATAAATGTATATCTCATGTTAATAAAAAATGTATTGCATGTTTTATCTTTCATATCTCTCTTGCTGTCCATGTGTGTTTAACAAAATCATTCCCAAGGGATCATAGGACCAAGTAAAACTCAACTTGAATTTCATCTACTTTAACAAATTATCTGCCTCCTTTGCTAAAGCTCTAGTATTGACAATCAAAGGGCCAATTTGTGCCTTCAGCTTGAATTCTGCTTTCTATTTCTTGGATACAAAATGAATATCGTCTATATTCATCATTTTCCTAATGTATTCTAAGGCAAAGATCCTTATTGGCACAAATACTGGTAACCTGTAGGGAGGGCATTCACATCCATATATTGTAATCTCTGTATACTTATAGTAAAGTTAGTAGTATCCAATTTTGTCTTGGTCAGCAAGGTGCAAAATTCTTCTAATTTCAGGTGAAATCCTTGGTATTACATCGTTGCTAAGAAGACATAAGGAAATATGCAAAATTTGGTTTACAAAGTCACTGAAGGAATACTCTTATGTGTTCTTCCTTACCAAGGAAGTCCAGTGAATGACTGATTGATGTTTTCCTTGTGAATCTAACTTCGGCAATGGGAATTTAAACCTTTCTGTTTGATGAAATAAAAGTAAATACACAAGAACTGATTGATGTTTAAATGCACCTTCAGCATAAAACTTTAGAAACTAATCATGAATAATGTCCAACAAAAACTGACTTTAATTTAAAATCAACGAGGGGTTATTACCTACAGATAACACTGATAAAAATGTCAATATCACTTCATCTGCCCAAGTATTGGTAGGATAACCTAACAAAAAAGTGACCATGGAAATAACTTGCCTTGACATTATGGAAAAATTGAAGTGGAATAGAGCGGATTAGTTCTAGGTAACTCAGAATTTTCAGATAGGAATGACTCAAATATATAGGCTTGCTGAGGAAATGTGAGTTTCTGATAAATCTCCATGAGGGAATCAATAGAAAAGGGGTGCAGAGGAGCTTGGAAATTGATTTGGAGTGATCAGGATATGGATTCAAGTGTAATGGAAAATAAAACTTCATTGTTTTGGGCAATTACAGCCCTCTGACTGGGAAGATACCTGAGATGGCACCACGTGAAAAATTCTGGGAAGGTATGAGCTTGGGGAAAGACAAATTGAGGCAAGAAAGACTCTCAGATACTCAATTCATCACTAACATCTATGAATTTCTGGTTTTCCTGATTGTGGAGTTCATATAGATCAAACTCGCACTGGGTTTCTGAGATTTTGTATTGATTATCGACCAGAGGGAGCTCATCTAGGTTAATTACAGAGGGCAATGTAGGGATTTCTACAACTAATTTTGATTTTCCTTTGTGAGAAGACATCTTTGAACAACAAATTATCAGCTAGTGTGTCGAATTACCAAGCTATGGTGATGACTGGCATATGAGGATGACTGCGTATTTGTGAAATTCAAGGCCTCACTGGTGCTACGAGAAGGAGAAATGGTGAAAAAAAAAGGAGAATGCAGGGTAATACATTTTTTTAAAGAGGAGGTTTTAACGGATTTAGCATATTGTAACCGTTTTTGGGTGTGTCTAATTAATACGCTAGACATTGGTAGGAAGAATTAATTATTTAACGGTTACTTAGCTGTTTGGTGGGAGGAACTAATGATTTAATGGTTATTTGGTGGGAGTGAATAGGAGAGGGACAAGTGGCGGGGTATGAACAGGAGTGAGAGTGGAAGCGAGAATGAAGAGTGGTTTTTGGGGTGGGTAGTTAACAATATTGGAGTGGGGGGTCTCGAACTCAACGTGAGGCGACCACATATGAGCGGGCAGTTTCGGAAAATCAACTTTTCGGACCCCCCTGTTATCTTCGAAAAATCCACAGGGGTCTCAAATTCACCCTCCATTGTTGATCCGGTGATCCAGATGGCTCTAGACACATACAAAATTTATCATCGTCCTCATTCCAACGGTGTGAACGGCACTCAAATCCGAGCTCGTATGAGGGAGATAGAGCTCTTCAAAGTTTGACATGACAAGGTAAAAAGCGGGGCCCACAATGTGCCACGTGGCATCCCAATCAGCAAGTGAGACCCACGGATTACATGGCAACCAACTAATGGCCTATTAGCCATTGACACTTGGTGCTCATCCATTGGTTCCTTCTCTCCTACAAAAAGATAAAAAAACAAAATATTAAAATATCTTGTAAAAAATAAAAATAAACATAATAACCAAAATTCATATATATTAACAAAACAAAAGTTAATATATTAAAAAGTTTGTTATATTAAACTTATGCCATAAAAATTGGGCATATTTGAATCCAACCAATAAAGAGCCATCCAACGAATTAGTATGGAGTGGTTAGTAAAGATATGTCGCATATCAAAAAGGGTCATTAAAACAAACATTTACCATAGTTAAATCAACAAATATCGTGGGTAGTGTTAAGCCATATGGCATATGGTTAGGAGGCCAAACGTAACACCTCAAACCTGTCACCGTAACGACTGTTAAATATAACATAAAAGTTCGACACCACATGTAACCGTCCTTCCAAAAATAATGTAACCGCGCTTCTCGATGGAATGTCGCCAGTGGTTTCATAATCGCTGGCTATAAAGGTAAACTATATTGTTATTTCAATTTAACGTGGGCAAGTTTTGACCTTGGGATCTCCGGCTCCTAGCACAGTAAGTTGACCAATGGGCCAATGGCCATTTGTTGTTATCTTCGCCTGGCCGTATAATTTATAAACCTGCATCATTTGCTCAACATGGGGAGGTAACGAAGGATCGGCCGAACGAAGGCAGAACAAAAGCACGCCAAGCCTATGGAACAGTGAGTTGCAGGAAGGCAAAACCCTTACACATCCGGAAGGCAGAATGATTGCATGCATTTCAAGACAGATTCTCAAAGAATATTCCTTGATGCCTGAAGATTCTCCGGGGAGGTAAAATTTCATTTTGTCATAATGATATGAAGTTTATAGTCATTTTAACCAGAATTTTGCAAGCAACACAATCGTCAAATTAGAATCATCATCTGAGCAACAAATTTGCAGATTCTCAACAGAGCAAAATCTTTGAAGAATCTTGAGGGAATCTTCCAAATTCATTGGAGGCTGAAATTCGCCAGAGTCAGAATGCAAGCAAATTTATACTCAAAAGTCTCATAATCTCGCAAGGATCATGATGGCAAGATATGATTTGTGATCTGAGTTGCATATCTCCAGTTAGCCAATAGAAGGGAATCTATGGAGAATCACAGGGAATCTAAAAGATTCCTATAGCCCCAAATTTTGACGGTGTCGGAATTCAACAAATGGATAGTCGATTTTACACTTCTTGATGACAAAAATTCAGTGATGCAGTTAGGTTTTGCAGCTGAGCCTTCCATGTTTTGGCAAAATTCAAAAGTGAATGTACATGAAGTAGTCATGTCATGTTTTCCTTCATAATTGCTGAGATGATGAATTATGTTTTGAGATCCCTGCTTGATATTATGTTGTGGGATTGCTTTTGCCACATTATGTGAGATGTATTTAACTTGTTATGCTTTTTATTGTTGTTGAGATCCATGTGTAACTATGTTTAAGGGATACTCATTGCCACATTGTGTGACATCATGTTAGTTTGTCATGCTGAGAGGAAGTCGTCTTGATTGAGAATTCCTGTAAGCGAAACATCTCGTGGAGAGACAAGCCACTCTTGTTTGAGGGCATATGACCTTGCTATAACAAAGTGTTGTCCATGTACATCATCATCATTTCCAGCATTATATGAAGCGGACTCCACCATCTTAACACCAGGCCCAGAGATGTAGTCCACACTGGACGAACTCAGTTATTAAATGTCTCGTGTTTTGACTTGATGATCGTTTTCATGCTTTCTCTTGCTTAAGCATGCATATGTGTTCTTTTATGCTCTTTTTAAATGAAATTCTAACAATATCATAGAAGTAAAAGATCTTGGATGATTCTGGTAGCTGAAGGAACCCAGATCATCCGGGCGGGGATGACCCCATCCATTGGTTTTTAATTGTGCTTTATCGCTAGGTGACATAGTGTCAAATCATATTTATTTACAATAAAAAATAACCCTTTGGAAAATGATATGAAGGATTTTAAAATAATAATAATATAAAACAAATAAATGCAGTATTTGTACTTGCTCGCAAACTTTGGGATTTTATTCTATTTATTTTTTTCATATATATATTTTTATATATCCCTTTTGCATTCTTTTCTTTTGATATTTTTATTTATTTCTTTTTTCTCATTTTTCTTTTCATATCTTTCTTTCTTTCTTTTTTTCTTATTTTTATTCTCTTTTCTATTTTTTTTTTCAACATAAAGGAAAAAGTAGAAAACAACTAGGGTAAAAATAAGTTACAACACTTATGATAATAAGAGCATAGATGACATTGAGGTTCCCTTGAGGTACAAACATCTAGTGAAACAATGGGTACCCAATCATCTTCCTGAAATAAAAATTTATTTTTTTTGTCAATAAAAGGATATACCACATTGCATCATCGTCATTGCATGGTATGGGTTTATTTTCCATGGATGGAATAAAGGTATGTTATGAATGATTAACTGAATTGATGGAGTATGTTGGACCCCGTTACATCTACAATGATTTGGTATGGCTAGTCCAATATGCCAAAAGTATGCGAAGATATGGAGTGGTTGCAAATTATATATAACTAAAACACAATGATCAAAGTAAAGGCACAACTATGTATATTGATGGAAGGCCAAAAGAATCAGGGAATATTGCAAGGTTTATAAATAGTACACGGCTCGTGACCACAAATAAGCAACCCAATTGCATATTCGAGGGGCGTGAAGAAACCCGTGTAGTCATATGTGTCATTAAATCAATAGCTACAAGGGAATAGTTTCTCATTGATTACAATTTGAATCAAATAGATATAAATATTGTTATTACAGGGGCAATATGTATTCATTTTTACCCAACTTGTAAGCAATGCCTATTTTATGTTATGATTGTCATTTACTACAATATAATTTCAAGTATCTTGTAAGTTAAGGAACCATTTTAACATGTCATGGTTGAAATATTATGGTAGGTTGATCAAGGTCAAAGGGCACCAACCTCACAATAGGTAAACATCAATGTAATTGTACGTAAAATAATATAACCACAAGATTTATTCTAGAGTAGCATTTTATCTATTATAGAGTAATTCAAATTCATATTTTTAGGCATCATAACACTAAATGAAAGATTCACTATGCATATGACCAACTTGAACAAATTCATTCCTTCATTCTTTTTAAACTATTGTTTCTATACAATATGGAATATATATTGATCTTGTCATAATGCCTCTTCCAAGAGCCTTCCAAGATAATGAAGTTTTTTATAAATTTAGAACCTTTTATATTGGCCATGATATAATGTGAAGTTTCTATATAAATTTAGACATATGTCAGTAGTAGATTTCTTATTAATATAATTATGAATTATTGTGGATGAATTTCCTGATTTTTTTTAATGTGTTATAATGAACTTTGGGATATCATAATATTTACGAGCAAGTATTTAACTGGATAAAATTCCCCTCTTATGTAAAAAATGGAATTTTTTGTTGATCTAAAATGCTTTATGAAATTCAAATCTTTGAATGTTTATAGTTGAGGATGATGGAAAAAAATTACAAATTACACTTATTTGATTAACAAGGTGACAAGGGGAAAGTTCCATCCTCAGAGAAGTCCACAGATGCTCCTGAGGAAGTGCTTAGTGAAGAAATTTTTTTGTCCTTTCATCTAATCCAAGCAATAAAAAATCTTATAATGAAATTAAACAAGCAACTCAGTGCTTTAATTTTGATTCAGCCACGGGCAAAAGAGATAAGAGGCCAAATCAAAACCCTCATGGACCAATTTTATCACTATGGGGTAAGAAACTCATTTAGTTATCTCATCTATTTATTTATGATTTTAATTATCTCATCCTTTATAATAAAAAAAACCCTCTTTATTTTGTAGGAGTTTTTAAGGGAGTTCGATCCTCATATTGGTGTGACTATAGGAGTCATCATTGGTAGCATCATTTATGCTCTACCTGTGAGTGACACACAAGTCATTGAGACCATTCGTACCCTTGTTGAACCACACACGTCGGGATCTGCACCCCCTGAACAATATACACCAAGATTTGTAAATGATGTTGTGGATACAGAGGAAGATCCCATCGCACATTTTGAAGCAATCTTTCTTGGATCTTCTTGTGTTACTAGCACTAGAACACTACCGATTATGTGTTTGGTAGATGATGACCATGTCCCCCACAAAATTAGAGAAAAATCCAGATATTTAAGAAGTTTTTTAAATATTAAGTATAATATAATTGATATTTACCTATAGTTTGTGATTATTTTTAACTAATCATAATATTGTTTTGCAGGAAACAATGTATTTTATAGGCACATGTATGACCTAACCTTGGAACTCTTTGGGACCACCATTTGCAAAAATTGAAAATCACAAAGTTCCAAGTTGAAGGATGAACTTGTGAACAAGATGGTTGGCATGTTCGGTGAGGGTACCTTCAACAAAATTGGAGTTACCTCGAAGGCGGGCTTACATTTAAAATATCTGCGAGACCAGTACAAGGTTCATTTGCAAAAGAAACCTAAGTATGAGCACCCTCCAAATATTTCAGAGAGGAAGTGGAAAGCCCTCGTGGAAGATGATAAGGAGAAGGGGCTTCGAAAAGAAGGGAAGGCACCACCCAAATCAGGAAGGTATGAGGCACTTTTAATAATGTAATTATGATGTTTTCTCATCATTGCAACATCTATTTAATTTTTTCAATATTTTCAATAATATAGGCTCCCGGATACATCCAAAACCACAAAGGTGAGAATAGCTAAACATGGGCAACATCGTCTTGTCCCGAGTGGTTACTAAAAACACACAGCAAAAATTGTAAGTATAAAAAAGAAATTGCATCCAATTTATAAATTATTAACAATTTTAATTTAATATCAGAGAAGAAGAAAATTTCATATTCTCATGCAAAATTACAAGTGTCGCAATTCAAATATCATGCCATGGAGGAAGACTTCAAGCTTGCTTACAAGCACACCTATCAAGTCATGGTTGAATGTAGGACAAGCTTGGCATCTTCACATTCTTCTAGCACCCAATGTGACACTCAAGTTGTTAAGCTATGGTATGTTCTATGCTTATAACAGTTTACTTATTTTTCTTATTATATTCCACAAATTAGAAATCACATGTACATAAAGTAAAGTGCAAATAGAACATTAAGTGATCGATAGAAAACAAGCCAAGACAAGAGACACAAGATGTGGCGGCTAGCCTGGGACAAACCCCACAATGTGTGGGGAAACCCTTTGATCAAATCTTCTTTTATCTTCAATAATTTAGCAGAGAGAAATAGTACAATAAACCTGATTCATATCAGCAGTAGCAAACCCTAGATCAACAGCATCAGCATTAGCGGCTTCATCATCAAACTAGAGCAGATGATATCTCACAAACTGACCGTCGGATCGGCTTGGTTCCACCACCAAAAGTTGTGGCTTCCAGAGAAGGTTCAGATGAACCTACAGCACAGTTCATATGAGGAGATCTTCTAGTCTACGTAGGTCAACCTTTACTTCTGCAATTACAGCTTCAGTTTCAACAGCTTCTAGCTTCACATGTGTGAGGGAGAGACCCTTTTCTGTGCAGTAGAGAAGAGACTCTTTTCGGCACAGTAGAGAGAGAGATGTGATGAGATGAGTGAGTGAAAATGAGGAAAATTCCTCCAGTATTTATACACAACTATTGATGTTTGAATAGATGCAACTGTTGGGCTTCTGAGCCTACATGAATTGTAGGTCGGCTTGATAATAATTCCATAATCAAAATAAATTCATATCTTCATGAATACTTATCAGAATCGGATGATCTATATATCAATCCTACACCTCTCGACAAGAGGAATCTAATAAAAATATTATCAGCCATGAATAAGATGACTCACATGAAGTTTGGCCCTAGTTGAAAATTTTAACACAAGTAAATAAAATCAACGCAGCATTTATAAATTATTACTTTTACAATCTATTGGTTATTATTTTTGGTCATAAAGTATTGTGCTTGACTATGAAAAGTAGGTAAGCATTGTAGATACAAAAAATGAGCCTAGTGATGGTAGAGTGCTTCTTGGAACTCATATTTAGCTCAGTACTTGAGGTATTTCACGTGTTATAAAAAAAATTAGTATGGATTACAATTAAAAATATGTAAATGAAAATTGTGTATTAATTATAATCTTTCTTGTTTCTACTCCACAACATGTATAGGATGAGGCCAGACAAGAGGAGGAACATATGGCGACATCCAAAATTATTTCTCTTCCCTCTACTACCGAAGCACGTAAACAACACTTTACCACTATTTTTATTAATAAAACACTTGTAATAATAATAGCTATAAATAGGAATGTAACATTTTTTTCTTGTTGTAGTTCATGCTTGGCCCCACTTACAACAACATAGATGTAGGACTAGGTCAGCAGCAAGACATACAAAGCCCACAATAGCTTAAGGGTACCAAGATCAAGATGTTCTTGATAAATACATATTTAAAAAGAGAAAGAAACCTGATAATAAATTATTTTACTTGTTTATTTAGAGCCCTAATTTTTTAGTACCACATTTTTTACTGAGAGGATGAATGCCTCACGGCATGTGCACATGTAAATTTGACTATCTTAATAAAAAGTTGTGATTTTTCCATTGAAAACAATTAGAACAACCTTATTTCATATTATGTAAATATATGTTTTGTGATAAAATTTATTGAGATAAAATATTTTTTAGATGTACTAATGAATGAATGAATGAATTTTTTGTTATTTGTTTCTTTGTGTATCTTAATGTCTTGCTTTCAACTATTTCCTAGTAGATAGATTGGGTACCTGAAATTGAGGAAAAAGTGGAGGGGAGGGACCATGAGAGCTTCCACCTTCACATTGTTGGCCTTGTTTAGTAGAAAATACATTAGGATTTGAATAATCTTGGAGAAAAACACCCTCAATCGAATCGAGAAACAACAAAGTCAATATTGACTTGGTTGTTGCTTTGTCAAGAGGAGGGAGGTTTGCTCCAAGATTAAATGATTCCAACAATTTATTCTTAAAACCAAGAGGACCTCATTTAGGTATTCATGCATTCAAGTATATTTATTCATGCAATTAAATTTAATATTTGGTCAAATTTAATCTAAGTTTGCCTCATTGGTCTCATGAATATGTGTAGGACAACTAGTATCAATTCGGATGTTGAAGTGGAACAACTATCTGAAGCAAATAGCTCAAAATGGTAAGGGTTTAGGTGAGACAACAAAATTTGTTTGATATTTTTGTTGTATGTCTTGGCCGAGTGGGAGTTACATAAAGGTTTATGCCCATTTTAAATAAATAATAGTCATGAGTGGGAATGTGCTCTAGTCTAGAAGAAGATAGGTCAAGTAGTGAGATAATAATAAAGTGGGTTTGTGCATTGTATCGATTATTCTTTGGTTATATTGAGATGTTGTCAGATTTCTACTAGAATTGTTGAGAGTTGGATTCCCCCCTTGCTTATGTATTGTCATGGTGATGTTCTCATTATGTACTACTAGTTTTTATGGTAGATTTATTTCATTTCCAGTTATTTTCTTTCATGCATTGTTCTTTTAGTTTTGTATGAGAGAAATAGAGTGAAATAAGAAACTTTTCCATGAAAAAAAATCATGTAGTATTTGTATTTCTTTGACCATTGTGTTTATATTTGAGTGTAAGACCAAACTCTCATTTTTCATGTAGGGAAGTAGGAGAAACTTTTACTCTATTATTTGGGCATAATGCACAAGTATGATTTTTCTTCTATTTTATTAATTATTTACCTCATCTAACTTCTCCTCCTTCCTTTTTCTGTGGGTACTTTCATTTTCATATCTTGATTTGAAATATTAACTAGGGTTTGAATCATATATGCAAAAAATTCTCATCCAAGTACTTCTCAACTTTATCCCACCAATCACTTGGCTATCGAGTGCATGATTTAGTTTTTCATTGCAGTTGATTTCAAGAAATTTGTATTTCTACATTGAAAATATAGTCTAAGTAGGGGATAAATTAATCTAAATCCTTAAACCCCCAAACATAGAGTAGTAAATTTAAAATGGGTATTTTAGGAGACCCTATATCTAACATATAGGTGATTAACATAAAAAAACCCAAACAAATTTCATTAACATTGTTAATCCTTGCCAAACCAACATCCTAGCACAAATCTTGAGATAAGCCACATCATCTTCCATGTCACTGCCATGTCATTTCTCTGCCACCTATCTTTCCACATCACTCTCTGCCACCTATCTTGCCACATCACTCTCTTCCACCTATCATACCACATCATGGTCATGACACTACCATGTGTCACTTGCCACTTGTCATGACCATAGGGTTTCATGTCATCATCCTACCACCTATCTCTGCCATGTCATCTTTCCATGTCATCACAATATCACTTGTCCTCACCTTAGTGTGCCATGTCATATGTGCATGGGCATGTAGGCCCTAAAATATTTCCTAGCTCACCAACCTAAACATGACATGTAAAATATACACAAGGATCATCCTTGGGGCGTTACACTAGTGTTTTTTCTATTATCTTCCATTAATCCTTCCAAAATTTTCTTATGAATTTGGATCTTCGTTATTCAGTATTTCTTCAATAAATATACCATTCCTATGAGTTGATTTCATGAAAACATATTCTACTTGGATTGTATTATTTGTACTTTGAATTCCAAGAAAATTGTAAATATTTTGTGAGACTATCAATGACAACAAAAATGACATACTTACATTTAGAATGTGGTCAACATGTAATCCATTTGATTGATATATTTCCTCATAATTGGTTATGTGTAAGGGTTGAGGTAACCTTAGATTCTAGATAGTCTCTCCTTCATTATTTTACATACCTGACATTCTCTTACAAATTTATGAATATCTATCCTAATTCTTGCCCCAAATAATTATTATTTTAACCTTTGACATGTTTTAAGGAATAAAAAATGTCACTCTATGGGGGAGATACGAGAATCCTTTATTATTTGTTGTTTCAACTTTGATTGAGGGAATAAAAATATATTATCATTATAGAAAAGGATATCTCTCTTCCATTAACATTGTTCCATAGAGTTCTTCCCTTCTTTTAGACATTGTATTTTTTGGCTACTATTATTATCTTCTCGCTAGTGATGTTGAGCTACTTCCAGCCACACAAGAATTGAAGATGTAATGGAATATAATTCAATGCTTATTCTATTCTAGATGGTGCATCTTCAACCACATTTACTTTCCATTTTATGTAGATTATTTCAAAATTGAGAAATAGATTCTAGCTTCATTTCAATGATTTTTCCACAAAATGTCAGACTTAGGACCTATTTTGAACAAGAGACAAGGAAGTTTAAGAGGGAAACTTAGTCAATCCAATTCAATTGGTGCAATTCACTAGCCCTCTCTTCCAATATTTGACTATATTCTTCATATTTCTCTTGATCCTAGGTTTGATTTAATCCAGTTGTGGTAGCCATGTTGGATCTAGTGGTGAGTTTCTCAATGCTCTCCTACAATCTAGCTATACCATTTTATTTTAGCCTATATATAACTTAGGGGTAGTCTCCTTCCAATAGTTGTTGAAGGTTTGATATTTTATCAAATCCTTTCAACCTAATCTAGTGATGCTTGTAGGGTTCTCCTTGTATTTTGATTGGTATTCTTTAATTCTCCATAGGTATTCTTGAACCTTACCTTACTCAGCCTTTCATGATTCCCATTTGTCTTGTAATTTGACTACCACTTCATGGTGAAGTTAATCAACTCTCATTTAGATAAATAATTTTTGTCAAGATTTTCATAGATCATCAAATTTTCTTGGAGCCAGGTACTAGAATTCCTTCAATCCTACTCATTCCATATTTTTCCAGTCCAACTACTCCCTCGATGTGGATAGTTCCTATTGATGCTACTCCATTGTCTCTTGTAGAATCTTATTATGTAGCTCTGAAGTTTTTGTATGTTGTGTTTCTTCTTCGCCTATGATGGTGGATTAGTGTACATGGTTTTCAGGAAGCCACTACATCTCTATCACATGTTTCTTATTCAAGGCCACAACTTGTTTCTTGAGTACCACATCTTATGAATATTCCTTTCGTTTTATCTACTCCTCTAAGGTAGCAACTGTTATGAAACCAACTCACAAAGAGATAGAAAAGATAGATCAACGTCTTATAATTCAGCCTCTTCGAGGGGAAAACCTCCTTTACATTACACAAATGAACAATTCTTGGACGATACAAATGACAAGATCTCCTTTCTATATATAGGAGTCTAAGGGGTCATAATATAATCAGAGCCAACATAACAATAATAATTTAAGGGCACAATAATAACAATAGTGGGCTTCTATGGGGCACAATAATAACAATATGGGGACTACATGGGTGCAAAAATATAATAAGGGGTTGTACTAATAACAATAAGGGGTTACACTAGTAGTATAGGGGCCTAACATGCCCCTCTCCTTCAAAAATTGTTGTCCTCAACGCTTGAGTGGTTCTTGATGCTTCTGTATAAAATCCTTGTCCTCCCATGTGGAATATCCGTTGGGTAAGTTCTTCCACATGATGAGATACTCTGAAATTGATCAATTTCGTAACTGTCGGGTTCTTATTTCTGTGACTGCTCCAGGTTCCAATATGATTTTTCCTTCCTCTTCAAGTTCTAGCAATATTGTTTGAATTGGGATATTCTGTAACTTTTGAATGAGTGGCCACACTTATTTGTCCTTCTTCCATTCATCCCTTGCTTCATTTATCCAATCTGGTTGGATAATAGAAATAGCACAAAACAATGCTTCCACATCCTCATTCTTTCTTGAGAGTGCATCTGCAACAAAAATTTTCTTCCCTTTTCTGTAGATGATGTCAAAGTCATAACCCAACATATTTGTGACCCATTTTTTCTGTTCTTCTAAAGATAATATTTGTTCTAAAAAGTATTTAAGACTATCATGATCCATTTTTACCTTGAAGTGTCTTCCCATTGGGTAAGGTCGCCATTTCTTAAGTGCATGTAGTATTGCCAACATTTCCTTCTCATAAATAGCTTGCTTGAGATGTAGCCGTAAAAATACCCAATCACCTACATCAAAAAAAATTTCACTGCGATGTTGATCTACCTATTGTTTCATTCGATTCTGCACCAAAGTGGTGTTATCCTTTAAAAGTTGGAGAACTTGTTGTTGATGCTCGATATGATCTTTCATTGCTTGAACATTTTTCTTCTTTATATGTCCTTCTATCTTAAGATTTTAAGGAGTGGTAATTTCTTCCAATGCTTTACAAGATATGGTCGGATTCATTTCTTGATGCTTGATGTGATATTTCACTTCTTGAACATTTTTCTTCTGGATATGTCCTTCTATATTGATAGTTTGAGGAGTGGTAATTCCAGCCAATGCATTACAAGATATGTTTGGATTCATTTCTTCTTTCTCGATATGATATTTCACTTCTTGAACCTTTTTCTTCTTGATATGTCCTTCTATCTTGAGAGTTTGAGGAGTGGTAATTCTTGTCAATGCTTTACAAGATATGGTCGAATTCATTTCTTCTTTCTTTGGGGTTTATTCCTGCCATATATCCTCTTCTTTTGATGTTTCTTGATACTTTTCTTCCTCATCTTCATACTCTATGTAAAATAATTTCTTCTCAGCACACTTATGACCTTTATTGGATTTGCTATCACAATTGTAACAAAGCCCCTTTTCTCTTTTTTCTTCCAATTGTTGTGGTGTAATCCTTGTAGGTTGTGGAAGGCTAGGAGAAGAAAAACTTTCATAATTATATTCGTGAGTGGTGGGATTCCTTGTTTCCATAAATTCGCTTTCAATTTTTCTTGCCCACTTGAATGCCTTCTCCAATGAATCAAGTTCCCACAAACGAACCTCATGTTGAATGTTATCCTTTAAAGTACCTATGAATACATCAATCCTTTGCTTCTCTGGAATATCATTTACCATTATATTCAATTTTTGGAAGTCCTCAATGTGCTCTGCCATTGAATACTTTTGTTTGAGATTTATCAATTGGCTAAATAAGGTGTTTTTCTTTGTATCCTCATAATGTACTATCATTTCCTCCTTGAAAATTAACCACGTAACAAGTTGTTTACGAGAAAAAATCCCTTTATACCATAAAAATTGATCCGGTTCTAAATATGAAGATGCAATACATACCTTTTGTAATAATGGTACACAATGTAGATCAAAATATTGCTCCATCTGAAGTATCCAATTTACCGGATCCTTGCCATCAAACTTCCTCATATCACCTTTTCTTGATTTTAGGAGCTCGATCCTGAAATGACTATAACTCTATAATTTCGACTCTTCCAATTCTGAAATTATGACATGCAGTAGCCCTCTATCTTCTCTTTCCAATGCCACCAGTCTGATCAAAATTGGATTCTCCAAGAAAGAGTTATGCACAATCTTCCAAGATGACCTGATTATATACCTTTTCAGAAGAGCGAACTTGTATGAAGTACCATGTGTCACTGTTTTGACCTTAGGATCTAAAAAATATACACGGGAAACTACAGTCTGCCCTCTTTCTGTAACTTCTTACAAAATTTCAATCTGATGCTCAAAACAAATGTTTTGGTGATTTTCCCTAGGTCACCTATTTGGAATGTAATTCGGGAGTCTGCAAAAAGGCCAACTTCCTCAAATCATATCTCCACAACTATAGTGCGAAAATCTCTGAATTTTGGACTCGAGGTTCAAAACGATTTCGGCCCAAATGGGTTTTTGTTTTAGCATCTGCAACGTCGCAAAAAAAAAGTTATAGCGCAAATTCCACGATGACCTGTTTGGAGCAGCGAAACCCTAGCATCCAAAACTCTAATACCAAATGTTATGAAACCAGCTCACAAAGAGATAGAAAAGATAGATCAACACCTTATAATTCAGCCTCTTCGAGGGGAAAACTGCCTTTACATTACACAAATGAACAATTCTTGGATGATACAAATGACAAGACCTCCTTTCTATATATAGGAGTCTAAGGGGTCATAATATAATCAGAGCCGACATAAGAATAATAATGTAAGGGCACAATAATAACAATATTGGGCTTCTATGGGGCACAATAATAATAATATGGGGACTACATGGGTACAACAATATAATAAGGGGGTTGTACTAATAACAATAAGGGGTTACACTAGTAGTATAAGGGCCTAATAGCAACCAAGCCTAAATGTTAGCCTAAGTTGAGAATTAAGCATTTGAATAAATATGCATTTGCTTGAGTGAATTCTCCTAGGATTAAAGTCATCTTGGACGCCCTTTTCTTAAGGTTTGGGGTTGATAGGTCACATATCATCACTTCATTGACCATTTACATGTCTAGAGGAGATGCAATATTTCTTCACATCATATATCTATTAAAAATGCTTCACTACTATCTGGAGTAGAAGTACTCCTCAAAGGATATTACATGCTCCTGGATGTCATTTATGCAATCAATCTTGAGGAAAATAGGTGTGTGTGCCTTGGAAAATTTTGTTATTGGTGTGATAGGGGTATTGGGTTCCTTGTTTGTGTCTCCCACTTTTGTCCTCTTCTTACTTTTAGCATTCTTTCCTTTTATGTTCCTCCTCCTTTTGGTGAGCATATTCCTACTCATACCTTCTTAATTCTTCCATGGCTACTTGCCTACACAATTCTTCCCTTTTCTTTTCTTCATCCCTCAACAACCTACCTTCCTTGTGCTCTCTTCTTCTCCTATTATATTTTTCTTATCATCTCCTCCTTTTCTATTTTTCTTGTTAACACAGGAAAATTGAACACACATTTGTAAAATCCAAATGGAACCCAAATTCATCTAGCAGAATGTACAAGTGAATATTTTCTAGCTGAAGACATCGTGAAAACTCAAAAAATTTAATTCTCCAAAGATCTTATATATAAAATTGAACCGAGTGGCCTATTTATAGGCCAAAATTGACAATTGTGCAGCTTTTCCTTCTATAGTCACGTGGTCAAAGAAAAGTGTGACTCAGCGATTTAGGACCACTTCACACACTTAGAAGATGAGATTCCCTGACATGTTCCAGTCAAGGACAGTCAAATTCGAGTCGCCCTGAAGATATGTAGCCCCCGAGGGATCCTCTTGTCCTACACATTGGTCATTTTCTCATTGATGGACCAAGAGAGAGAAGAGGGATTCAAAATTATATCTAAATAGGCCATTGGAGAACCAAATACAAGGACATGTTATGCTGGAAAAATTGTTCTCAAGAAATCCTACATTCCATTGTTGAAGAAGAAGTAGACCATTATTGTGTTGGCCAATTGTTTTCTTAATAATCCAGCACTCTAGTGTGGAGAGGGTTTCACCATTGAGAGAGCCTTAACACTTCTTTGAGGGAGAGGAGAAGCTTGCAAAGAGAGGGAAGAAAGGAACCTCACTATTGATGATTTTTTAGCACCACTGCTCAAAGAATTATCTCCAAGTGTTTAGTATTCATCTATTGTATTCATCCTCTACATCCAGCGATCAATAAAGGGGGACCTTTTCTAATATTTTGTTGACTTGTTTGCTTCATCAATCATTATTTATGTGTTTTGTTTTTTATTTTTTAGTTCCCATTATGTATGAATTATTTTCACTATTTGCAATGCTTTGTTTTCTCGTGTTTTTCCACTAACAACAACCAATTCTATCAATGATTTCTTTGTAGAGAACAATGAACTAATAAGAAGGTGTATTTTGGTACCCCATTGCTACAAAAACATTACCACAGATTTGGTGAGGGGCTTGGTCTTTTTTTACTCTAACAATTGTTTTTGCAGGACCTCCTCTCTACGTTATCATTTTTTGGTGCGCTCAACATCTCTCTAGAATATTTGCAGGACCTTTTGGACCCATCCTCAGTTGGAAAGCTTTATTGTTCAATTGTTTTTGTCGTTTGTGTAGCTTTTTTTCAGATAGACATGCATGCGCATTTGTGCACAAGAAAACCTGCGTGGTTATAGAGAGCACAAAAAACCATTGTAGATTTCATTTCCTAGGTGATTGGCAGCGTTTAGTGAATTTCCTTCACCTCAGCAATTTTTTTCCAGTTAGTTTAGATTGTGTGATTTCTTTACTAATCATATTAGTAGATTAAATAGATTATATTTCTGGATTTGAGACATCTGTGGTTTATATCTTTTAATTTAGAAGCCAGAGAACCCATAGTAATAACCATTTTTCATCAACGTTTCAAATCCAAATGGGGATCCATCATTAGGACATTCTTGAATGATGATAGTAGAAGAGCTTTAATGAGGGTATTAAATAGTTTATAATAGTATGAAGTGGGAAGATATGTCGGTTGTTTGTTTTAATAAATAAATAATGATTAAAGAAAACAGCCGACATATCTTCCCACTTCATACTATTATAAAATATTTAATACCCTCATTAAAGCTCTTCTACTATCATCATTCAAGAATGTCCTGATGATGGATCCCCGTTGGGATTTGAAACGTTGATGAAAAAATGGTTATTACTGTGGGTTCTCCGCCTTCTAAATTAAATATATTATATTTGTTTTTATTTGAAATTTTCACATAGCTTAATTAGGGGAAAAGTAAGTGGCCACATTCCACACATATTTTTCAACTTATTTTGCTATTTTTCACAACTCACATAGCTTAATTAGTAAGGAGTAAGTGGCCCATTATCCACAAATCTTGTTACTAACCAAAGCATTTTTATTTCATTAGTTTTCGAGACTGGGACCAAGTGTTACTACAGAAAGTAAGTAATCTCTCCTTCCCTTGCGTCTTCTAGGCGAACCTAGGCTTGAATATGAAAGATTTCTTAAATAACTTGAGTTAACATCTCCCTTTAGGCACACAATGTGTAATAGGAAAAAGAGTAAGTGGCCCATTATCCACACATTATTTATTTTTCATGCAAGGAACAATCAAAACATAGTGTAATTAGAGGATATTGTAAAGGATCACCGCATATCCACATCTTATCACACTTTGTATGTTCACTTTACCACTTGCACACACATTACACATCACACACTAAGCTTTTATAAGCTTTGTATAAGAAGGCATCCAATTTTTGGAGATTTTTGTACTTAGCTTATTTTTGCTTACATTCTCAAACCCTAAGTAAAGCAAGACTCCTAAAAGAAACCTTAACTTATGTTATCACAATAAAATTTTCGCATTTTAAAAATATTTGTTAGAAAATGCTAATAATTGTAGTGTCGGTATTTCAAATTGTAATAAACAAGGAAAATTTTCTTGATAGGGGGGTTGTCAACATTTTTGGGAATATAAGTAAATAATCAGAGAAGTTTACAATCATTTTCTAAGCATCAAAAGGACTCAAAGTCTACACCAGACCCTCACCATTGCAAAGTGCTCTGAATAAGATTTCCAACGACATGTGGAAGTCCAAAAATGGACTCCTGGATCAAAAGATATGGCATGTTGAAATTTAAGGGTTTGAAGCCTTTGAGAGGAAGGAATATCGGAGGTCTGGGTTGAATCAATGATCGCATATCGGCGCAGAGCGTATAATATCATTTAGCATAACGTCAATCGGTGATCAGAGGTCCACAGAGATATCGACGAGTTGGCGGGTACTGTATAATTAGCAATCAGAAAATTGCAAGTCCAGAGCATATCGACATTCGGCGATCGAAAAAGTGCAAACAATCTGAATTTCAAATGTTATGATATATAAATATTCTGATATGAAAATGTTACGATTTTAAATGTGTCGATATGCAACGTTGTGATATATAAATGTGTCGATATGCAATGTTACGATATACAAAAGGGCTAATAGTGTTAAACCGTCAGAGAACACTAAAACAAATTTACAAATAAATTCATCACAAAACCAAGGTAGGACAGGCCCTTTTCTTTCTCCTCAAGCAGGAAACGTGGCAGAATAGAATTGGTTTCGATAAAGCTACATGGTATCTGACATCAGCATGACATTGGCGGTACGAAAGGTACCACATGGAAGGCATTTTTTGCATTTCGAGGGGCCCTAAGGGGTAAAATCAAGGTGACATGTGTCACCACTCACAAGGTGCCACATGGTAGTGATGACATCATAGTCAAACATTGAAAATCAAAGGTTGAGGGATATCGACGCTTTGTAATACTTACCACTTGAAAAACTTCTGCTGAGAGGGGGCTCTGATGTTGGGAATGGTGCGTGATCGTTAAGACTCAAAGAACCTTAGGCTCTAAGAAATTAACAAAGAAAAATAGCCTCAACAATGAATAAAAGCCTTAGCATCTCAAGACTAGGCGATATGGTCACAACTCTCGGTCTTATGGAAAAACAAATGCAGGAAAGGGATAAACAAAGGGGGTCAAGGGAACATTGAAACTTGTTGTTTTGTAATGCCTTTTAATTAAAAAGTCTCGAAGAGGAAAGCTCTGATTATGTAACGTAGAAGATAAGAAAATGAATGGGTCAGCAGCTGCAAGGAGCAAAACACAAGGGCCGAGGAATATTGGTGAAACAATAAAATGGAGACTTTTGCAATAAGATGGTATAGAGAATTGAAGGCGTATGAGTCGGAAGCAATTGAATCGTAGGAAAAGAGGAATGGCAGTTTGGAATGGACAGTCAACAAGCTTGTGCGAAAAAAACTACAGCCACTCCATATTTAAAAGGCAGAGGATCAACATTAATAAACAAATTTCCAGATTTGAAGGCTAAATATTTTCTACCAGAGTTGAAGAAGAACGAAGAAGTAGTTTTGATGGATTTTTGCAGAGGGACCTGTTATGTTAGCAGAAAAGCTAAAACTACAGTTTTGGGACCTGTTCTACTTTCAAGGGAGGTAGTTGACAGATATTTATTTTGCCTGAATGCAAGTATATTTTCCTATAGTTATTCTAGGACATACAGGATATTTTTAAGTTTATCTTTTGCATACATGAACTTGAAAGATATTTAAAATATCTTTGTTTCTGTAATTATGTGAGGACTATTATTTTGTAAAATTGTTATGTAAAGCACTATATAAATAGTTTATGAATATGTAAACAGGGTTGGATTTTATTGTAAAAACACTTTTAGTCCAAATATATTTGAGAAATCTTGAATGTATTCACAGTGTTTAATGAGCAATTAGTAGGAAATTCATGTGTTACTTCTCCCTGTCAGTATTTTCTCTGTTATATAATTGTCTTCTTCCATGTCTGAGAATGTTAGTTTATGAGATTGGATTTCATTGATGCTCCTCTCTTAAATTATCAGTCATTAATATTTTTTTCTCCAGCCATCTATAAATTTTGTTTCTTTCAATCCCTCTTTCTTCTAAATCTCCCAAACAGTCAAAGGACTTGTGACTTTTCATGCTTTGTACAACCTGCTCATTGGAGTTGTGATCTCATTTGTTTAATAGTTGACTCCATGCCCAATGGTTTTGAAGATCACCCAACCAATTCATCCATAAATCTAAATTTGGCCACCCAAACTCAATTGCACAAAACCTTCTACTAGAGTGACCATAGGGTAGTTTAGTTCTATGTAGAGATCCCTCTCCGGGTTGAAGGGCCAACTTCAACCTAAAATAGGTTATGAGGTTACCTTAGGGTTTTTCCCTACAGCCAGGGTTTTCCTTGAGTGATAACAACTTGAACCAACTAAATTTCCCCACATGGGCCATAAAAGAAGTTATAATTCAGGTTAATACCATTAGGGGTAGGCATCCCATACGTTGCCATGGTCATGTAACATCTTTGAAACATAGAAGTTGAATTTTAGGGTGCTTAAAATCCTTCATCATCCCACAGAAAAGACTACCCAAGCGTGTAAAATACCCAACTCATAGGGGGTTTGGCTTAGGTCTAGTGTGTACGGTACTATTTAGGGCTACCAGACCCATTTAGTGCTCAGTACCAGTAACTGGCTCCCAAGAAGTTAAGACACGACTGCTCCCGTGGGACGCAGGTATATTAGTGGCCAAAATTAGGGCATCATTTCCCTATAGGTGGAGGTGTAGGAAACACTAAAGCCTCATTTGTTACCTTAGTTGATTCTTCAATTACTAGAAAGCAATACCTGTTCTCTCAAGATGTTTCCCCACTACCCATCAGAAGATATCTCTGCAAGTCCCAGTTACTTGGAGATTTGTAAGGAAAAACAAGTCTTTGTAGGATATTTTATCATATGAAAAAACAAATGAAAATCGATTTTTGTTTGATTGATCACATAGCATAAGTTAATGGGAAAGTAATCATTTTATTTTCGCTTTGTTTTATGTATGTGATTTACTTGCTTTGATACTTATCTCCTTCCCTCATCACACAAAGTAACACACACTCTACTCGACACCATAGGGGACCCCACGACTCCCCATCATTCTAGACGTTTTCAAAACCTCCCTCCATTACCAGGATGTGTGTTAGGTCTCTCATCATTTAGGCATAGAAGACACCACATAGCCACCATTCTAGGATCATCCTTTATCGGTGCAACTTTGATTGGGACCCCTCCTCGTCAAAGCACTCCTTTCACTACCCCTCACGGGACTCCACAAGCTACCCCTTAGGGGACCCCTCACGCTACCCCTTAGGGGAGCCCACACAACTCCCCTCCTAGGATTCCATGCAGTTCTCACCAAGGTAACCATCCTCATTAGGGAACCCCTTTACATATAATTGTTCAAATCATTTTGTAGTGGTGAAGAATTTTCAAGTATCATTTTTAACTTCCTTAAATCTCCCTGATTTAAGCAAGTTAACTAATGACCCTATTGCACATGGCTATAATTGGCCACCCATTCCCACCAAGATCCCTTTGGACATTCAAAAATTTGAATGGAAACAAGGAGAAGACCCAGGAAACCATGTTATGACCTTTCACCTTTGGTGTTCATCCAATAGTATTACAGAAGATATTATTCTCTTGCGACTATTTCAACGCACCCTCATGGGGCCTGCAGAAAAATGGCGCATAGACCAACCCTTTGGGTCACATGGGAACTTCAGTTCCCTAGCCACATCATTCCTTACATTCTTCCAACTCCCAGTCTGCCAAGACTCAGGATTGGAACTCCTAACCCATTTCAAACAAACATCTGCTATGCACATATTAGACCATATCCATGAGTGGCATAAATGTCATAGTTTTTGAAAATATCATCTGGAGGCCAAAATCCTCCTTACCTTGTTTTTAAGATATCACGTCAGGAATATCAAAATATGTGGAAAATTCCTCCCCAAAAAATGAGGAATAATCTATTGCCAAATCTCAACAATTAGAGCTTATATACACGCAATCTGGATACCTCTACCATGTCCTTCCAGATGCACCTCGCCTGCAAACTTTTAAACCTAAGTTACTAGGCACATATAGTGCTGCAAACGGATTGATTGGGACCATAACCCAAAATAAACCAGTAAAAATCTTCCAGTACTATGGAAATACGTACAGTGGCCAACCATTTGGTGCCACACTTGCAGCACCTCCACTACAAAACATAGTATATTATCCCAATCAACCTACCCCTCTGCAAAACCCTACTATGCAAGTGGGCCCATACCCTCCCACGTAGGGTAGCCAATATCCCCCACACAAGGTAGCCAATATCCTCCCCCACAGGGAAACGCATATCCCCCTAGGACCGCAGAAGCATTTCCACTTACCAAATCACATATGCTAGCCAAGGACAAAAGAACCAATATTTCTCTTTTCCACCACCTCAACAAAATAACCCACCTGCACAAAATAATGTAGGCGTTAATTTTTTGAAACTTTCTCTCCCTCAACAGCAGAAATAATTTGAATAGTTATAACATGACTAATCCACCCAATTCTCATAAGAAGAAAGGAAATAGAAAGCCCAAGGTAGAGCTTGCATGTGGGGCAAACAACCACCAACAACCCCCATGAGCAAAAGTTGGGGAAAACCCCAACTGGAAACCAAACCAGGGACAAACCAATAACAACCCACAAAGTCAAAACAAGAACTCCATTCTATAGACTAATCATACTTGTGCCATTTGCAGGGAATATGGTTATTACACCCATCATTGCCCACAACTCCCTGGGTTGAAGAGGATGAAAGGTAGTGGGGGGCAAGGGGGGGGGGAAAGAAAAAAACTATAGTAATCCAAAATCCTTTCCCCCATTAAGAAGTGGTAAATAAGTAGTAGTGGGAAGAAGTTCTCCTACAAACGTGGAACCGAGAGTACGGAACTCCACCAGGAAACAACCCTTCCACCTCGACTACTGCCACACCTATAGAACCTTTGAAAATCCCTCTATACACCATAGAACCCATCCCAAATATGGTCAAAGGAACCTTACGGTGAACTTGAAAGAACTAAAATACCACTCACAACTATATCATAGTCGATGACTTAGCTTAATCTCCTTCAGCTATGTCAGCATTGGAAGTTTTGCAAACATGACCAACCTAAAGGAAAGCCTTACTTTCCTCAAGGAGAAATTGACCCTACTGATTCTTGTTTAATGGTCTTTTACTTGGATAAAGCTACCCCATGTCTTCCATCATTCGTCACTTTTCAAATTCCAGTCTCAGTCCAGAATATCACCATTCATCATTGCATAGTCAATGAGGGAGCATCCACATGTATTATATCCAGAATAGTTTGGCAAAAACTTGGATCTCCTGAACTCAAACCATTTGACAACACTCCCATAATATACGATGGGAGCCCTTTTGTTACCGTAGGCCTATACCAATGAGTTCCAGTATAATTTACCGGTAAAACGATGCTCATTGACATAGAAGTGTTGGACGCGCAGTTGCATTACAATATCCTTCTTGGAAGAATTTACTTGTATGAAATGAAAGAAGTGGAATCTTCCATATTGATGGAAATGATGTTCCCTCATGACGTAAAATCTTTACAATTGACCAACTCATATACTATGAGAAGAGGACATTAACTTCCCTTGATGGTGTGCTACCTTTCGTCGAATCTTCTCTCGAGTTGATCACAACCTATATTGAATTCAGACCTGGTAAGTTTAAACCATCAATGCTCCTCGAGACATACCCTGGAGACCCACTTGTGTTGGAGGATACTCCTACAGCCACAGGAGCCTTGGTATGAGTTATGAGTTCATCAAACACCCCTCAAGATTAGGAATCAATTCCAGATACCAACAGCAAATAAATTGTTGATTCTACATTCTTACCATATTCTATCACCCAAACACCCTTCTTATACCCTCCACCTGGTTTTGTCTCACACCAAGTCATGGAATCACTCAAATTTCCAAATATGGCTTTGAAGATACCGGTTTGGTATTTGGCCGCTTAGGCCATGTCGACAAACTCAAGTATTACCTCGACAGGCACCATTCATGTAGCCCCTCCTCAGGACAAGCTGGTGCCAGAAATAGGGATAAGAAAAAAGGCAAGAAGGTGGAAGCTTCAAACGCTTCCTCCTTCAGGGTACCTCCACCCTGTGCTTTGTGTGAAGTAATCGGGAACCCTACCAATATATGTGTTGAGTTAGATGAGTTAAAATCTCTTCTACATGCCCCAAAAAATTTTGTTGAACCCCCTCCACCTACTAGAGAAAATACCACACATGCACATAATAATCCATTGTGCACCAACCATGCATGCGTTATATGCATAGAGTATGGGCATTACACTCATCATTGCCCCAAAATCCCTTGATATCAAGATGCTTTAAGTGCACTCACCCAAGACAATACTATGGCCCCATCACTTCCCACCACACAAATGGTGGATGATGGATCCAAAACCATATTTTATGTTACTGGGGAAGAATATTCATGCTCATATTCCTCCCATATTCACCCAACCTCCCACCATACGCAGAGGCAACCAAAATCAATGATACCACAACCTACCTTCCTGTGCTCTTTATCCGATGAACTAGACCATTTCATTAACTAATGTCCTGAGTTACGGGCATTTAGGAGGTATTAGCCTACCCTTCACATTGCCCCTAGAAATAGACCCAAACGTTGATGTCATAGTTTCCACATTTGTGCATGAAACCATCATACTCGTTGTTTCCCACACCTTCCCCGATTCTACGAAACATTGGATTCCATGCGTTGATTCATCGCTGAGAACTCGACATTAGTTGAAACAAATATCCAATCCCCGGATAATACCACACCAGTGGGGGATGACGTATCTAGGACCATATTATGCTTATTCAAGGAAAAAACATCATCTGTGACACAGGTAGACACCCATCAACATGTAACCTCCCACCACTATTGGTCAGTATCGAGAAGGAAGACAAAATGGCCTCAAGCAAGATTGTGAAAATCACCCCACATGTGTGCCCTATGCAATAGACCCAACCATCTGGTAAATCAATTATGGGAATTGGGCAATATTAGAGCCATATTTCTCTTATTGGTCCATATTCCATGACCTATTCGCGTGAACCACGTTATACGCTCACGCCATCAGTGTCACATCTACTCTTAATCATCTCATACTCGAAATTGCCAATACCTTCCAAGTTTTCGAGCAGCAAGAGAAACATTGAGACAACCTAACATTGGAGAGACACCTCATGCTGATACTAAGATCCAGAGACTGCCAGCACCCAGGAATGCCCTACCTCATGACACCAACCAAGCATCATTGTCTCACACTATAGCTGATACTAACAGCCACACAATTTATTATGTTAGCACTAGTTCTACATGCAATATTTACACCAGTAACTCTCACAGTTCTTAGACATGTCCTATGTTACAAACATTTAGACATCTTAGAATCCAGCACCAACCTCACATGGAGGAAGATACATTTTTTCCTAGGACGCCAACATTATTGCAGGAACCTACTCCCACTCACCATCAATCCGCCACTATGAAAATTTTTCCACCACCTAATGCTAACGACACACAACATCACATACGATTCATTTCCTCTTCCGTATAAACCATGATTCGTGTTGTTTGTTCATCATTTTTTTGTGTCGAGACTGCTAAGCCCACCACCACGATGATACCATCACCAATTATGCAGACCCATCCCATCTGTATGTTTTCAACTTTGCTAGGTTCTACATAATCAGCCACTAAATCATTGTCTTTCTCGTCTTTTAGCACAGCAAAGACAAAACTCCTCCCTTGCAACCTCTCACAACCCGGTTCAACATTAGATAATATTTTTCACTTAGACGAAGATATTCTTGAGGCCATGACGAAGCCCGAGTGTCCTTGGGATTCCCTACATCACTTGTCTTTCTTCATACCTGAAAAATCCTTTGTACCTATTGATGCACCGACCCACAATATTTTCACCATAGAGTCAAAGGATTTCCTGCCACTAGGATAGGTAGATTGGTTTAAAAATCCCATTCCTGCGGTAGATGCATTCAAGGAAGGGAACATGTCTAATATCTCACCTACCATTAAGGTCGATATTTCAAGAATATCTATTGATGCATCCCCTGATGATGGACTCACTTGGTAGTCCGAAACGTTGGGTTCACTAAAACTCTATAACAGGTCATTCCTCCTATCTAAAAACTATCCTCACCTGTATGGATTCATTATTTAACAACATCAAATCCTACCATGGAAGGGATATGATGGACAGCGCATCAGAATTCGAGAAATTAAGATTATCCAGAGCTAAACTCATCTTACATCTTTTCTTCAATTTCCTATATATATAACCTAAATCTAGCTCCTGGATACATCATTAAGATCTGAAGAATATCTATTGATGCATCCCCTAATGATGGACTCACTTGGTAGTCTGAAACGTTGGGTTCACTAAAACTCTATAACAGGTCATTCCTCCTATCTAAAACCTGGAATTGTTGAATAAATCTCATTGGGGGAAGCATGCTCCCCAGAAGAGGTAACCTCATACAAAGCCCTATTTCAAGAATATAGGGATATCTTCTTATGGAACTACTCTAAGATGTCAGGCATCAGTCCCACCATCGTGGGGTACCATATTTACACATGGCCTGGTGCTCACCCCGTTCAGTAAAAACAATGTCATCTCCACCCTTCTAAAGTTGAAGCAATCAAGTAGGAAATTGATAAACTACACAAAGCTTGCTTCATTTATCCTATCGCTTACACCTCTTGGGTTTCCAACCCTGTACCTGTCATGAAGACACAATGCACCATTCATGTTTGTACTGATTTTCAAGATCTAAAAAAATCTTGTCCCAAGGACAATTACCCTACACCATTCATCAACCAAGTGATTGACTCTTGTGCTAGTCACGAGTCCCTATCCTTCATGGACAGGTTCTCTAGGTATAATCATATTCAAATTCGCGAAACGGATCAGTATAAAACAACCTTCACAACTCCATGGGAAAAAATTGCATACCGAGTCATGCCCTTTAGTTTTAAAAATGTTGGCACCACCTTCCAGCAAGCCATGAATTATATCTTCCATGATATGGCTCATCTCATCCTCGCCTATTTGGACAACTTTACCATACGATCCAAAAAGTGTACTGATCATTTGGAGGACCTCTACCTAGTCTTTCATAGATTTCGATAATACAACCTACGCTTGAACCCTCTCAAGTGTGTCTTTTGTATCAACATAGGAAAACTATTGGGATTCATTGTTTCCCAGAAAGGTATTAGAGTCAATCCTCTCAAGGTTCAGGCCATCCAGGAAGTTTCCCCTCTAAAAATTTTAAAGTAGTTACAAAGCTTGCAGGGTAAGGCCAATTTCTTACGTCGCTTTATACCAAACTACGCCACTTGTGCGCATGGCTTCTTATGCCTCCTTCGTTAGGGAATTCCCTTCAACTAGGATGAGAAAGCACAAAAATCATTTGAAACCCTAAAATATGCATTATCTCAAGCTCCATTAATTAGCCCTTCGTACCATAATAAGGACTACACCCTTTACCTATCAATTTGACGTCACGGTTGTTGGGGTATTAGTTCATGAAGGACCTGATAATAGAGAGCATGTAATTTATTACATTAGCAAGAACCTCTATGGGCCTACCTTGAAGTATGAGTTAGCCAAAAATACCACCTTATGCCTAGTACACCCCATACAAAAGCTTTGCCATTACATCATCTTGCAGACCACCACTGTGATCACAAATATAAATCCCATGATATATTTTCTCACTTGTCATATGATGAACCACAAATCGGCTTGATGGGTAGTTATTCTACAATAATTTGACCTACAATTTGCTTCCCCCAAAATCAAGAAGGTACTTATCCTTGCCGAGTTCATCACATATCTCCCCACAGAGACCCAAGGGTCCCCTGTTAATGATGCCTTCCCTAATGAACACTTGTTCTTTGTATCAACAGATGACCCTTGGTACAGCGACATCCTCCTCTTTCTATGAACTCAAAAGTTCAAACCTCATCTCACTCATGATGATCAAAGGCACATTCACCACCAAGCACCCCACTACCTCCTTATGGGAGACGTCCTTTATCATCGAGGCATCGACACCATCCTTTGTCGATGCCTTACTCTTGAACAAGTTGAGAAGATCTTAAATGATTTCCATAATGGATCTTGCGGTGGCCACCTATTGGGGATGGCCACCGCTCAAAAAATCCTCCATGCCAGTTATTTCTGGCCCACCTTGTTCCATGACTGCATTCAAGTAGTCAAAATATGTGAGCGGTGCCAAAAATACACTCATCATTGCAGGCCCCTTCTGTAAATGGGGCATAGACTTCATGACCTACAACCCTCCGTCTTCAGGCGACCATAAGTACATTGTGGTCATTGTCGACTACTTCACCAAATTGGCAGAGGCCATGCCCACATATAATAACATTGTCGACACTGTTGCACATTTTTTCTTTAACCATGTCATAACACGGTTTAGTGTTCCCAAGGAGTTGGTCTCAGATCATGGAAAACACTTCGAGAATGAGATATTTCAGGAGTTATCCCAACACCTTGGTTTCTCTCATGAGTTTTCTTCTCCATACTACCCTCAATCCAATGGCTAGGTAGAATTTGTCAACAAAGTCCTCAAAACAATGTTGCAGCATATGGTGAACAACCATAAAACCAATTGGCACCACATGGTGTTTTCAGCCTTATGGGCATACCGCACCGCAGTCAAATCATCCATGGGATTCACACCCTTCCATTTAGTCTACGAGGTTGAAGTTGTTCTCCCCATCGAGTGTGATATCCCTACCTTACACTCGGTCATTGAACTTCTCCCCGACACCACACCTTTAGAGTAAATATTGGTGCAGTCAGAAATTCAGTGAGCATCCCTTCAGCATAATGAAGCACACAAAAAATAGACCAAGGCCGCTTTCGATCCCACTGTCACCCCTAGATCATTCACTGAAGGGGAGTTAGTCCTTCGCTAGGTTGTTGCCAGAGAAGCTCTAGGACTGGGGAAGTTTGAGACATTATGGAAGGTCACATAGATTATTAAACATTTTCTCCTCAAGGGGGAATACATCCTAGTAGATTCGGATTGGAATTTCCTAAAAAATCTTGTCAGTGGGCTCTACCGCAAAACATTCTACCCCTAAACATGTTTGCACAATGACTTATATTTTAAGATGACCACCTCATCATAGATGTAGACCAAAATCACTCTCTCATCCTATGTCAAAGATGGATCACCCACCAACCTATCATCACGAGTTCATCGATGGTGATTCTCGATGGTCACAAAACTTAGCCATATACTCTCTACCTGACACCCTTTCACTACAATAGGCTATGTATCAAGTCAGCCACCAATAATCAAGTTGAATACGATGTGGTCGTAGATCGATGCCTCCCATATAGGTATCAGTCACCTGCATGTGTTCCTTGATTCCCAACTTGTTGTCTCGCAATTGAACAAAGCCTTCAAAGTACATGATCCATGCCTTTTTTGGAAATACCTACATGCACAAAGGTTAGCTCGTGGTTTTGATCATATTACATTTTCACATATACCAAGAGATTGAAATCATATAGTTGATCACATAGCTAATCAAATCCTAGACTGACATGTATCACATATGTACCATCATCAAGACACATAAACCATAGACATCATATCCATCAAATAAATGAAAAAATACGTCACATGTATAAAAGCATGCACATCATAACACATCATGAGAGCCATAAGAAATACTCATCTTATATGTGTGTGTACAAAAAATAGATGCATCTGCTAGCTTGAGCCAGAAAAAAATAAGTCATCAAGTAGGGTAGCATCCTCATAATGGCTGTTTTCCCTTGTACATACATCCAAAAAACATCTAGGATTGAGGCCCACCACCCCCAGCACCCCCTACTTGAGGTCCCCCCACCTCATATGGTGTTAAGATTAGGTGAGCAATCACCATTATCATAGTAATACAATGAATAGCTAGATGTTGCGCTCTATCTCGATCCATGAATATCTCCACCATCTCCTCCCCTAACCCCACCCAACCCTCCTCGTGCATCCCCCTCAGTAGGGTCACCACTCAACCCCAAGCATCCTTCACCTCCCTCAGTTGCGCCTCTATAGCCTCCGCCCGAGCCTCTGTCGTCTCTACATGCTCCTGCACTATGGTCATCTCCGTTGAGGTAGGAGAGATGCCTCCCTCTCCAAAGGGACTACCTATCTCCATGTGCCGGCACTGAGTTGGTCTCTCAAGGTCCTCTTGAACCCTGTCATCCCTCTGTCACTGTGGCACAGTTGTCACACCATCTATACCCAACCGTTGAGGATGATTACCCACCAGGTAAACTAGCAATCATCTGTGAGGCCCAACATCTGCAAGCAAACATTCATGGTATCGGTATCATCATAAATACATGAAAGTAAACATAGTTGCAGAAAAATACAAACCACATAGCTAGAGGAATTCCCATGTCTAGATCACCCCTGAAGTCCACTCCATGAAATGGGTACTTCATAATCATCTAAGGGTTGAACCTAAACCAACCCTCCACCGTGGGGTTCCAGTAATGCCCCACCTCACCTCCACCAGCTTGAGGCATAAATAGAGCCCACAGCCAAATCCGTGGGTCTCTTGCAGGCCCTGGGAACACTTCTACTATAGGGAATAGCATCACCATTCTCTCATAGAGGATACTACATAGGATGGTCGCATAGTAGAAACTCTAAGGCTACCCCCATCGTATCTATATGAGCTAGGATGTCATCCCTCTGTGTAAAAATCTAGCCCAATCGAAGAAATGGCCCACATGCAATCTCTCTAAGACGGAAATTTGTGGCCCAGACACTTGATGAGGGGCATCTGACCCAGATAAATGTAAGATCATTTCCAAAGAAACCCGCTTGGCTAGATCCGTAACAGTCCCAACCCGGACGCTCCCCTGATTAATAGCATGGGGTTGACAAAGAGCCCTCACCCACTCATGAATATCTACCCGCCCCGTCAGAAGCGGCATCTGCAATACCTCTCCACGAGGAAGCATTCATGTAACAAAATTGATGTCAACGGTTGCAGTAAAGGGAACATCTTTGTCCTAAATCTGGAACACCTCATGCTCTGGGCCCCATTACGATATCAAAAAGTGTAGGAACTCATCCTATGACCTCAGTAGGGGGTTCTAAGAAAACTTCAGTAATCCCCATCATGCTAAAGTAGCACTCCTCCCAGCATCACTATAAATCACTAGACGAAGAGGCTCCCAATCGCTCTCTCTCGACAGCATACCCATCCTACCAAAAAGGATGCAAAAATCAGAAAATTAGCCTCACAATCTCAAATTCACCCTTTTTACACTCTCACAAGTCTGTCCCCATAATAGTCGTGTTTTTGCGCATCTGTTTCTAGAACGTACGAACATTTCACCGTGCAATTATGCCATCCAGGTGTGTAGTTAGTGCGGTAGTCACCCATCAAGCCGTGAGGACGTTGGCCCCATTGTCGCCTATTTGTTCTGTGTGAAAACGTGTAGAACAAGCAGTTGTTTCATTAACAGTCACACACATTTCATGTTTGTCACCCTGAAAGCTGTGGGGTCATCAATTCGATGACCCCACAATTTTTTCACCCACAACCACATAGATTGTGCAACTTCATTTTCTATACCCATGGGGAGCCAGTGCCTCGTTGTTGGTCGCTTGCAAGGACCGAGAAACTATCTCATAATCACCAACACGGTCAACCTTTCTAGCCTAAAAGTAGGTCCATACAGGCACCCTGTATCACCTACCTAACCTAAACTACCAAAATCACAAAGATGGGGTTATGATCTCTTACCTATCTCTCCTCGCGTACTTCCTGGGTGCACAGGCTGACCGCAACACGAGAAAACATCTCCTGGAACCACTCAGCACTCCAGAGAAACAAGTACAAATGAGGTGGCATATCGCCCCCTTTCCCTATATATCGCCCCCTTTGTCATCTTTTGTATCCCAGTGCAGGAGCTCAGGACCTCCATTATCAAAACCATTAGAGACATAAGGATTAGGACCAGACCATCTTCATCACGGTATCCTCTATTCCATTTCAACCCCAAACTCATTTATTGGGTTCATCGCACGTTCAGAGTATCCCTTCAAGTGTGCCTTCTCATGTTCTTTGATTCATCTTGTTCAACACATTTCAACTTATATATGTTTTTATCAATATGTTTTCACTTGGGGTATTGGTTGTCATGGTTGCAAGTACTTCAGTAACTTCCCTCCAGAATCAATACCCTGGTGCCTGTCGATAGTGAAGGTATCATTCTCCACCCAGCATGATAGGCTTCCTATAAAGATTTGCATATCCTAACATCATTTCTCTAAAATGCACCATAGGGTCCATCATCTTAACCACGTTTACCACCACCTCCCCTTGCACATGGTAAACGTCCATGCCAATCGATAGAACCTTCCCATTCATGGATCACCCCATGTTGTAGACCCCTCACACCATTGGATCCATGACCATCCACTTAGGCCCGAGAGCCATCTCACTTGCATGCCTTGAATATTAGCCTCATTCTTCTCTTCTTCACTTATTTCTTACCAACCCCACTCCTAGGCCACCTCGTTTATTTGTGACAGATAAAGTCAAACGCACTAACACATTCTACATTTGGCATATTATCTCTCCATTGGCATAGCCCATTTGCATCACTTAATTTGCCTCATCAACCCCACACTAAGACCAACCAATGGGGCCCCTACCCTCCGCACAAAACACCTTACCTTCATCATCATGCAGGTCACCATTTTTATGGGGCACCCATCTCTGTGTTTGTACATCCCAAACCACCTTTACATTCTTTTGGAAAGTGTACAAATATTTTTTAGGAAAAGTGTTCCCACCCATATTTTCATGTCTCATACCTAATGACAGTTCGTAGTTTCCCCTGGTTGGAGCTCGCTGATCAACACCTTATCCATTGATCATTCACCATGCCAGTAAAAACATGTTCACAACTTCCCTGGATACCCTACCGACTCCGGGGACCTTCCCCCCAAAAGAATAGTTTGATTGTCACCACTCGCATTATAGCTCCAACCTTGGGCAATTGACCATATCCATTCATACTGTCCACTTTCATTACCATGCCTTGTTGACCCACCATATTACAGTCATCTTTATTCATCATGATTCCTCAAATCAACATTTGGGGCGGTTGATGCCTTTTTCCTATCAACTTCAACACCCATCTTCCAGGATCAAGGCAGTACCTTGGGTGCTCCCCCCCTTAAGGGACATCCTCAGGTGGCACAATGGGAATCATTATTTCCCATTGATGTCATTGGTCCCCCTGACATTTGACACCAACATAATCTTTCATGTCAGGGTGGTATCATACTTTGTGGTTATTGTAGTTCTCTCATTTAGTCGAAGACCCACGCATTTCTTAGCACCTCATTCAGCAGTGCTTACATTTTGATGCATGGGAGGTACCCAGAGTCAAAGACATGCATTCATGAGCACCTGATTCAGCATTTCTTGACCTTTTTTATGCATGGGGATACCTAATCCAGTCTATTAGTTAGAAGAACCCTTGAGGTCTTAAGCAATTACCATCATAAGCCATTAGCATGTCAGCCACTACAACATTGAATTGACAAGAATATTTCTTATGATTGTATACTTAGTCACTAGTCATCATAACAAGCATGGGACATGCCCGCCTCATATAGACACTTTTTTTTCAGAGCATGGTTATCTTTATCCTCAGTCAAGGTTTATCCCTACTCATCTCTGCAACAAGTTATTCTCTCTCTCAAGAATTTGATCAGACTCTCATTCAGAAAAGAAAAATGTGATGTATTTTGGTTATATGTCTGCTCCTAACCTCATACATCAAAGGGAAATGGTTAACACCTAAAAATCATACACACATTTGAACAATCTAGATCACACCCAAAGTCGTCCAACAGAAAATATACGTGAATATTTTCAAGCTAAACACATCATGAAAACTCAAAATTTTAAATTCTCCAAAGGTTTTATGTACAAAATCAAATTGTGTTGCCTATCTATAGGCCAAAATTGACAATTGCACTTATTTTCCTTCGATAGTCATGCATTCAAGGAAAAGTGTGACTCAGCTATTCGGGACCACTTCACACACTTGGAAGATGAGATTCCCTAACATGTTCCAGTCAAGGACAACCAAATTTGAGTTGCCCTGAAGATATGCAGCCCCCAAGGGATCCTCTTGTCCTACTCATGGGTCATTTTCTCATTGATGGACCAAGAGAGGGAAGAGGGATTCAAAATTATATATAAATAGGCCATTGGAGGACCAAAGACAAGGCAATGTTATGCTGGAAAAATTGTTCTCAAGCAATCCTGCATTCCATTATTGAAGAAGAAGTAGAGCATTATTGTGTTGGCAAAATTTTTTCTCAACAATCTAGTACTCTAGTGTGGAGTGTTGAATAATCTAGGGCATCTAGGTATGATGATATTCTTCTAACGATGATAACTATTTGTGAAGCACTTTTTACTTTTTCTTATTAACACAAATATTATTAGTGTGTTGTTTCTTTCTTCATCAAACAATTATCAAAAACAAAAGAGACAAGAACACAAGATGTTGGCTCTTAGCCAAGGCAAAACCTCTCTCTCCTAGAGAGGAAAACCCTTCTGCAAATTTCTCTTAATGAAGCTTCAATTGACAAATGCCAAACCCTAGACCCTTGACTAGTAGATCCTCCAATCAAGAGACATAGTCTCTATTCCTTTTGTCCTTCAATCAATGCCTTCTTTTGCTTTTCACCTTGATCTCTTCCTTCACACTTCTTCTGGCAACTGATGCCTCTTTTTTTGGCAACTTGTAGAAACCCTAGTTCTCCTTAGAGACCTCTTCTTTGGAGTCTTTCTTTCCTTCTCTACTTCACTTTCCAATCTTCCCTTTCCTTGAAACTTAGACTAGAGAATGAGACCTCCCTTGAGAGATATTTCTGAGTTGATAGGTTGATCCTCTTTTCCCTACTGCAGGTCTGATTTATTCACACATGTGGCTGATATAGACTTGTACTTGGCCCTTTTTCTTGCTTCTTTCTTTCAATATAGGTGAGACTTACTTCGCTTGAGAAGGAGGCCTATTTGGAGCCTCTTTTTCACCCAAAACACCTCTTCTTATGTTGCTGCACTTAGGGTTCTATAATTATAATAGAATTACCCTTCTTCCTTCACACGTATGGTAGAGATTAGCCCCAAAATATCCCTCCTAAACTCGGTTTCTCTTCCTTCTTCTTCGTTGCCCTAGAATCACTTCAATGCTCCTTTTTCACACTTCTTTTTCAACCTTTGTTCTTCACTAATTTCAAAGATGATTGATGGTCTAGTTGTGAGGTTTAATGGCCCTATATATAGGAATCTCTCCCTCTTATTGGGATGACTTGAGCTAGTGAGGCCGACTTGACTTTAGGTGCACCAAAAATTCATTTCTTTGAGCCGACTTGAAGAGGATATTTGTCTTTGCTTTGGAGGATCACCCTTAACATATTTCTTTGACTCTAATACATATGTTTACATGGTGTAACATGCCCACATGGGTCTTCAATATTGACTCTTTGACTTTCCTATAAGCACTCAAACATGTGATTGATCTATGAAATGAGCAAGAAACTCATTTTCACAATTTACAAAAACAATAATTCTTTTTCTTTTACAAGTACAAAGATCAAAATTCCATTTATGAAGATTGAACCTGGTTACACTTTCTTCAACATGGAGAGGATTTCACCATTAAGAAAGTCTTTACACTTCTTTGAGAGAGAGTAGAAGCTTGCAAAGAGAGTGAATAAAATAACCTCCTTGTTGAGGATTTTTTAGCACCATTACTCAAATAATTCTCTCCAAGTGTTTAGTATTCATCTATTGTATTCATATTCTACTTTCAGCAGTCAATAAAGGGATCCATTTTCCATTATTTGGTTGACTTGTTTACTTCATCAAGCATTATTTATGTGTTTTTTTTTTAGATTTTAGTTCCCGTTATGTATGCATTTTTTTCTCCATTTGCAATGCTTTATTTTCTCATGTTTTTCCACTAACAACAACCAATTCTACCTGTGATTTATTTACGGGGAACAACCAACTACCAAGAAGGTGTCTTTTGGTACCACATTGCTACAAAAACACTACCACATTTCCCCAAGTAAAATCCTTGGCTTCCTCCCTCTTCTTCTCAATTTCTAACTAAGCACTCAAGAATTTTATCTTTTCCCTAGCCTTATACTCCTACTCTAATCCTATATGTTTGACACTCTACCTTTTCCCCTCATCAAATTTTCTTTACTTTTTGGCTTGTATGGCATGTAATTGTAGGTTATTTTGACATTTTATCATGATGTTCTTCCCCAAGCATGAGAACGACTCTAGTTATTAGTTTCTGATTTCATCCTTTTTGGGTACATATCATGTGAACCTGGGTGTATCTATACATTTACCATCTCCCACCCATCCATCATTTGTAGGAATATCATCATTGGTGTGGCTATTATTACTTATCTCCTTATGTGATACCATTGGTGTTTTCCTCAAGAATTCATCATGGGATGTACTTCAAAGATACATGGGATATACTAATAATATTGGTTGAGTTGTACCTTACATCAGTGACATGGGAGATAGAGCCAAAGTGGATGGCATGATTATCTCAATAAAGATGATGCATGGCAAGGAAATGCATTTGTAGGACAAGGTTGGAAGATAGCAAAGTGTTATGTGTCACTTAATTTTCTACAAACACATTTCATTAGCATGACCAACTATGGGCCATGTGCAGTAGATAAGTCTTATGTCGATGGAATCGTGTACTAGTGAGTGATAATTAAATAAAGCACAATAACACAATTAATTACTAGATAAGTAGAGGCCCATCCACTTTCCATGTGGAAAGGGCATGTGTTAGGTAGGAAAAGTAGCAGAAGTGAGTGGAAGAGTGGATATCATTAGTTGATTGTTATCACAGGAAAATTATACACCCAACTGCACTCACCAAGAATGCACAACACCAAAAAATGACATGTTCAAGTGTACTAGTGAGACTAAAAAGCATCATGAACAAGGATAAACCAAATATTCCTATTGTTTCATTTAAAATTTTGAACCATGCGAAGGAACTTCAATAGTTTTTGCACAGATTGTTGCCAATATTTATTCGATAGCCATGCAAATCCACAAAAGTGACTACTCAATAGTTTGTGGACCACCTCAAATTAAATGAACCACCCTCTACAAGTCCTAATAGATCAATATCAAGCCAATCCACTCCTGAATTAGCCTTAAGGATGCTCAAAACAGTAACATTATATTTAGCATTCAGTATTTCATTATTTTTATTAAGCATTTGTTTTATTACCAAATATTGAAAATATGTCCATTTATTCACTTTGTCATTGCACTTTCTTGAACCTATTCCCTTATTTCATATACTCTATTACATAGCTAAGATTTAGATATGAAAAAATTGTGAATAAACAGTTATAAAAAACAAATTTATATCCTCCTCAAGGGATCACTGGATAAATATATATGAGGCCCTAGATTTATTGGAAAATTCATTGGGGCAACATATTAATTCACCTTTCCTTTCTTTAACATTATTTGTGACAATATATTATTCTTCTTTTGTTTATTCGTATGTTCTTATCATCAAACCAATTCCAAAATAAAACAATGAAGATCACATGAACACAAAATATAGGCTCCTAGCTACGGAAAAACCCCTGCAAGGGGAAAACCCAAAAGAGCTTCTCTTCTTATAGAATCTGCTTCAAAGGATACTTCCAAGACCAAACCCTAGACCAAGGCTCCGACCAAAAACCAAGCCAGCTAGTCACCCTTTCTTTCACAAAACAAGACAAGGCTCTTCCAAGGATATCGAAGTAACGTCTTCGAGCCTTCCATCCTTACCCAACCAGGTTTCAACTTCCTCTAAAATTTCAGACCCTAGACACCCTAAGGCACTTGCATGTGTTATAGACATTTTTGTGCCTTGCATCACTGAGCATGAAATGTCAATAATAAAGGGATCCAAAGTCCCTAAACATGTTGTTCCTACCCCTAGAGGAACAAGGCCAGCAAACCACAGCACTTAACAAAAGTTCTCCACCTGAAAACACTCAAAAACAAGGCAATTCTGGATCATGTCAACTGCTCCACTGAGCATCTGCGCTGAATGTCAACTGCTCCACCGTCTACCTGCGTTGAATGTCAACTGCAAAGAAGGCTACCTGCGCTGGGTGAGTTTGGACATGTGGCAGAGTCATTCCTCAAGGTGTCAATGCCCAGGAAGCTTCCAAAATGACACTTGGATCGGGGAATTCGACTGGTGATGAGTAAGAGGTTCCAAATCTCCAAGTGGAAGCAAGAACCTCCAAGTGGACTCAAGAACTGAAGTGGGAGAGGACACTAGTCAGCTTCATGCCAGCCTCAAGCTGACTCATCCTTTCTCCAAATTTCCTATATATAGATCTCTCTCATGAGATCTAGGGAGGCGGGAATCTTGTGAATGTAAAGAATTGCTGTTGGTTTGAGTTTAGAACTATTGGGTGATTTTCTTTGAAGGAGGTGAAGAGGAGATTTCTTTCTGCTGGGAAGGTGATGCTGGATTGGGCCTTTTATGGTTGTATCACTTCCTGAACCTTACTTCTTCCATTAATAAAGCATTTGAGGTTCTTCTATATGCATGTGTCTCAATGGTGTATTGTTATATTTGTGTATTTGATTTATTCTAATCCTTGAATCAATTATGAATGTATGCTTCTTGTAGTTTCCCTCTCTTGCCATTTTGCAGGATCTTGGTGTAGCTGGGCCAGTGAAAGAGCAAGGAGCTGGGGGCAAGCAGCAAGGAGAGAAGATTGGATCAATCATTAGCGAAAGACATCAGTTAGTGGATCTCTTTCTCTCCTCTTTTACATCTCATAAAGAAGTAATCTCAAATAGCTTTGCTTTGATTGTTGCTAAGGAACTATCACCCTTAGAGTGGGATAGGGTCATTCCGTATTGGATACTTTTCCCAACAATAAATTGGCGACTCCGCTGGGGATCGTATCTTGTTGGTTGTTTGTGTTTTTGCTATTCATTTCCTAAACACAGGGAGTACCGAATCGAACTGCATTTGGATCTTTCAAATGCAAAGTAGAGGGCAGCTACTCTAGCTCAGTTTCTGGGCATGTTTATGATTTGAAGAGCTGATCCACAAGGACTCTGAACAGCTCTTAGTGATAGCTTTTCATCCTCCTTTGAATCATCCTTTAGTGTGTACTTGATTGGTAGCTTTGATTTGGCCAAAAATTGTTGATTTTTGAGCAATCGGTGACCCAGAACCTAAGGGAAACGAGAGTTTCTCCTTCATTGCAGGCACTGTGAAGGCAGTCTGCATTTCAACGCAGGTCCCGAAGGGGCTACCTGCACTAAATGCCAAACTGACTCTGTTCTACCTGCGCTGAACCAGTTAGGCCTTGTGCAACTGGGGTTCTCTGCTTTCTGTTGCCCTGTTTTCATCCCTGTTTTTGCAGCCTGTTATCAGTCAATGTACCTATCTGAAACCACCTTTCTTTGCCACTATTCCGCCTCGGTTGTATAAAGAAACTGTATTTGTTCTTTGTGTATTTCTTACATCATTTGCAGTTTCCCATAACGAAAGTGAACTAGTCTTGCCGTGGCCTCTTAGATCTAGACCTGTGATAAGTGTCGTTCTGATCTTAAGAGTTAGTTTGTTTTCTGTTCATAGCTGATTGATCTTTTGCTTTCGTCATATGGTTTGAATTTATGTATTTCTAGTGTTGAAACAAGTAAATCTTAAGGTGTCTTTTGATTTTGGACAAAAGCTTGTTTGCTTTCACTTGAAATTGAATTCAAAGTTATACAACAGCTTTCTTTTTGTAGTACACCAACATTAAGAAAGAGAAAAGAAATACCTGCATTGTGCATTTTGCATTTGATAAGTTTGCATGTTGGATTTAGGGAAAGTGCATTAGAGTGTGCTGATTGCTCTTTGAGAAATGATAGTCGCTCTCTTTTCCCTTACTAGCTAGGATTTTCAAAGTAGAAAGATTGTAAAGCTTGCTTATCATCTTAAACTGCATTTAGGAATTTGTATCATACATCTCATGGTGAACCTTGAAAGGCAAACTTTAAAAAGATCAACCTAAAATAAACTAAATGAACCTAACAACGCTTTGTAACATAACGCACAACATAGAGGTCTAGGCTAGAGACGTGTTCCGGCGTCGTTAAGCCTAGTGACTGTCGATCTCTAAGAAGGTCGGTGATTCCTCCTGAGAGACGGTAGCGCTAGTACGGATTTGTGCTCCCACGTACCGTCGCATATATATTGGGAGACCCCTATAGGCATATATCTTTTATCCTTAGGAAGCCGTGTCGGCCGCCCTACTGATCGCAATGCAGTGAACACAGCATTCACGAAGATCGACCATCCGTACCGTAAAACGTATTCTGTGGTTTTGCGAAAAGTTTGGCACACCCTCTGCCTAGATCTCCAGAGTAGTTTCTTTTGGCCTTTTTCAAACTCTATAACTGAAAAAGTCCATCCGAGCATTTGTCACTTCGGGCTCGTTAAAACATCGAAGGAGACTAGAGTCATCTTTAGCTTTTTCTCGACTCTTAAAAAGTGAAAAATCAAGTTGTGTCTAAAAGCGTCTAATAAAATTCATTCAGTTCGGAAACAAAAATTTCCCCTTTTAATATTTTGGTTGATCGAGTAATCTGCAATCGTGGAAGAAAGTCAATTGAAACCCCGTCGTTCGCGGAGGCTTACGAGTCAACCGTCTTTGTCTCCGGAATCGAAAACAGTACGGACAAAGCGAACTCGTTTAACCGGTTCAAAATCTCCTATCAAAGTTAGAACAAGTGTTCCAACTACATCTGAGGCTCCGGTCACTCCAAACATTTCTGGAAAACCTGCCTCTATAGAAGAAGTTCAACAGCCACAGAAGGACAGTAATACTGATCCTAGTCTGGGGGCAAATACTTGTATAACTGAACCAGTTCCATTTGTAACCGGTCCAGAAAGTTTTGTTCCTCAAACAACTGTCGTTGTCGAAACAACCCCTTCTTCGGCACCAGAAATATTTTACGGACCTGACGGTATTCCTCTTCCACCGGGTTTGATTGCGATAGAGGAAATTGCAGAGGATCCGCAAGCAAGTACTCCAACCCATTTTGGAGTCGGGGTCACTCTATTTCCCTCATCAGAAGTTAATCCACCACAAATGGAGGTTCCTGTAGAATCGCTAGGCAATCTATTGGATAGACTTAAAATGTCTGAACAACCGTCATCATCTAGGACTGTGTCAAATGACACAGCGACAGCAGAAGCCCCTGCCGTCACTCCAACAATGTTTGTCGGCATACCATCTGTCCCAACTAGCTCACAACCGCTAGAAGGAGTCCACCAAGGGACTATTTCGACAGTGTGGTTTGTTCCAGTTTGCTCGTCCGGAGTAATATCTGTCAACTCTTATGTTGAGACTCGCCAAATTGATCCATTTGGAGGGAAATCCAGTCCCCAAGGACAATCAATCCCCTTGAGTTCCGGATTGCTACCGTATGGGGGGCAGTATGCCCTTTCATTACCCCCTCCGGGAGGGTACCCATACGGGAGTTCGCAACAGTATTCAGGTTATACTGGAATTACATCAAGTGGTTGGGTACCTATGCTACCTCAACAACCAAGGGTTGTATATTCTATGCAACAGTGTGTACCTATGACGAACATCCCAACCACACCGGCTATTGTAACAGTGTCACAAGTTCAAGCGATACCTGTTGCATGTCAACCTCAGATTCCTCAGGTTGTAATGCAACAGCCACTTGACCATGTGTCACAACCACAATCGCCAACTGGTGGGACGACACAGGTCCAAACGGGTACAATTACCCCACACCTTGGTCCAACGGTTAGCATAGCACAACAGAACATGGCTTCACAACCGTGGCTAGTGCAATACCAACAACCACAATTCCAGCAGGTGTACCAAGGTTCTGAGCAGCAGATCTTTGCGAACAGTGGACAACCGTATATCCAAAACGGTCAAAACCAACCACTTTACAGTGGTCAAGTCCACCAACCGTATCAATCATACCAACATCAATTACATTATGCTGGTATGCAAAGGCCCACTGCTCAAGCGATTCCATCGTACCCTGGTTACGCTTCGCCTAACCTGAATCAACAGTTACCATTCGTGGCAACTTTAGAGTTACTCGATTTACACCGGTTAACCAACGATCCGATTGCTTATGCCCCTTGGTGGCCAGCGATTCCTCACAAACTTCCATCTGACATTCCTAAATTCAATGGAAATCCAGGTGAAGACCCATCGAATCACGTGATGACTTTTCATCTGTGGTGTTCGTCGAACACCCTGAACGACGATTCGATAAGGCTTCGCCTTTTTCAGAGGACATTGACAGGTCCAGCGGCTAAATGGTATATTGAATTACCTAGAGCCTCTTTCGACAATTTTAGTTCCCTAGCCACGACTTTCTTAACCCATTTTCAATTACCGATAAGGTATGAAACGGGAACAGAGATATTAACCAACTTCAAGCAGACGACGGCCACCCATATATCTGATCATATACATGAGTGGCGTCGTCGTCGTAGGATGGTGAAAACATACGTTCCCGATCAGCTGTTAGCTGAATGGTTTATAAAGTCGTTACTTCCTGCTATAACGGAAGATGTGGCAAAGGGGGGAGTCGTAACAGAGGAGCAAGTTATTGCTCGTGCACAATATCTAGACTTAGTATATACTCAGTCTGGCACGCTCTACGACAAAATACCTGACGCCCCTAGACCGGAATTTTCAATTCCTCCTCCTCCAAAATCCAATAGTGACTCTCATGCCGGTGATGGCGTGATTGGCACGGCAAACGCGAAATCGATAAAGGCTTCGTCTAAGAAAGCCCGTAAGAATTCGGATCAAAATGCAAAAGAAGAAATTCTTGCTTCGGAAGTAAATGCCGTATCAGCAGATAAAGGCAAAGAAACCAATCAACCAGGAAGCAAGAAGAAGCAAAACAAAGGGAAGAAGAAGAAACAGGGTGAATCATCTCCTGGAAAAGATTCTTCAAACCCTCCTGGGCAAGGGAAACCAAATTATCCATGTCAAATATGTGATAAAGAGGATCATTACACAAAGAATTGTCCATTCAAAGCTGAGTTAAAGAGGTTCTTTAAAAGTTCCCAAACCTCAGCTGTGTTAACTGATCCATTTCCCAACCCAGGTCAAAATATGGTTGATAGTGGAAATGCTTCCCCATCTCAAGTACTTATGTTGTCGGTTTCAAAACAGCAGAATGATGCTTTGATTTCGACAAGGAACAAAGATTACGGGAATCCGCAACTGTCGAACGACAAAGGTAAAGATCAACCAAGTAGTTCGACAACAACTTCAACCGAAGTTGTCCCACCCATAATTCCGGAATTAACAATCAAACCGCCAAAGGGTGTAGTACACAAGTCGACATTTAATCCTCGCGCCAGAGCGGCGCAACATTATAACATAGTGGAAGATTTGGCACAATCGCCATCCGCTATGTCGACTCTTGAGGTACTACAAAATTGTCCATCCCAAAGGCAGGCGTTGTTATCAGCAATTGGTGGGGTTGATCCTAAGGATTCCAATCTTGTATCCTTTGATCACAAAGGATACGATCCTCAATTACCAGCTCAACTAGCTTTCCTTATTCAAGTGAAAGCCCTCAACAAAACTGTTCACAGAACAATTATTGACGAGGGAGCATCAACATGTATTATGTCGATGAGTTGCTGGAAAACTTTAGGATCTCCAACCTTGTCACGATCTTCGACGACATTAAAAGCTTTCGACGGAAGGACTTATACCCCATACAGTATCCTTAATAACTTGAAAGTTGAACTGGAAGGAAAAACATTAGAAATTGATGTTGAGGTCATCGATGGAAATCTTGACTACAACATCCTACTGGGTAGACCATGGATTTATGCCATGGCAGCTGTTGTGTCGACTTATTTTAGGAAGATCGCATTCCCGTTTGAAGGAGGGATTACGGTCGTCGACCAACAGAACTTCCTCCCTAATGGTTCACAAGTTACAGGAAGCATTCCCATGATCCATGAGAGCAACCATTCGCTTCAAGATATCGGAGTAGGATTGTTGAAAGACCCCACATTGATGGGAACTTTCGCGCTACCACCTCCTATTTACATAGGAAATATACCGTTTGTAGCAACCTGCAACATGATATCTTCCACGAAGGTCGCAAAAGACAAGGTCGACATGGATCATGCAAATGTTTTGCCCCCAAGCCCTTTAGAAATATTGTAGCAATCAATGTTTCAAGCATGGGAGGCGAACCCAAATCAACGCTCGTCAAGCGTTTGGGTAGATAGGTCTAGAGAATATGGTACCCCATTAGATCCTTGGTCGAAAGTACATGGGACTGACGAAGGAATCTTACAATCAATGTTGATTGAGGGGGCACCATGGAATGATCACCACCATCGTTCCCTTCTTCCTGAATATGAAGAAGATACTCAACGTGACCTTTATCACCCTTCAGTTTTTGAATTCCTAACAAATACTGTAAATACGGTGGATTCCGAGCGAAACTTATCCAATATTGAAGAGACTATAGCCATAAATATCTCGACTAAAACAAATGTTGTAGAGAATATTTATGTTGGCAAAGGTTGTTCCCCTTCAGAACTAGAAATATATAACGCTCTTTTTCGCGAATTTAGAGATGTCTTTGCTTGGTCATATGATGAAATGCCAGGCATTGACTCGAGTATCGTTGAACATGAAATTAAAATGTATCCTGATGTCAAACCAGTAAGACAACGGCTTCGGCAGGTGCACCCCAAGAAGGCCGCTGCCATTAAGGCAGAAGTTGAAAAACTTCTCCATGCTGGATTCATCTACCCAGTTCCTCTAACCGATTGGGTATCGAATATTGTCCCTGTTATGAAAAACAAGGGACGATTAGAGTGTGTGTCGATTATAGGGATGTAAACCAAGCTTGTCCAAAGGACAACTACCCTACACCCTTCATCGACCAGATAATTGATGAATGCGCCGGATGTGAAATTTTTTCATTTATGGATGGATTTTCCGGGTATAATCAAATAAATATCCGCCCACAGGACCAGTCAAAGACTGCATTTATTTGTCCGTGGGGCACATTCGCTTATCGAAAATTACCCTTTGGTTTAAAGAACGCAGGGGCGACGTTTCAGAGGGCAATGAATTATGCCTTCCATGACATCAAGAACATAGTTCAACCTTATCTCGACGACCTTCCGGCTCATTCGCGAAAGCGGACTGATCATCCGCAGCATTTAAGAGCGATATTTCTACGTTGCCGACACTACAAGATAAGACTCAATCCACACAAATGTGTGTTTTGCGTCGGTTCTGGTCGTTTACTTGGCTTTGTAGTCTCTAAGGATGGGATTCGTCTCGACCCCTGCAAGGTTCAGGCAATCAGTAATTTGCCTCCACCTTCAAATTTGCTTCAGATTCAGAAACTCCAAGGGAAAGCAAACTTTCTGAGGAGGTTCATTCCAAATTACGCAGAACTCGCTAAAGGTTATACTCGTCTTTTGAAAAAGGATGTACCTTTCGTTTGGGACCAGGTGGCGCAAGCTTCCTTTGATGCTTTGAAAGATTGTCTAGTAAAAGCATCATTAATGTACGCCCCGGACTATCAAAGAGATTTTAACCTGTATCTGGCTGCAGCGGATACGACCATTGCGATGGTTTTAGTTCAAGAAGTCGATGGAATTGAACATCCTATATATTATTTGAGTAAAAACTTAAATGATATAGAAAGTAAATATTCTTATGTTGAAAAACTAGCGCTTGCAGCTGTTCAAGCGATTCAAAGATTTCGACATTATGTCCTCTTTCGGAAAACTACCATTTTGTCAGATTGCAACCCCATGACTTACATACTGTCGCGACAGTTGTTGGGAGGCAAATATTCAAAATGGATAGCAATCCTTCAAGAGTTTGATCTGGAATTTGTAAAATCCAAATCAAAGAAAGCTCTAGTTTTCGCAGAATTATTGTGCGATCTCCCATCGTCGTCCAACGATGAAACATCAGAAGAGTCAATCGTGGACGAAAGTTTGTTTCTGATATCTACAAGCGATGAGTGGTATGGAGATATCATAGTTTATCTCCAAACCCAAAAATTCAGGCCAAACACCTCTCACTCCGAACAAAAACGTATACGATACCAAGCAAAAGACTACATGATCGTCGGTGATACACTTTACCGTCGTGGTATCGATACAGTTCTGAGGAGGTGCCTTACCCATGAGGAGGCCGAAAAAGCCCTGAATGAGTGTCATTCAGGCGCGTGTGGGGGGCATCAATCTGGATATGCAACAGCATAAAAAAAATCTTACGAGCAGGATACTTCTGGCCAACCATGTTCAAAGATTGCATAATCGCAGTCAGAAGTTGCCACGCTTGTCAAATTTTTGATAGCAAAACCAGAAGACCACCCGCACCTTTACAGCCAATAGTTGTTGTTGGGCCTTTCGCCAAATGGGGCATCGATTTCATGCAATGTAACCCCACCTCGACCGGGGGGCATGGGTATATTATAGTCGTTGTTGACTATTTTACCAAATGGGCCGAGGCGATGCCTACATTGGATAACACTGGTGAAACAGCTGCCCTTTTCTTTTTCAATCATGTAGTCGCCAGGTTCGGCGTACCGCAGGCTATAGTGACAGATCATGGGTCGCATTTTCGCAATCACATGATGGTCGAATTAGCTGCCAAGCTAGGGCTATCTCACGACAGCTCTACTCCGTATTATCCGCAAGCCAACGGACAAGTTGAAGCAATCAACAAGGTACTGAAGCGTATGTTGCAAAGGATGATCGGGGTTCATAAAATAAGGTGGCACCTAATCCTGTACTCAGCCTTGTGGGCTTACCGAATGTCGGTAAAGAACGCAACCGGGTTCACACCTTTTCAACTGGTGTATGGCCTGGAAGCAGTCTTGCCAATCCAGTGCGAAATTTCATCGCTTAAACTCGCGATTGATCTCCTCCCCGGAACTTCAAAGGAAGAGGCTCGTTTCTTGGAATTAATCCAGTTGGATGAAACCCATCGTGATGCCGCTTTGGCTAACGAAGCCCATAAGAAACGAGTCAAGGCTCAGTTCGACAAAAATGTCAAACCCCGTGACTTCTCAGAAGGTGACTTGGTCTTGCTTTATGACCAAGAATCCGATAAATTGGGAGCAGGTAAATTTAATTCCTTGTGGATGGGCCCCTATATTGTTAAAAGGGTGTTAGCAAAAGGAGCCTACGAGTTAATGGATTATGACGGAATTCCACTGGCGCAGCCCCGCAACGGGTTGTACCTCAAGCGTTACTATGCTTAAATAGTAACCTGCATGCTTTTGTTGTATTTTGTTTTCGCTAAAAGTATTTGTTCTGGTCCGGTGATCCACCTTTTTCATTTGTTGCAGATGTCAAACCTTCTGGACACATGTGTTGGATATGCCGACGGAGCGAGTCGTAGTTCGCGGAACCTATCCTCCGCAGCCTGGGCCATTTGTGATCCAAGCGGCGAGTTAGTAAGTTTCAGAGGAGTGTGTATTGGGCAATCAACGAATAACATCGCTGAGTATAGTGCGTTGATAGAACTACTCTCTGATGCCATCACACGTGGCATACGCCGACTAATTGTCAGGCTAGACTCACAGCTCGTAATACTACAACTCAATGGTATATATTCCGTTCGCAATCCAGCTATTTATCGCATGTTCCTAAGGGTTAAGATTTTGGAAAGACAATTTGATTCAATTCAATACCAGCATATTTCCAGAAACTTAAACACATTAACCGACTCATTAGCAAATTATGTGTTAGATAGACATTTGCGACATTTGTAAAAAAGGATACATCATCAATGGTTGTACATATGGATCATATAACTCAACCAGAATAAAACTCGAAAATCAAAATATATATAAGCTGTTTATCGTTCATACATAATGTTCTGTAACCAAGACAAAATCGGTCATATGACCCAAAAACTCAAAAGTGCTAGGGGGCACCCTAGCCTAGTGGTGCTCATGATAGCACGTCACGGCCTGTGCAATCATGCGCAAGAGACGAGTCCATCGTCTAGGCACACCAGTAGTATGCCACTACAACTGTAAAGGTAACTCATCGATCCGTACATCCGGAATACCGAGAGTAAGGCTCTCAACCTGCTCCTGCACAGCTGTAAGGGTCTCAATATCGTCAAGGTCGCGAAGGATAACTCTCCCAACAGGCTCCACTGCCGGGGCAGCAACTGGCGGTCTCGGACGAACTGCTGGACGAACAGGACCAACATCTACATGCACCCAAGAGTATGATTAAAAGTCTTGATAGAATGAAGCACAGCAACATTATGAATAAGAGCAGTAAACAGTGATATGGTCAAAGAGTTTACCAATAGCGCCCCACTGTTCGCCATCCGATAACACCAAATCCGGATCACCTCGGAAATCCATACCCACATATGGATACTCGGAAAAGACCATCTCCTGGCGCTCGAACCACCTGAAGAAGGCATCAGTGAAAGTAATCTGAGGTTGACCAGCATGCCTAGACATATGATCGACCCACCTCTGCATGTGTGGCTCGGTCGGAGAAGGCAAGTCGAGTATAATGTACTGAGGCTGCATCAGTGGGATTTTCTCCAAGGCGAAGGCAGTCAGAATAGAACCAAATCCAAAGTTCTTCAGCTTCCCGTCCTTTACCTTGGTCAACTGACTTTTCATCTGAACAAGTACTGCATCACACCAGTTGAATACTTTCGGTTGGAGACACTCCAAGGCGTGCTGCACATAAGATCTGTTGGCAACATGTAGAGCTGCGCTACCGGCCATCCTACCAATGGTATACAGAATGGACCTGAGAGACCTGTCAGTAATCTCACGGATAACAACCTTGCCGTCTCTGCTCGGCTGGGAACCTTCCCTGCAATACTGGCGGACATAATCTCTCACGGAATCAGTCCCCCGGGCTGAACCTGACAAAGAAATGGGGGCACCTCGCCTTGACAATCCAGTCAAGAAGTAAATGTCCTCTATGGTCAAGGGGATGGATTTTCCCCTAATCTGGAATACTTGGTTAATGGGATCCCAAGCATCAAGCATATACTGCAGCAAAGTGATCTGTGCTCTCATGCTAGAGATACGGAAAAACTTCAGCAGGCCACAGTTCCGCAGCGCGTTCACCGTGACAGGGTCATGGAGGGCAATCATGTCCTCCTCTTCATGTTCTCGTTCTCGCCATGTAAGGGACATTTTGTTCAAATTCCCTGCAAAGCAAACAAGAGAAGGAGTAAGTTCCTGAGTTTGATGAAAAACTGGCGAAAATTCATCAAAAAATGTGCTAAAAACTCAGTTTTCTGAGCCCAACGCAGGCAGAGAGTGTCCTACCTGCGTTGAAGGTCAAGCTGCCTTAAGGCAGCTTGACATTCAACGCAGGTTTCGAATGGGCAACCTGCGCTGAAGTTAGGGCGCCCTGGCAAAACCCCTGAGGCTCAGAAAGACTGAAAAACAGGCACAAAACTGAAAAAGGAAACCATGAAAAGAAAGAGCTAGGGTTTAGCTCCTACCTGGTCCAGACGGCGCTGAAAATCATCCGCAGAATCTCCCAGAATCAGCTGGTGAAAATCAAGGGGGAAGAGGCACCTCCAGAACTCCAACAAACAAAATTCAAATGAAATGGTAAAATGAGAGGTAAAAACACCTTTTAATGGCTTTTTACGTAGTTCAAAGCGAAATATTAGGGTTATTATCTCATTTTCATGCAAATATTATTCATTTCTAACAAAGTTTGTTGCAGCAATTGAGGATGCAGTACTATCCTTGAAAAGAGAAAAGCTATTTATGGTAAAAATCAAAATTTGACCATATAATCGAGCAATTTTAGCATAAAGTTCATGCTCGTTAAAAAATAAACGCAAGATCCGAGCAGTTTTAACGCGGTCTTCATGCTCGTTAAAAAATAAATATAAGCAGTGAGCAATGTTCCCTCCAGAGTTTAAGCTCATTTTTAAATAAAAAATGAACCTATCCCGGTAAATAACCACTGTGATCGTAAATTTATCAGCCATAAAAATCCTTGGTCGTGTTTGCACCTGCCACCTCCACTTTCATTTGGCCGATCGTTCACCTCCATATGATTGTTTACCCATTTTGAGGAACAGCTGCAAAGAGTGATTTCACCTAGCCATCCTTGTGACACTGCCGTGATTGGAAAATTCCAACCTGTACCTGGAATCAGTTGCTATCCCTGTTTATCACTCGTTCCTCAAAAGACGAGTCTTCTTTAAGATTTTTTCAACTGACTCGTAAAATATGAAAAGATTGCTGAGTTGTGGCCTTCCAGCTCGTTAAAGGACCAGAAGAGCTATCCCTCCTCTAGATTTTAATCTTTTTGGACCTGAGGGATTATTGCACAAAAAGATCGAGCGCTTGTGTTGTTCGGCTCGTTAAAGATATCGAAAACTCATCCCTTTTGTATTGTTTTATACTTTTTCGGACTTAAGGGGTTAGATGACGAAAAAGGAATTTTGGAGTTGACTTTATGTACCTTTTCAGACTCTCTAAAAATGAAAAGGACCGAGTTTTCCTTGTCGTTAGACTCGTTAAAATGATTAAATAGCGACAAACTTGTCTTTAGACGAGAACGAGTTTCCCTATCGCTAGGCTCGTTAAAACATAGCGATGGGCTTGCCCTAAGGACAGGTTATAGAACAAGCATATGTTATCCTCCTCAAGCTTGACAAAAATAAAGAGGTACTGGTCAGAAATGACTGGGGAAAAATTGGGAGAACCTCAAAGCTTTAATGGTAGCAAGTCGCTCTTGAACATGACACTTTTCCTCCATACCACATCGGGTTGGGTTGTTTCATTCACCGGTCTCATCACCATGGTCTCGCCAAACCATCCACATTTGGGGTAATGCTACCGATCCATCGCATCAGTGTCATTATATGTTCAAGAGATGTTGTTCAGAAAGAGTCAACCGTGTCCCATCCACTACCATACATCATCTTTCATCCTTTCATGACCGCCACCCTGAATCATATTTCACAGATCGTTTTCACCTCCATCACAATCATTAGCTCCGTTCCGTGTCACTAATGTGGGATTCATTAAGGCCCTCCTTTGACGGATCGCTTCTTGTCGACTTCAGCTCATTATCCAAGAAGTTGATCTAGGAACAACCCCCTCAGTACTTTGAAGCTTGCATGCCTCAATGGCAAGTTTCTCACTTCCGCCGATAGGTATACATCAATGACCTTCGACCGAAAGATTTTGCGTGGTGTTCGACGCCAAGTCCTTTATTCACACCACGTGAATTGTACTGCCATACCTTGAGGGTCATCATCATTATCGGTGATTCCTCTCGCGCTTGTTAACAGTTTACATCATTGACTGGTAATCAAGCGATGTCTTTCCATGTTTGACTCCAAGAAATTCTCACATGGATCGACTTGTACTTAGAGTGAAGATCGGACGAGTTTGAAGACCCCGGATCTAGTTTCATCCATCCGGGCTGCGATATATATTCAGGAAATAAAGACATTGACATGTGCAGCAGATGATCATCCTACTCAAAGGATGATAATTTCAACAGAGAATTATCAGTCTACCATCAGACGATTGTCTGTTCTATGTACAGAAAAATGTATTTATAAAGCTGAGCATGGGAATGCCCGCCTCAGCTAGATCATGAAAGTAGTATGAAAAATAATGTATTGTATTGTATCTTATTACAGGTCACCTCTCAGCGATTGAATGAACTTCGGATCCTCCTGATAAAGCATTTCACCCGATAAACAACCTCATACTTTAGGGGGCAACTGTTATAGACATTTTTGTGCCTTACATCACTGAGCATGAAATGTCAATAATAAAGGGATCCAAAGTCCCTAAACATGTTGTTCCTACCCCTAGAGGAACAAGGCCAGCAAACCATAGCACTTAACAAAAGTTCTCCACCTGAAAACACTCAAAAATAAGGCAATTCTGGATCATGTCAACTGCTCCACTGAGCATCTGCGTTGAATGTCAACTGCTCCACTATCTACCTGCGTTGAATGTCAACTGCAAAGAAGGCTACCTGCGCTGGGCGAGTTTGGACATGTGGCAGAGTCATTCCTCAAGGTGTCAATGCCCAGGAAGCTTCCAAAATGACACTTGGATCAGGGAATTCGACTGGTGATGAGTAAGAGGTTCCAAATCTCCAAGTGGAAGCAAGAACCTCCAAGTGGACTCAAGAACTGAAGTGGGAGAGGACACTAGTCAGCTTCATGCCAGCCTCAAGCTGACTCATCCTTTCTCCAAATTTCCTATATATAGATCTCTCTCATGAGGTCTAGGGAGGCGGGAATCTTGTGAATGTAAAGAATTGCTGTTGGTTTGAGTTTAGAACTATTGGATGATTTGCTTTGAAGGAGGTGAAGAGGAGATTTCTTTCTGCTGGGAAGGTGATGCTGGATTGGGCCTTTTATGGTTGTATCACTTCCTGAACCTTACTTCTTCCATTAATAAAGCATTTGAGGTTCTTCTATATGCATGTGTCTCAATGGTGTATTGTTATATTTGTGTATTTGATTTATTCTAATCCTTGAATCAATTATGAATGTATGCTTCTTGTAGTTTCCCTCTCTTGCCATTTTGCAGGATCTTGGTGTAGCTGGGCCAGTGAAAGAGCAAGGAGCTGGGGGCAAGCAGCAAGGAGAGAAGATTGGATCAATCATTAGCGAAAGACATCGGTTAGTGGATCTCTTTCTCTCCTCTTTTACATCTCATAAAGAAGTAATCTCAAATAGCTTTGCTTTGATTGTTGCTAAGGAACTATCACCCTTAGAGTGGGATAGGGTCATTCCGTATTGGATACTTTTCCCAACAACAGCATGTGTGGTAAACAAGGGACATATTTCAGACCTTCGATTTCTTCTAAAGATTCTTCGTTCCTTCGTTGGCCTTCTCCTTCTTTTCTAAGATTTCCGCACTTCTTAATTGTAGATCGATCCCAAACTTGATGCTTGATATATGTCCACGAAGGTTGAATTTCCTCCTTTATATAGCCTTCTAAGTGGTTATTTAAGCCCACTCTAGGCCAAATTTACCTGGATAGCTGACTTGTTCTTGGGATCCCTCTAAACACTACCAAATACAAAATAAACTATCTTTTTCTTGATACAAGTATGTTGGGCAATTTATTGTGCTTAAATTGCTGCATTAAATATCGACCAGGGAAACTCGTAAGCTTTTGATGATGCCAGCACTATATGTGCAGGAGTAGGCGACTAATTCTATGTCTAATTAAATTACCTACGATTCAATATAATATGCAAGGGAAGAGGCTCCTAACTAAGGAGATCCTGGTTGTCCTTCCCTACAGTATCATAGAGAAATAATAAAACTAGAAACTTAAAATGCAAACGAGAGGATGAACTTTAATTGTTGTTTAGATTCAAAGAGAGAAAGACTAACTTAGTCTCTTGATTGTCCTCTCTTGTACTAATCCAGACTAGACTAAAATTCATCCATAAGCGTAAACTAAATGAAATAACTTGAAACATAAAAGCAAAAAGATGAATTCCAATTACAAATCAAATAGAGAGAGAGAGCCTAACTTAGACTCTTTGTTGTCCTCTCATATGTTGATAAGATTCTAATTGAAAATTCATTCATCAAACCAATCCTCAAACATTAACATCTAAGCAATTAAATAAAATAAGATCTAATATGAAACAACAAGTTCCTTTGCTCCTTCTAGAGTGAGCTCAATTCTCCTAAGAACAAAGTGACAAGCCATTCCATATACTACATTAAGATAACTTTTATCTAAAACTACATAATGGAAAACTATTTCTATAACTACTAAATGGAAATATATGTAAAACAAAGCTTTATTCTATTCCATCATAAGTTGGATACAATGCTCTAAGAGTCCTCCCCTTGGAATGGAGGAGGTACTCCTATTTATACAATGAGAGGAGATAACAAACTCATAATGATGATCCATTAATCTCTCTTTTAGTTCCATACATTTCTCAACCATCTAGACACATAATCCTATCCTCCATGATTTCCTCCATGAGGTCCATGATCTTCTCCATGAGGTGTATCTTATCAAATTCGAATTTGATCTTTCAAGGCCACAAAAAGGTGTCTTGGAAGCTTCCTTGCAACCTACACATGTCAACAAACTCATGCTAATTGTTAGGTATAAGTTTAAGCATATTATTTTCTAAGTTTTAGCCATAAATTCACTTAGAAATGTTAAGAATTAATAAACTTTGGAAAAGTATTGTTATGACCCAATAATGAGGTAAACATAATGATATGGAGGTGGAATGGAGGTGACATGAACGTAAAATGTGAAGATATAAGTGAATAATGGAGTGAAAATAGGGATGATTTTGAGGCCCAACATATCCCCCAAACTCAAGATATTGCATGTCCTCATGCAATCAATGGTATCACATGTCCTCATGCAATCTATTACATTACGTTTTGGTACTTGAGCTTTGGCTCGAACTCTGCATGATATCATTTACTTAACTTTTGCAAAGCATTTTTGATGAATTACAACTTGGTTGGTTCTTGTGTTTCAACCATATTTTGTTTGTTGCATTCAATGTATGACCTTTGCATAATGATAATGTGCTTTTTATTGCAGAGTATTTTTGTTGGAATGCATCATGGTTGGTTCTTGTGTAACAACCATGCTTGTGTTGGCATTTTGTTGGAATGCATCATGGTTGGTTCTTGTGTAACAACCATGATTCTGTTAGCATCCAATTAACTTTTAAATACTTTTGACAAAGCCATTTGTATGCTCATGTAATAGTGAATATAGCTTGAAGGTAAGTGGGGTTAAGAATGTGATATATGAATGTGGATGTTATATGAATGTGATATATGAATGTGGATGTATCCTTCCCCTTAAACGGATGATTTGGAAAATTATGTGAAATGGGGAAAGCAAGGAAAAAGGAAGTGAAGTTTTTCCAAAAATTATTATTCTAACTTTTCAAGGAATTTAATGGTTAAAAGTTAGAAAATATCATACCTTATCTTACCCTTCCAAAACGGATGAGAGTTGTGCACGTGTGGCTGCAAGAACTTTTGTTCATGGTCTTCTTTACTTGGTTGGAAAAATCATGCATGAATCATGCATGTGCAGCTGCCACAATTCTGCTCTAAATCTGCTTCTTCAAGCTGTGGGTGAAAGATGAATCTGTGTTATTGTATCGGCTGCTGCATCCTCTGCTGCTGGATGAAAAATCTGAGGAGTTTTGTTGAATATGGTTGAAAAGATATAAGGCTTGGAAGGTATACAAAATATAGAAGTTACCTTTTCCTCCCAGCCTTATTTATTCACTTGTCCTCAAGTGAAATACAATGTATACAATGAATGGAAATACAATGAATGGAAATTGGCTTCATCTGCTACAAAATATGGGTCTTCAAGTCTTCAACGCTCGATGGCACAAATCTTACTATGTGATTAAATGTGTCGATGTCGAACATAGTAAGAAGTGGTTGACTTAGTGGCCGTTAATGAATGCCCCTAGCCAACACAAGAGCTCCCACCATTGATTCCAATGGGAGTCAGGATGCCTAACACATCTTGGTAGGTACGAATAAATTTGTCGTGGTCGAGTCACCTACAAGATCCAACGAACAAGGGATATTAATGTACTCCCATTGTTCATTGGCAAGAGTACTTGCCATTAAGGCATGCAAGCCTCTAGGTGTTTTTTCAATGATACCTAGACTCTAGGACTTTGACTCAAGCGGAGTTTTATTGGTGAAAATGAAGGGGAATGGTAATGAGAAGGAAAATGGATGGATGTAAGGAAATGCATAATGTATGAATTAAGAACTCTTGCTGTGAAAAATGGATATGGAAGTGTCACGCCTTATGGATGTATGATTGGTGGAATTCAAACTTTTTCAGGGAGGTGGAAGGTAGTGGTTGTGGAGATGGATTTGTCTTCAGAATTTGTCATGAATTTAGTCTTTGGAAGACTAATTGTCGTCACAATGTAATCTCCTGAATGATCACTTTGTTATCCTGTAACCTGTAAAAAAACTTGGCAGAAGAAACATAAGTTTGTTCAAGAAGAATTGATCATTTCCTTCATGATTCTTACGCAAAAATTTCATACCAAATAAAACAGATTTAAGAGAAATCAAAGTGTTGCCAGTGACTCAATTCATGATTTAAGTTTCAATCCATTTTAAAACTAACCATGAAAAATAATACTCCCTGTTTGTGTTTGATAACTCATGTGCTTGGCAATTCTGTCCTGCATATTAGTGCGTCATAAAGCATAGAACAGAAAGATGTGAATAGCAACTTAAAGCTATCGAAACAAGAATCCACCATTGGTTGATAAACCGATTTTTGTAATTTGTTTCCAAGTATTCCATTTTTTATTTCAAAGCTGTGTAAATTTTGTGAATTTTTTTTTATATGTTGATTTTACTGTTTTTTAAACAATAAATTAAAAAAATAAAATTTTTTAATTTATTATTCAAGTTGAATTTTCTTTTAAAATTGTAAAATCAACAAAATTTATTTAGGAAAACCTTAAAATGAAGTTAGTTTTTTTTTTTTTTTTTTTTTTTTAAAGAAAATCCAATTTTTTTATCTAAAAATAAATATAAAATAAAAATGTTTTTTTTTTTTAACCATATTAATATAATTAGAACATATTAATATATTAATATAATTAATATACTAATACAATCATAATTTATATTAATACAGGTCAATCATTATTTATCAATCAAATCAAATCAATTATTATTAAATATATACACATACAAATCAAAACAAATCAAAATTATTACTATAAATATACAAATATAAATCAAAATAAATCCAATCTTAAATGAAAATGATAACTACTAATATTGCAATATAAATCTAAAGAAATCAAAACATTAAATGAAAATCTATATATATAAAACAAATCTAAATAAAAATAAACATATTACAAATAAACTACACGTAATATATTACAATTAAATATTACATTAAAAAGTAATAAATATAAATGTAATATATCACAATTAAAACACACGTAATATATTACAAAATATTACAATTAAAACGTAATAAATATAAATGTAATATATTACAGTTAAATCAATAAAAGAAATTCAACCAAAACGAATTCAACCAAAAGGAAGCTCATTTAAGAAACTCATTTTTTTTACCAGGCCATGTATTTCAATAATATTTGCCATGTGGCCTTGAACGAGATCATGATCCTCAATTCGTCGTTGTCAGCATCTTCTGTAATAACTCCATGGAGCGTTGGTCATTCCTATTCAAATGCAGCGGATTGCAATATTGTTTGTCCGGGAGATTATACGAGTAACAAGGCGGAAGATTTCGTAAGCCAACTGCATGAGTCATACCTACCACAAAATTCCCGGCCCCAATTCAGTGCACCAGAAATTCTATGGACCGACGTTGATCAGCACTTTAACATTCAACCTCAGGATGAGAATGAAGGAGAGGGTTATGCATATCTGAGATATGGCGAACTGAATTTGGGGGTACCAACTCATATTAAAATTGATAGGCTGAAGCGCTATCAGTTTCCTGAGATCGGAGGAGTGCAGCAGGATTGTTCATCAATGGGGAATGAAGAAGGCCTAGCAGCACCAACTCCTACTATGTTCAGAGGAAGAAAAACATGCAGATTTGAAAGTGAAGGCGAAGCATGAAAAGTTACCAGACAGGACGACCATGTGTAAAATACTTGTGATTTCGATCACGCCAGAAAAACGCTTCGGTTCCAACCATGATATTGTTCGGCCCTGTTTCTCTTCATTTATGCACGAAGTAACGATCTATACTGCCGTCTCCCGCCTCCTGCCAAGGATGTTGAGGAGTCCCGTTAGCACCTGTCTATGAAGTATGTCAATGGCAACCAAAAGAATGACAAATGGAAGTAAGTTGAAGGCTAAGTCGGTCGATAGGATAAGGAACAGCCGGCGCCAGAGAAAAATCCTCGATCATCAATGCATTTCCTATGATTTCGCCAGTATCTCCGTTGACAACTAATGACAATTGCGCACAGCCAAATCGTATTCACATTCATATGACAGACTTAATGGCTATGGATACGGTGGCGCGCAGCAAACAATTGAAGGTTATGTGCAAACAAATGGTTTAACAAACAGTGCCCATATATAACGACCCTTAGTGCTTCGGCATCCAACTAACACTCCGTTTTTGATGCATTGACTCCACATTTAACCCGAACTCCGCTATCGTGTTATGCATGCAACAGGTGATTTTAAATGCCGTGGCGATTGACCATTAATTCTACACCATAATCTACGCATACAAATCCGTTTAACCTATCCATACATGCTGCAACTTGGAGTTATCCCGGTTTAAGTGTTACCTGACTGTCGCTGGCCGCGTGGGATGCAAACAACTCTTCAAATCCCTCCTTCTTCGGTCAGTCAAACTTGCTCGATCCCAAAACTCGGCTTCCTCTGCTCATTAGACTCGGATTTCTTCTTTTAAAATCGCCTCAATTCATTCCTTTCTCCTTTTACTGTGCTGCGACTTCAAACATGATTTTTCTGAGCTCTGGCAATGAAGAAGTGGAGGTTTGAACAGCGCAGGGATGGTTATTTCATGACCGTTTCCTCCCTGTACCCTGCGGTTCATTGTTGGTAGACGTGGGCATATGGTTTCTCATTCCATTCACTGCTGCTGTATTGTTGATTACGGCCGCTTCCATACCCTTCACGATAATGATATCACTTGATTATTATCGTTTGTATTACCTGGCTGCAGCACTGCTGTGTGATTATTGTCATATGGCATGTGCAATTGTGCCGTAAACTCATTCCTTCCATTCCATACGATTTATACATAAAGTTTATGGCTTAACTATATAACCTTTGCATGCGCAATGTTATATCATAGCTTTGTTCATAACTTTGTTTATATCTTATTTCTCCTTTACTATCGTATTGGAATGTTACGGTTTGGTGCGTTTGATATATATATATATACCATAACGTTGCAATATATATACGCCATACCATAGTTTCACTTACCATTATCGTTGAATGCTTACGGCCTCCCTTATATCATCACATGTTCCACTTGCACCATTACATTACCCGCGGCCCTTTCATCACTATGTTATATGCTTTTGATTGTTTAGATATGCGCATTAGGTTATATATATATGTCTCCATATTGTATGGGCAATACTTTTATACCCAATACCTTTGATATATGCGCATACCATATTTCTTTTTGCAACACTATTAGGTTATGCACATTTGAAATAACTTTAGCGCCTTATAACCTATGATATATATGTTCAATATTTTCATACTTTAGCGCATATCTTTTATAACATAGCTTTATAATTTTAAAATGACCATTGAGGTCATATTTAAAATTATAATCATTCTAATGCTCTGAGTTCATGTGCAGGTGAAAAGAGTGGTCCCAGTTTGATCCTTTTGATTGAATAAAAGGTGTTATGTACAGTAGGCCTGCTGGAACGAAGCCGAATGCATTGTAAATTTGAATGTGAATGCTTTGCCAAATTTGTAAATCATTTACAAATCTGTCGAACACCTTCTAAATGAATATTCAAAGCTTTAGTCCCCCAAAAGTGTTTTTTATTTTTCTTCCGATTTTGCTTCCCAGGTCGCGATTCTTAAAGGAAAGGATCCTGAAAGAACCCAGGCATTAGTTCCATGTTCTCCTTGCTGATGGAGAACCCTAATGAAAAACCAAATTTCAACTAAAAATTTAAAAATGTTTTTTTTTTTTTTCACAAAATTCTTTATTTCATTTTGCAAATTAATTCTTCAGCAAGAGTTTTTCTTTTATTTGAACCAAATCAATGGACTTTCTGATCTTCCTGATCGCACGAAGCGCAGGAAGAGAGCATACTTATCGATTGATTTGTGTTTATTTATGCAGGGGGGGTGTTTTTGGAAAGACAAAATTTAAAACTAGCTAAACACTAAATCATCAAAAAAAAACTCAAATTTAAACTCCTTTGTGAAGATCTTGTTGTCACCAGGTCTCACAAGTTATTTTGTCTAAAGAAAAATAAATACTGAATTAAATTCTAATGCCTAATCCCTTAGCACCATTCCCCGGCAACGGCGCCAAAATGTTGGGCAATTTATTGTGCTTAAATTGCTGCATTAAATATCGACCAGGGAAACTCGTAAGCTTTTGATGATGCCAGCACTATATGTGCAGGAGTAGGCGACTAATTCTATGTCTAATTAAATTACCTACGATTCAATATAATATGCAAGGGAAGAGGCTCCTAACTAAGGAGATCCTGGTTGTCCTTCCCTACAGTATCATAGAGAAATAATAAAACTAGAAACTTAAAATGCAAACGAGAGGATGAACTTTAATTGTTGTTTAGATTCAAAGAGAGAAAGACTAACTTAGTCTCTTGATTGTCCTCTCTTGTACTAATCCAGACTAGACTAAAATTCATCCATAAGCGTAAACTAAATGAAATAACTTGAAACATAAAAGCAAAAAGATGAATTCCAATTACAAATCAAATAGAGAGAGAGAGCCTAACTTAGACTCTTTGTTGTCCTCTCATATGTTGATAAGATTCTAATTGAAAATTCATTCATCAAACCAATCCTCAAACATTAACATCTAAGCAATTAAATAAAATAAGATCTAATATGAAACAACAAGTTCCTTTGCTCCTTCTAGAGTGAGCTCAATTCTCCTAAGAACAAAGTGACAAGCCATTCCATATACTACATTAAGATAACTTTTATCTAAAACTACATAATGGAAAACTATTTCTATAACTACTAAATGGAAATATATGTAAAACAAAGCTTTATTCTATTCCATCATAAGTTGGATACAATGCTCTAAGAGTCCTCCCCTTGGAATGGAGGAGGTACTCCTATTTATACAATGAGAGGAGATAACAAACTCATAATGATGATCCATTAATCTCTCTTTTAGTTCCATACATTTCTCAACCATCTAGACACATAATCCTATCCTCCATGATTTCCTCCATGAGGTCCATGATCTTCTCCATGAGGTGTATCTTATCAAATTCGAATTTGATCTTTCAAGGCCACAAAAAGGTGTCTTGGAAGCTTCCTTGCAACCTACACATGTCAACAAACTCATGCCAATTGTTAGGTATAAGTTTAAGCATATTATTTTCTAAGTTTTAGCCATAAATTCACTTAGAAATGTTAAGAATTAATAAACTTTGGAAAAGTATTGTTATGACCCAATAATGAGGTAAACATAATGATATGGAGGTGGAATGGAGGTGACATGAACGTAAAATGTGAAGATATAAGTGAATAATGGAGTGAAAATAGGGATGATTTTGAGGCCCAACAAAGTACCCACAAGGGTCTTTTACAAAGTGACAATGACTCTTGACTCATAACGAACACTAGGAGCATTCAATGGATGATTGACCTAATGAAAAAATGACTTGAGCATGAAACCCATGCTCCAAAAATCATTTTATTTTTAATTATTTACATCATTTTCTTTCTCCAAATAAGATTTACATCATTACATGAGTCAAATGACAATTATGAAGACCGAAACTATTGACATTCTTCAAAACTCCATCTTAACTAGGGAGGCATTCATAATGGTCTAATTTGTACAAGGACAGAACTCCCTTTAAAAATTTCTCATAAGAAAAGTCGGATTGATAAGCCAACTGTAAGCATCAACATTATGATCAACTAGCACTATCTTTGAGGCCTAACTAGACAAGCTCTACTTCATTCAAGGCCATTATCCTGAGAGTTTTACGTGTGATAACACACTACCTCTACAAGGCACATACCCCATCTGTGGGATGTCCACAAAGTATGTCCTTTTAGGACTATTCTTATCTTGGATTCTTGGCCCTGAATCCTTAAATAATATCATTCCTCTTCGCCCACTCTTATCTTGGATACCTGTCACATTCTAAAAGAGTGTCATTCTCTTTCCTTTCTTGGATGTTCTATCCTCAAGGAAACCGAAAATGCTTATCCAATGCTATACCATTCTCCCTCCAAGGCCTTCACTTACACTTACAATTGTTAGTCCCGGTCAAGTGCTTGACATATGAAGTAGAAAATTCACACATGATTCCAACATCACTCCCTCTCAACCAAAGAGGATATCATATTCTCCTTTTTAACTTGATAATAGGTCCTTTCTCCTATTCAAGGAAACTCCTTTACTCCCCCTCAAATATAGAGGTGATTTTTGACTTCCTTTCTAATTGTGAAGTCATATCTATAAGCTTTATATCTTCTCTTCATAAGAGTATCAACAGTCAATTCTTCATAGCTGCATGGCTCCCTCTTTTCTCCACATCTCATCACATCGATCTTGATTCCTTTTCATGGAGCCATCTTCTTCAATCTTGTGACAAGTTCCAGGTCATTAATTTTGCACATCACTTTTAACTTTTCAATTTTAATGAAGTCATTATATTGAGCCTTCCCAAGTTTCCATTTAATCATAACTTTCTCAAAAAAGTGATATCCTTTTACCTTCAAGTTATCTTCTCACACTGTTAGGTTTCTATAAGGGAACAAATAGATTAGGGTTTCTTACTAGGGTTTTTCATATTTAAGTTCCATCTAGGGTTGAAAATCCCTAAATGCTAACAAGTTTTTACTAGATGCAATTTACAAGCCCTAGGTTCAAAACATGCAGCAAAAACCCTAAGTCATTGCATTATGCAAACCCTTTATAAAAAAATTATACATGCCAAGTACCAGATGTTGAGCTATCCCTCAATATCCACACAGTTGAATTTGTCTCAATTCTCATCATGTACCCCTGAAACGTTAACCAAAAATCCAATAATAAATATCAACATTAGACTTACCTCACCCTGATGACATTTTCAAAAAATCAATATCCTCGTGGTTAGAGTGCCCAAGGATCCAACTTGATTACCAAGTTACAATTTTTCCTTCAATGAACTTTGATAGCAAAAATTCTCTCAAGGTCTTTATAGTTCCCTCCTTCCATCATGCTCATCAAAACACAAGATTTTCTTTGCTTAGTCATCCTTCTCATTTTTCTTCCTTCTGCAATATTCATCAACAAGTACCACCAAGCAAAATATACAAGTATAAGAGCATGATTATAATTTTTATAGTCTAGGGATACCATGGTATCTTAGAGGGAGAATTCCTAGGGTTTTTAGATCCAAACCCTAAGTTCCTTGATATTTCCCTTTGAAACATCATCCCTAGGGTTTGAACCCAAATTTCCATCCAATTACACCCTCACTAGGGTTTTTCATACACCCTAGACTACCTACAAACCCTAGAAACCAAAAGCTAGGGTTTAAAAAGATTAGGGTTAGGGTTTCTTTCTTGACAAGGGTTTTCCTACTTCAAGCATCATCTAGGGTTTATAATCTCTAGATTCCAAAGATGAAGTCTACAAACCCTATGATCATAGAAAACCCTAAGACATGTAAAAGCAAACCTTTCATCCAATTATGCATAAAACAAATGCACATACCTTAGTCGACCATGATCACTTGAGGCTGCTACAAAGCCCTCTCCTTGATTTCATTGTCCAAGGTATTTCCACTTCCATGGCTGCCACAATCTTCCTATTTATGTTGAAGAAAAATTTGACTTCCAGTGATCTTTTGAATGCCAAGCAAGATTACTCTTTCAAGATACTATTTTATGCTCTTTTACTAAGTCAGGTTATCCTGTAGGTGTTGCTACAGGTCTTCTTCACAATCCAAGGTGTAGATACTTCCTCCGTCGATATGAGTACAACCTTCAAGATTCTCTCCACAAGGTGACTAACATATGTTTTTATTGTTACTGTCCTTTTTCATCCAAGATCCTAGGAAATTATGCTAATTTCGGTCTTTGGCACAATCATTTTAAAATGCTTCTTGACTTCTCTTTGAATGAACTTCTGGAATGGACCTTAAACTAGGGCTTCTCAATTACCACAAAATGACTTTGTAAAGAGCTCTAGAACTCTTCCAAAAAGGATGCAGATTTGATCCTTCTTCAAAGTGTCACAATTTGTTGGAGTGAAAGGTTGCTTCTAGCCTTGGCAATGGCTTATTTAGGTCTCTATATTTCTGAAGATGATTGTGGCCTTTTAGAGTGGTTGTAGCTTCAGATCAAACCTTTCAAATAGGCCTAATATGTCTTTATGTAGTTCAGTCTTGGTCCCTTTACAAGTAGTTTTCATGTTGACTGTTAGGACTACTTCTAGTCCACTAAAGACACCTCAAATTTGTAATTTAGTCATCCTTATAATATTTCACAAAATTGTATATTTATGAAGATTATTGTGGCCTTTTAGAGTTGTTGTAGCTTCAAATCAAACCTTTCAAATAGGCTTAATATGTCTCTATGCAGTTTGGTCTTGGTCCCTTTACAAGTAGTTTTCATTCTGATTGTTAGGACTACTTCTAGTCCACTAAACATGCCTCAAATTTGTAATTTAGTCATCGTTATAATATTGCAAAGAACTATATACTCGACTATTGAGTTTCGATGAATTGTTCACTATTATATTATGGATTGTGTGGTATGGGACTAGTTACTACAAAATTATACCCTACTTCTCTTGGTCATCATATTGTTGAGGATGTGATTGGATTGAAGTGATGTGATGTGTCTTGCATGTAGAATGTTTTGGGCTATGTGATTCATCAAAGGGAATAAAATATTTAGAGTGATGTGATATGTTGTGCAACTGTAAACTAATAGTCCACATGATATGTCACAAGTGAAAGCTTTTCCTTGTGATACATTGGGATTAAAAAAATCTTTGGTTCATATGATATTTTGTGAGAAAGGAAACATTCCAAGGATGCAATGAGGAAGAACATGCACAAGATTTCACTTCAAATTTTCCCTTTGTCATGACTAATGAAAATTTGAAGTGATGCATTTTTTTACAACATAGGAAAGTTTGGAAGGAAGCCATGTGATGCACCCAAAAGTGTTGAGGTAAATATGCACTATATCACGAGGAAAGAAAAATTAAACATGATACAGGCATGGAATGAAAGCTCCTACATTATGTGAAAAGAGAGGTTATTAAAAATTTTATAAACTAAGAATGAAGTTGGAGCAATACAATAAATTTCGCATAAATAAATATCTTAGCATAAAATTTCAAATAGCATAGAAATCTTACATACTTTTGGATGTAGGAATATAGTGTGGGTTATATTATGGCAAGTGCAAAAGGCTAAGGAATCAAACTCAATAAATATAGAGCAAGAAGAAGACAAAGTACCAAAGGTAAGAAACCTAGTGAATTAGATAAAAACAATTCACCTTCTTCTTCTTCTAATGTTCCTTTGAGAGTTGAAGTGAAGCTTTAAATACCCATGTTTGATGGACAACCTAACATTGAAGTATTAAATAGTTAGTTGAAATAAATGGGATTTTATTTTGTCCTTTATCAAATCCAAGAAATGCAGTAGATTTTTGTTGCTTGGTTGACGATAATTGATGCAATGAGGAGAAGGTGCACAAGATTTCACTTCAAAATTTCCCTTTGTCATGACTAATGAAAAGTTGAAATGATGCATTTTGTTACAACATAGGAAAGTTCGAAAGAAAGCCATGTGATGCACCCGAAAATTTGTTATGAATATAATTTATATAAAATACAAATAAAATAAATGTAAATATAAATAATAAATAATCAAAGTAATGATTATTTAAATAGTTATTAGTTTAATGGAAAGACATGCGTTAAACACACAAATGGCGGAGACAAAATAGGAAAGATAAACATGAGATTGCATTTCTTATTCACATTGATACATATTTATAATACATAGGAGTGACCCTTGGTTTCATATTCCAAGTGGTCCCTTGGACTCCTTTTAGTTGTTCAGCTTCCACACCAACCCTTAGAGGATTAGGTGTCCAACATTCCCACCCTTAATCCAAAGGGTTATGTATGAGTCCAAGAAGAGTGTTGTAATACAAAACGTGCAAGAATGCATGGCAGCACTAGGTTGAATGTGCTCTTTGAAATGTTGGTATAAGGTAGGTGGTTTAAGGATGACCACCAACACTGGAATGCTTAGTGCAATTCTTGGAACTCTTCCAAGTCTAGCATGAAGCTTAGGTCTTCTCCTAGAGGAAGTGCTCCTGATGTTTTGAAGAGGGAAACCTTCAACCATGAAAGGGAGGTCTCAACCTGTGATGGTTTAAGGATGACCAACAACTCTGGAATGCTTAATGCAATTCCTCAAACTCTTCCAAAACTAGAAATAAGTTGAAGTCTTCTGCTAGAGGAAGTGTCCCCAATTCTTTGAAGAGGCATCGCCAACTAAAGGCATGATCAGGGGCATCTTTGTCTCTGGCTACAACTCTAAATCTGGTATGGCAGGTTGTGGCTCAGGCTCACTTGATGTGGCTTTGAAGCTTGTAGATGACCATCATTCCCCCCTGTCAAATACAAGGTGAGATGATGAAGAAAACTCAACTGCAAGATTGTTCAATACTCTAGAACAAGTTCATATATATGACTGAAATATCTTCTTGGCTGTTGATGCCCATTGCCAAGAAGCGATCCATCCAAGATGAATCTTTGTTCTTGTAGGAGGCTTGTTTTTGAAGCATATGTTTGAAGAATGACTAGTTTTATGACAGCGCTTACATGGATGAATATCAAAACAATGATCTTTCATATGGCCAACTTGGTCACAGTGTTGGAATTTCACAATCTGTTGATATTTTCGTGGGAGAGGGGTAGAATCTAGAACAGCTGAAGGTGAACTGTCATGAAGGAATCCAGCACTCTAAAACTGGATGGGATTTGAGTAATCTGGAATATGAAAGGACACATCCTTGTCATATCCAAGACCAGTTATGTGCTTATTGTGGACAAGCTCTTCCCAAGGTTTGATGACCGACATGGGAAGTGCAGACTGAATTTTTTCATCTGCATGTACAACTGTTGCTTCATTGGGTACTAAATCTGAATGAACTTCAACAATATGGAAGTTTATCTCAATGTTCTGAATAGAATTATTCTTACCGTGTTGTAGCTCTTCTTGTTGTAGCTTTGTCTCAAGCTGCAAAAACTCAATATTCTCTTGTGCATTTTGGAGACAAATTTTAATATTGTAAAGAGAGGTTTCGTTGTTCTTAACCATCTCATCAACTACGGAATGTATTAAATTATTCAGTAGTTTCAATACATCATCCTTTCAATCCATTTCAAACCAATATAATGATGTTATCTTCAACTACAAATTGTCTTATAAATTGATAAATAGCTACAACTATTAGATGAGTAGCAGGATACCAATATCACCAAATCATTGTAGTAGATAGCGCAGTATAAATTTCAACGCAGCAAATGACTTGCTACTGCAATTTACTTACTTCTCAAATTATTCAAACTACTCACACTATGAAAAAGAGAGTCAATCTTTGACTTTCTTTGCAAATGAAATTTGTCGACAATTCTAGTAGAGCCTGGTTTGTGTCATCAAGATATCAAAGACAATTAATTCCAAGGAAGCTAGATCAAACCCTGCGAACTGATTTGTCATCGCAGAATTAAAGCTTCAAAAGAATCAAGTACCTTCACCCAGTGCTAGAATCAGGAATATTCTGAAACAATCAACGAAGTATCTTTAATGCAGTGATTTGTCAAGCCCCTTTTTGGAAGGTCAAAATTCAATAATTCTTCAAATTTAACATTTGTTTGCAAACTAATGGAGTCATTGGTTTCAAATCCTCAACTAGCCATGGCCCCTAGATTTGCCCCTTGGCAAATGAAGCACAAGGGATACAGTTTAGATGCAGAGCGCTTGAGAAAGAAAATGAAAGAGGTCATTGTTGGTAATTATAGAGCATTCATTACTGCAGTTGATGCATTGCAGTCAGTTAGTGAAGAAGTGAGTTCAATTGACAAACATTTGGAGTCATTGAGTTCTTTTGGACAAGAATGTGTAGTAGAAGAAGTTAGGGACACTTATGTGGAAGCAGAAGATGATAATCGTAGAGACCGTGCACTTAGTGGAAGTATATTACCTTGGGGAACATTTGCCTCCCCTCCAACAAGTCCCAAACTTGTTGTTTCTAGCTCTGGAACTTCTCCTGGTGTAGGCAGTGCCAAATCTATAAATAAATCAAATGGTTTTGTATTGATTATCAAGCACCCTTCACTTTGGAATCGAAACTCTGTGAACAAAAAGAATCAATTTTCCGAGCTGACTGATTCTTCTAGAGAAGAAGAACTTGCAATTCAGATGCTTGAGATGACTAAAAATGACTTATGCAACAAGATTGCTAAGGAGGCCAAAGGAAATGCTATTCTACAAGCCAGTTTGGAGAGAACGAAACAAACTTTGCATGAACGTCGCTTATCACTTGAGAAAGATGTAGCACGAGTACAAGAAAAATTACAGGCTGAGAGAGATCTCATAGTAGCATTGGAGATTGGACTCAGCATGTCTTCAGGACAGTTTTCTAGTGCTCGCAGTATGGATTCCAAGACACGTGTAGAGCTAGAGGAAATAGCACTTGTTGAAGCAGATGTAGCAAGATTGAAACAAAAGGTTGTTGAACTTCATGTGCAATTAAATCAACAATGCCAACACTATGGATCTCTAGCAGAGACAGGCGATTGGTATCATCATGTCAAAATTCTTCAAGCCGAGCAAAAGGTGCTACAACAAGATCTAGATTTGACACTTGCTATGTGGCAGCATGAAAAACAAAAGATCGATGAGGATGGTGTTATGGAGAGTGATTGGCCAAACCTACCAACACCTTGTTACATGATTCTCTTGACCTCGAGCTGGAAGGATTTCAAGCCTTAACAAAGTATCAATTCTGCCTGTTCAGCTTCCTGGCCTGCTTAAGGCTCCTGCTACTTTTTAGTCATTGAATATCCTAACATTCCATAGTAATAAGAACAAACTAGACATGCCTTATACTAGCGCAAACCCTAAACCTATTGTCATCCAACAACAGAAGTCCAGAGGTAGCCCCTCCAGTTCTCCTTCCACATCTTCGAGCAACAATAATTTGCAAAAGAATGTTGTTGATGAAGGTGGAGAGTGTACTACTGAACAAGAGAAGCAATGATCAAGCAGGGCTTTCCAACGCGGCTTTCAAGAAACCTAGAACAGAAGCTTCTGCAGGCGCTCCGATGAAGGTGTGCAAAGAGAAGCTAGGTGAACGCATTAAGGCATTGCAGCATCTCGTCTCGCTATTTGGAAATACCGATACGACATCTGTTCTTCTTGAAGATATTGAGCTCACATTAAATTTCTACAATATCAGGTTCATGTATTGAGCTCACCTTACCTCAAAGGTATTCCCTCCAAACAAAAGGACAGGTGAGGAGATCAAGCGAAATACGACCTTCGGAGTAGACGATTATGCCTAGTTCTTATATTGTGTACTCTCCATGTAGTCAACAACAATGGGGCAGATTTCTGGACAAAGATTAAAACAGGTATCACTCTCACTCTCAATCCACATCAATGCGCTTTAATTCCACAGACTTGACCTCAGTAGACAGGATGTTGTTCCTTCAACACATAAGATGTATAGACTGACTCCATTTTATGTACAGAGAATACATAGTTGCTTCAACTTAGAGCTCTGACCATAAGCTTCACCATACAATTCAAATTCCAACCAATTCTCACGACATACAATGAATTTTAAGGCAGATCTTTTAATCATATTTTAGCACAAACAACCAATATATACCATCCATAGCCAACGCACAGGCTATGGCATTCAATGCACATAGTAGGTCACAATCTTCAAAAAGGTGACAGAGAGACATTATGTCAGATTTGATCGGCTAGTCAGAAAAACATTCTTGAATTTACCAAATTCCTCCAACATATTTTTGGCAAAGGGGCGCCCAGGTTTTCAGGCAAATTTCAGAGCATCAAAGTAGGTGCATAGTGAGGAGGAGCGTTTTTCATGCCAGGCTGAAAATGACAGCAAAATAATAGATGGAAAAGCTGAAATGCACACAAATGCCACAAAACTAGTGGCTCACACAAGATTGAGCAGGTTAGGAAGGTACCCGCTCTTATATCATGTTAAACACACACATGGCGGAGACAAAATAGGAAAGATAAACATGAGATTGCATTTCTTATTCACAATGATACATATTTATAATACATAGGAGTGACCCTTGGTTTCATATTCCAAGTGGTCCCTTGGACTCCTTTTGGTTGTTCAGCTTCCACACCAACCCTTAGAGGATTAGGTGTCCAACAACATGTCTAAAAGACATGACCAATCATGAAGGGGCACCTACCTAGGTATATAAGCGGGCCTTCATTGTAACACTCAAAAAAAATCCTTGTACATTCATCTTATTAATAAAAATATTATTTACAATACATTGTGTATTTTACATTTTAAAGTACAATAAGCTACATTTTTTTTGTTACAATGGTATTAGAGCCATTTGACCCTTTGGACGTTATCCACTGCACAATTTTCCCATCAAGCTTAGATCATGAAATCATGGAGACATATTTTGAGGAATTAAGCGAGTCTCGTAAATCTAAATTTGAGCTGTTAAGTAAAATTCAAGGATCATTAAAACAAATAAAAAAATCATTTACAGAATCTCTAAAGGCTTTTAAAACACTAGATTTATAACCTACAATGGAGGTTGACATTGACATGAAAGGAACTAACAATAAATAATGTTCTAACTAGGAAAAAGGATGTTTCATAGAGAAGGAAATGTATTCTACAAATACTTGCAAAGAATAGGAGTTTGACCCAAGTGTTTTAGCAGAGACATATATGACAAGTGAGGATGAGATCAAAAAGGATAGTTGTGAGTCGTATCTTCCTTGCAAATCAATAGATTTTGTTGATGCTAACGAGGTTGAAGTAACACAAACATTTGCAAAGTTGAAAAATAATGCACCAGACAAAGAATTAAGTTCCTAATCAATTAGATCCCCTTATTCACAAAATTATATTTGGAAACTCTAAAATAATGATTGGATAAAGACTATCTCATCATACACAAAATTTTCTCTTTTTATATTGATCCTTCGTGCCCTTCATGTGAATAATCAAAAAGTAAAGATGTTGTTGAAACCAAACAAGACCATTGTTACTAAGCCACACCAAATTTGGCCTAGCCTTAATGATTATAAGTGGATGAAAGTGGAAGTTGCTTTGAGAGACCTTATACTATATGATTATGCCAAGAAGGATAATGTCAATACATCAGCATTCACCCAATCAGAAATATGTGATATTATACTTGGAGATGAGATAAATCCCCCTTCTCAACAAAGGTAATAGATTGGTGAAATTTAAAAGCAAGAAAACGAAGAAAGACAGCTCACTGTAGTTACCACGAGGACTAAAATATGCACAGTGATGAGATGATTTTCACCACAACTAGTCCATATGAGCAGGACGCTTTTGGTTCTAAAACGAATTGGCATGTAAGGGAAATATCTACCACAAATATCTATGTCTAATTCAATCATATCTATGTTAACTCTTATGACATCAAGTAGACTGGTTATACATACATTATGCCAAAGAAAAAAAGAATGAAGGCAGAGAGCGTTGAAGAAACAGAAACCCCGCTGGTTTTTGTATGGTGTTATTTCCTCAAACATTACGGTCAAGTGAAGGACCAAAAGACCAAGAATTCGCTGCCCAACTTTGATTTCGAGCCTAGTGTGGGAATCAAGTTGATTAAGTCGAGTCGGAACAACCGGACTGTGGTGGTAATGGCGGTTGACTTCGTGGACTTTAATGGTTCGTTACTGCGACGTGTAGCGAAGATGATGTCAGATGAAAATGAAGCTGGAAAGGGTGAGGAACCTCATTTTATTTTGGTAGCGACCATGGTCGATATCCTACCTGTGCAGATTTTCCCTACGCGCTTGGACAAGTGGGTTTGAACCAAAGATCGTGTTGGAGGTACCCCCAAGCTCATCAGGATGTTTTGGTGCGTGCGCACAAGGATTTGAGCCTCAAGAATTTGGTTACTCGAATCAAGGAACTGGTTGGTCCAAGAGGGAATGTGTGGGTAATTGGGGCTCAAAAATGGATTAAGAATCTCATACAGTAGTTGTGCGCTTAGGTCAATGATAGAAGGACATCGGTCAATGATAGAAAAACATGGCGATATATTAGGAACAAATATAAGAACTTTAACAAATTATAAAGTATTTTATAAAAAAAAATATAATGTAACTTTAATAATTTATAAAGTTATATTATAATAATTTTTTATAAAGTTACTTTTGATAATAATAATAATTAATATTTAAAATAATATTAATAAATACTTGAAATAATATATATATATATATATATATAGATATATCAAAGGGGGACTGGATAAAGCTCAATAGTATCACTTACACATGTCGTGGGCAAGGTGAAGAAAGAGGACAAAGCTTTTTGAAGAAGGGGTAATGTCATGAATATAATTTATATAAAATATAATGTAATATAAATAAATATAAATAATAAATAATCAAAGTAATGATTATTTAAATAGTTATTAGTTTAATGGAAAGGCATGTTTAAAAGACATGACCGGTCATGGGATGCCTAGGTATATAAGAAGGTTTTCATTTTAACATTAAAAAAAATCCTTGTAAATTCATCTTATTAATAAAAATATTATTTACAATACATTGTGTATTTTACATTTTAAGGTACAACAAGCTACAACATTTTTGCTACAAAAATGTTGAGGTAAATATGCATTATATTATGAGGAAAAAAATAATTAAACATGATACAAGGCATGGAATGAAATCTCTTACATTATGTGAAAAGAGAGGTTATGACAAATTTTATAAACTAAAGATGAAGTTGGAGAAATACAATAAATTTCATATAAATAAACATCTTAGCATGAAATTTCAAATAGCATAAAAATCTTATTTTCCTATAGCATTTAAAGTATTAAGAATCTATCAATCATGTGTTTTTCTGTGAAGGTATCTACTTCATACAAAATTTTCAAGAAGTATAGCACTCAAGATATTTTTGTTATATTTTTCTAGTTGTGAAGTTACTAAATGTAACCTATTGCTTATGAATGTGCAGTCATTACTATTTTTTACATTTGCAAATAAAGCAGGGTTGGGCATGTTGGAAACAACATTGGTTGCATTGCAATATATACCTTTGGACAAAATGGTCGCAAAGGTTTTTTCACACCTTTTTTTTTTCTCAAAATCATCATAGTAAACACAATTGAATAAATTAATTTTGGAATACAAGAAAATTCTAAAGTTCTATACTCTTCACTAATTTGGTAAATCATGTTTCATGTAGGGTTATGCTTATCTACTTGTTGGGATGTGTCTCTCAAGTATGGGTAGTCTTGCTTCATATGATTGGGCAATAGCTTGGAAGGTTCTAAATGACAAAGACAATACCCATTGCATCATTTTCATATTTATGAATTGGTCCTTTATGTGACCATTTTATTCATGCAGAAGAGTATATGAATACTCATTTTTGTGGAAATTGTTGATCAGTGGTTGTCAATGATGTCGACCTAAGTAGCACTAGGGGCTACCCTAATATTGCATGGGAATTTTGACTTGACCAGTTACTCTATTCTGAGTCAAGGATCTTCTAGATAGGTTCTACTCAACTAGATGTTTCCATTGATATATGGCACGCCAAGTAATTCTTCACGGTTCGGGAGATATTCATGTTTGAAGTTAGTAACCCAAATTAGTGGGCTAAAACCCTATGGGGTTGTGGCATGACACTCATAATTGGTTGTGGTAATTGAATAGTCAATAATTAGTAAAAACAAATTGCTCCTAAAATCCCTCCAACGTTCACTTGTTGAGGACCCTCTCAACTCAAGACATTCATATAAATAATGACCCACATATCCTCCTCTAGTTGGGATTTTGTGGCTTCAAATAGGTCATCGTGGAATTTTCGCTATAACTTTTTTTCTGCGAAGCTTCAGAAGCTGAAATTAAAACCCATTTTATCTACAATCTTGATGAACCTGTGACCAAATTTCAAATCTTGGTTCACTATATATTCGGATATATGAAATGAGGAAGTTAGGGTTTTTTCAAGCTCCCTAATTCCATGTCAAACAGGTGACATTGGGAAAATCGTCATAACTTCCTCTCTGAGAATTTGATTCCAATTCTGTAAATAGTCACAGAAAGAGGACAAACTGTAGTTTTTTTAGTAGACTTTCAGGGTCGAAGGTTGCAACAGTGACATGTGGCACTTTGTACAAGTTCTCTCTACTGAACCAGTATATAATAAGGTCATCGTGGGAGATTGGGCATAACTCTTTCCTGAAGAATCCAATATTCATCAGACCTGTGGGTTTGGAAAGAGGACTTAGAAGGCTACCACGGGATGAAATTGCAGATCTTGGAGATCCGTAATTACATAGATATAATAGATTCAATATCGAGCTCCTAGAAGGCAAGAAAAAACATGCATTCAAGGATCACTAAGGTAAGGACCACACATCAACAGTCAAGGGTAAGTCTCCTACAGCAAGGTACATATGATTAGTTTTTACATTTTAAATATGATTATCATCTCTGACATATGTTTTTGCAGGACAACATAGGTACATACAAGGTCTCGGTTATATCTCTATGTCTCTATATGTCACAATTAGTTTTGATACCACATTTTGGATGTCCTATTATTGATACTACACATTTGATGCTACACCAAGTCTAATAAATATATATGATGTTGTAAGTTCATGTTACTTGTCTTGTCATAGTTGATAGAATGGTCTCTCTTGTTGTACTTAGAACATGGCCCATCACAAGTCTAGGGTCTGTCATCAGTTTTTATTGTAAATATCTTTAGGTCAGTTTTGGATATAGTCTTGCATAGAGTCCAGGCCTATATCAAGAGTGGGAGTCTTTGTATACTATTGCAACAAGTCAAAAACAAAAGTGACAAGCACACTTCAGGTACGCATTGTAATTTTAATTTTTATTTATTCATTATTATGCACTTACATGTTTTTTGCAGGTAGAGGTAAGTTGAAGGGTATTTTGTTTTGTTTTGGGATTGGTTTTGCTGGGCAAATTTTGCATGCAGGTGGAAGAAGATTCAAGTAAAAATTCAAGCAAGAATTCAAGAGCAGAAGTATCAAATCAAAGGAACCATTGCAGTGGGACATCATTTAAAAACATGATAGCCATCCGTATATTGTGAAGAAGTGTCAAGGTCAAGAGTCATCATTGTAAAGTTGTAAAAGAGCCATTTGTAAAAGTGTCATCATTGGAAGAGTCATAATTGTAAAAGAGTCAATCCGCCTAGAGTCGAAAAGGCATTATTGGGAGGTAAAGGAACCTCTATTGGGATGATTTCATGGTTGGGTTACAGGTCATAGTGTGATTGGGTGTTTAGTCAAAATCATTGTAAATCATATTGTATCATGGATTGTTGTCCCTGGTACGGGAATCCACACTCATCTCATTTCAGTCATTATAGGGTGGCCAGGAGGTGTTAGGCTGGTGCATGAAGTCACCTACAGGTTGGAGCCTGTGAACACTTCAGGGTGGTAGGTTGGTCTAGGATGTTGGGGCATCCATTCAGTTGACTACTGAAGAAACCAGGGCGTTGGGGCGTCCTTCCAGTGGGAACCGGAGAAGAATACTTTTCTAGAATTCCAGGAAGTTTTTGCTTTCATTTCGGTTGGGGCCGAAGATTAAAGAATTTATTAGAAAAGCGTTCAGTGATTTTTGACCCAGAGGGGGTTTTCCACCTAAAATTTTTGTGTCTACTGTGTTCTTTTATTTACTATTATTACTGCATAAACTTTAATATAATTGAAGATTAACTAATGCTTTGAAAATATTTAAAAGTGCTAATTGCTAAGGAATACTGATTCAACCCCCCTCTCAATATTTCCAACAGAAATTAAGTAGGTCGGCTAAATTATCACATATTTTATTAAGCTTGTTTTGCTAATACTCTTAGAACTCATATACCTATAGACAATTTGGATGGATTTTGTAAGTAGCACTTTTTTGTTGCATTTTGTTATATTTAAAGATTCTCAGTGAGACATTGTGGTCATTTGATTCTACTAGTCATTTGATGGCTATAATTTGCATAATTTTGGTCTTCATCTGCTTTATTGGGTGGTTTTGTTTTTTATTACATATTTTTGGATGTAGGAATAAAGTGTGGGTTATATTATGGCAAGTGCAAAAGGCTAAGGAAGCAAACTCAATAAATATCGAGCAAGAAGAAGACAAGGTACCAAAGGTAAGAAACCTAGTGAATTGGGTAAAAACAACTCATCTTCTTCATCTTCTAATGTTCCTTTGAGAGTTGAAGTGAAGCTTGAAATACCCATGTTTGATGGACAAGTTAACACTGAAGTATTAAATAGTTAGTTGAAATAAATGGGAGTTTATTTTGGCCTTTATCAAATCCAAGAAATGGAGTAGATTTTTGTTGCTTGGTTGAAGATAATTGGACATGCTCTATTGTGGTCGGAGAGCTATGTGGGTGCATTGAAGCTAGGAAAGAAGCCCATGATTACAAAATGGGAGGACTTCAAGACATTGTTGACTAACTCTGGATGGATCTAGTCGAGTTCCCTAGATCAAAATATATTTTTTTAATGCTCATAAGGTCATTGGATATTCGACAATAAGTGGAAACCACTGAATATCCAAATCTTAACCAATGAGACAAACCGTCAGATATCCGACATTGTATCGACAGAACCAAGCATCAAAGCTATAACACTCTCATCGCACAAACTTATTATACTAATGATTATCTGACGCTCAACCGTCGGACATTTGACTCCATACCGATGAAACGAACTGTCGGATCTTATTAGACTAGACTAATAAGGTGTTGAATATCTGACATCAAAGCATCACATGCTGAAACTCATTTTTGGAATCTAGGGCAGCAGATATCTAATATTTAGCCCATCGCACATACGACGAATGTTGGCATCGAAAAATCAAACACAAAGCATCAGACGATTAAAGACATTTTCAGTGTTAGATATTCGACACCTGTCCCATCGAATATATGACGCTTAATAAAGGGTCAACTATTCGACACAATCCCATTGATGAGGAGCTCGACTCTAATGTGTCGGATAGTCGATGACAATAAGTCGAATAGACAATTAATATACGTTAGAGTTTGGCACCATTTATACTAGTTTTATTATCAATCCTAAAGTGATAAATAATATATTTTCAAAATGAGTCAACAGGAAGATGAAAGTTTGGAATATTACTTAGAAATATTTACATATAACTTGCAAAGTGATTTTAAGTCCTAAATTTATATGAACACTCTTCTTAAAAGCAATATGGGATGAATATATAGATGCCATCAATATTATGGGGGCAAAAGATATTTCTCAATTACCTTATGATAAAATCACTAAATTGTGTAGGAAATACTCCAGACGAAAAGTAAAGGCTAGCAAGGGACAATGAGATGCACTTTCGAAAGTAACTAAGTCAACTTTTGGAGGGGTCACTAGAGCTGAACTTGGAAATTTATTAGAAAAATTTAATATTGATCTTCTAAGTACTCTTGGTTCTCAAATTGATACATTAAAATCTAGAAAGAGACAAAAAGAATAAAATGAATTGTTGTCTATATTTTGTCCAAAATGTAGAAAGAAGCATCTTACGTGAATTTCCTTTGGATAGTATTGATGTTTGTGGAATTTGTGCATAAATAAACTCAATGGAGAATTTTCCAACAATAGAAAAACTAAAGGAAACAAAGAAAAAGAAAGGTGAAGTAGCATAATCACTTTATTACCTTACACGTCCAAGAAGACCTTGGAAAACCCGACCAATAGTTGAATCCATAATTTCCATACTATCAAAATCTTGTTCAAAATATGTATATTGATCCTATTCCATGTTATTCTTGGCCGCCTCAACAACCTATAAACCCACCTTATCAACAAGGTTGGTGAGGAAAAGCTTTTGGAAACACACCCCCATACCAGCAGTTATACCAACAACCATACCAAAACCCATATCAACAGCATGATCAACATCCTTACCAACAACATTTCCAATAACCTTATCCACCATATTTCCAAATACCATTCTGTTATCGGGAAATCTAGTGTCTATGCAGAGCTGCTAGTCCCACTAAGACTGGTAGCTATCTTAGAAACAAACAAACCAAAACTACTTTCGTTTTCCTTTATGAGAAGTAGATAAGAGGGGAACAAAGGAGACCAACCTCTGTCTTGTGCTTGGTTCCTTGCTTGATTCCTCTCCCTTCTGATAGATCTTCGCCACTCGCTTCCTCGTCTACCCAGCTTCAAAGAGCACCTATGGAATCAAAGTAGCATAACACTATCCAAGAACAGAGATCTACTATCATAAACAATATAGGACCAGATATATATTGACCACACAAATGCATATATCATCAATCATACAAGAATGTGGAGGAAAACTTGAATAGCTTTATTAATATCAAGATTAGCAAAGAGGATTACAACCAATTGTTCTGACCCAGCATCATCCTCTCAGAAAGAAAGCCCTTTTTCACCTCATGAAAAGCTTAGATCACCCAACACTATGATGTTACACCAAGAAACCAGCAGCACTTCCTTATAAGATACAAAATTTCAGCCTCTCGATCTCTGGGATGAGGGATCCATATATAGATGATTACAGGGAGGTGAGTCAGCTTCTAAGTTTTTATTAGTGTCCTCTCTCTGATAGTTCTTGATTCCACTTGGAGATTGATGATCTCTTACTTATCCCTGGGCGAATGCAGAGAGGCAAGTGTCACAGGAGAAGTTTCGGGAAGATTCCATGATCCTCCACCTCGCAAATTGACTCTGCCATTTGTCCACTCTCGCCCATCACACCCCATAGAAGGGATTTTCAGTATGCATCGCACCTCCCGTGTGCATTTAGGTGGGATGCAGCGCACTTTGACCATGGAGCAGGTGAGATGGTCCAGCTTTGACCAGTTCTGAGTAGTTTTTCATGGAGAACTTCTAGGAGATGATGTAATCAGCTGACCTTGTTCTTTTAGGGGATGGAACAACACTTTTAGGGACTTAGGAGTCCTTGGTTTATGGACATGTTTGATTGGGGTTGCAGTGCCCAAAAATGTCTATAATAGTTTCCCCCTAAAGCATGAGGTCGTTAATCTTTTGATGTCGGGTGAAATGTTTTATCATGAGGATCCGAAGTTTTTTCGAGCTGGAAGGCGACCTGTAATAAGATACAATACAATACATTATCTTCATAATATTTTCATGATCTAGCTGAGGCAGGCATTCCCATGCTCAGCTTTATAAATTCATTTTCATGTACATGAGTGCAGACTGATGATTCTGGTAGAGCCATCATCCCTTAGATCGGATGATTATCTGTGCAGCAATGATGTACATTTGATGTCTTTATTTTCCTGAATATATATTGCAGCCCAGGTGGATGAAACTAGATTCGGGGTCTTCAATCTCGTTCGATCTTCACTCAAAGTACAAGTCAATCCATGTGAGATATGTTCTGGAGTCAAACATGGAAAGACATTACCTGATTACCAGCTAGTGATGTAAGTTGTTAACAGGCACGAGAGGAATCACCGATAATGATGATGACCCTCAAGGTACGGCAGTACAATTCACGTGGTGTGAAAAAGGGACTTGGTGTCGAACACCACGCAAAATCTTTCAGTCGAAGGCCATTGATGTAAACCTATCACCGAAAGTGAGAAACTTGCCATTGAGGCATGCAAGCTTCAAAGTACTAAAAGGGTTGTTCCTAGATCGACTTCCTGGATAATGAGCTGATGTCGACAAGAAGTGATCCGTCATAGGAGGGCCTTAATGAATCCCACATCTATGATACGGAATGGAGCAAATGATTTTAATGGAGGTGAAAACAATCTAATGATATAAGGTTCAGGGTGGAGGTCATGAAAGAATGGAGCGTAAATGTATTGCAGTGGATAAGACACAGGTGAATTCTCTGAGCGACTTCTCTTGAACATATTGGCGACACTGACATGATGGATTGGTAGCGTTAACCCCAAACGTGGATGGTGTGATGGACCAATGGTGATATGACCAGTGAACGGAACAACCCAACCCAACTCGGATGTGGAGTGAAAGTGTCATGTTCAAGAGCGACTTGCTACCAATAAATTTTCTTCAAGTTTTCTTCCCAATTTTCCCCAGTCATTGCTGACCAGTACCTCTTTATTTTTATCAAGCTTGAGGAGGATAACATATGCTTGTTCTATAATTTTCCCTTCTGGCAAACCGATCGCTATGTTTTAACGAGCCTAGTGATAGTGAAACTCGTTCTTGTCTGTATGGACAAGTTTGTTGCTATTCGGTTTTAACGAGTTTAACGACAAAGATAACTCGGTCCTTTTCATTTTTAGAGAGTTTGAAAGGGACGTAAAGAAAACTCCAACAATCCTTTCTCGTCATATAATCCCTTAAGTCCAAAAAAGTATAAAATAATACAAAAGGGATGAATTTTCGGTAATTTTAATGAGCTGAACAAAACAAGCGCTGGATCTTTTTGTGTAATAATCCCTCAGGTCCAAAAAGATTAAAATCTAAAGGAGGGATAACACTTTCGGTCACTTTAACGAGCTGGAGAGGCCAATTACTCAGCAATCTTTTCATATTTTACGAGTCAGATGAAAAGAGCTTAAAGGAGACTCGTTTTTCGAGGAACGAGTGATAAATTCAGGTAGCAGCTAATTCCAGGTAAGGTTTGGAATTTTCCAGTCACAGCAATGTCACAAGGATGGCTAACAGGATCACTCTTCGCAGTTGTTCCTCAAATAGGGTAAACAATCAAATGGAGGTGAATGATCGGCCAAAACAGAGTGGAGGTGATGATGAGAACACAACCAAGGTTCAAAGTTTGATGGCAATGCATTCACGATGGTTATTTACTGGAAATTGCTTCATTTTTAATGAATGAGCTTAAACTCTGCGGGAAACATTTGCTCACTGCTTATGTTTAATTTTTAACGATCTTGAACTCCACATAAAAACTACTCGATACAATGGTCATTGATTACCTTGATTTTACCATTGACAACTTTGTTCCTTCAAAGGTTGTACTGCCTACTCGATTGCTTCATCAAACTAGTTAGAAACAAATAATATATGCTTGAAAAATGAGTCAAAACACTAATATTTTACTTGAATTACGTGAAAAGTAATTTAAAAGTGGTTTTTACCTCTCATTTTACCATTTCATTTGAACTTTGGTTTGTTGGAGCTTTGGAGGTGCTTTCCCCCTTGATTTTCACTAGTTGATTCTAGGAGATTCTGTGGACGATTCTTGGTGCCGTCTGGACCAGGTAAGAGCTAAACCTGAGCTCTTCAGTTTCATTCTTTCCTTTTTGAATTCTGAGCATGTTTCCTGGTTTTTCTAAGCCCCTGGGGTTTGAAGAATTCGCCCTGGCTCCATCGTACCTTTCCTATATCAAAAAGTGTGATGCATGTTGGCTTGGCCATTGGCCAGTTAGCATGCATCCCACCCAGTACACTGCTGGGGATGCGATGGTCGCAAGGAGGGAAACTTGTGCACAATTTTCATGGAATTTTTTGCCTGTTTTTCACCAAATCAGGATCTTGACTCTTCTCTTGTTTATTTTTAGAGATTTATCGAAGAAAAATGCCTGTTACATGGCGAGAACGTGAGCATGAAGAAGAGGACATGCTTGCTTTACATGATCCGGGTACGGTAACTGCACTACGGAACTGTGGCCTGCTGAAGTTTTTTCGCATCTCTAGCATGAGGCAACAAATCAACTTGTTGCAATATTTTCTCGATGCATGGGATCCTACCGACCAGGTGTTCTAGATTAGGGGAAAATATATCCCCTTGACTCTCGTGGACATCTATTTTTTGACCAGTTTATCGAGGCATGGTGCCCCTATCTCATTATCAGGTTTGGCCCGTGGGGGCAAATCCGTGAGAGATTACATTTGTCAGTATTGCAGAGAGGGATCTCAGCTGAGTAAGGACGGCAAGATCAATATCTGAGATGTCACTGACAGGCCCTTGAGGACCATTCTGTTCACTTTTTCTAGACTGACTGGTAGTGCGGCTCTTCATGTGGTCAACAGGTCTTATATGCAGTATGCCTTGGAATGCCTTGAACCAAAGGTGTTCAACTGCTGTGATGCAGTACTCTCTGTGATGAAAGAACAACTAACCAAGGTAAAAAGCGGAAGATTGAATAACTTTGGTTATGGTTCTATTTTGACCACTTTTGCCTTGGAAAAGATCCCACTGATGCAGCCACAGTATATTCCACTTGGTTTACCTCCACCGACTGAGCCACGGATGTAGAGATGGGTTGACTTCATGGCCCGACATGCGGGTCAGTCTCGAATTTCTTTCTCTGATACCTTCTTTGAGTGGTTCAACCGTGAGTAGATGGTTTTTGCCAAGTGTCCATATGCTGGTATGGATTTCCGGGGTGATCCGGATTTGGCACTGCCGGCTGGTGAGCAGTGGGGTGCCATAGGTAAATTCTATGACCAAAATCTTGTTTATTTCTTTTCATAATGTTCTTATATTTTCTTTACTCAAGACTAATCAAAACTCATGCAGTCATGCAGACATTGGACCAGTCTGACTAGTAGTACCTCCGAGAGCACCAGCTGCCGCTCCAGCAGGAGAGGCTGTGGGGAGGGCTATCCTTCGCGACCTTGATGTGGCCGAGACTCTTTCAGCATTGCAGGATCAGATCGAGGGTCTCACTCTTGGTATCCCGGATGTGAGGACCGACGAGCTGCCTCTTAGGTTGCAGGGACATACTACTGGCGTGCCAAGTCGATGGACTCGGCTTTTACACATGATTTCACAGGCGGTGACTTGTTATCACCAGCACCATTAGACTAGAGTGCCCCCTAGTATTTTGAGTTTTTGGGTCATCTGACCAATTTTTTCTTGGTTACAGAACATTATGTGCAAACCACAAACAGTTATATATATATATTTTTGATTTTCGGAGTTTTATTTTGGTTAAGTTACATGATCCTGATGCAAATATTGATGAAATGCTTCTTTTATAAATGTTGAAAATGTATATCTAACACATAATTTGCCAATGAGAATGTTAATGTGTTTAAGTTTCTGGAAATATGCTGATATTGAATAGAATCAAACTGCCTTTCCAAAATCTTGACCCTTAGGAACATGCGATAGATAGCTGGATTTCGGACGGAGTAGATACCAGTGAGTTGTAGTATGACGAGTTGTGAGTCTAGCCTGATGACAAGTCGGCGTATGCCATGTGTGATGGCATCAGAGAGGAGTTCTATCAACGCGCTATATTCAGCGATGTTATTTGTTGACCGACCAATACATACCCCTCTGAAACTTATTAACTCGTCGCTTGGATCAAAAATGGCCCAGGCCGTAGAAGATAGGTTCCGCAAACTATGACTCGCTCCGTCAGCATATCCAACAAATGATTCCAATAGGTTCGACATCTGCAACAAATGTAAAAAAATGGATTACCTGACCAAAACAATTACCCTTAGCGAAAACAAAAATTTAACAAAAGCATAGGGGTTACTACACTGAATCATGCATAGTAACGCTTAAGATACAACCCGTTACGGGGTTGCGCCAGTGGAATCCCATCATAATCCACTAACTCGTAGGCTCCTTTTGCTAATACACGTTTAACAATATAGGGGCCCATCCATAAGGATTTGAATTTACCTGCTCCCAATTTATCGGATTCCTGGTCGTAAAGTAAGACCAAGTCACCTTCTGAGAAGACACGGGGTTTGACATTCTTGTCGAACTGCGCCTTGACTTGTTTCTTATGGGCTTCATTATCCAAAGCGGCATCACGACGAGTTTCATCCAATTGGATTAGTTCCAAGAAATGAGCCTCTTCTTCTGAAGTTCCGGGGAGAAGGTCGACTGCGAGTTTGAGGGATGATATTTCACACTGAACTGGTAAGATTACTTCTAGGCCATACACCAGTTGAAAGGGTGTAAACCCAGTTGCATTCCTTACTGATGTTCGGTATGCCCACAAGGATGAGTACAGGATCAGGTGCCAACTCCTTTTGTGGACTCCAATCATCATTTGCAGCATCCGCTTCAAGACCTTCTTGATTGCTTCAACTTGTCCATTGGCCTATGGGTAATATGGAGTAGAGCTGTCGTGGGACAACCCCAATTTGGCAGCCAATTCAACCATCATGTGATTGCGAAAATGTGATCCATGATCTGTGACTATGGCCTGTGGAACGCCGAATCTGGCGACTACATGATTGAAAAAGAAAAGGGCAGCCGTTTCGCCGGTGTTGTTTAATGTAGGCATCGCCTCGGCCCATTTGGTAAAATATTCTACCGCGACTATGATATACCCATGCCCCCCGGTCGAGGTGGGGTTACATGTCATGAAATCTATGCCCCATTTGGCGAATGGCCCAACAGCGACTACTGGTTGTAGGGGTGTGGGTGGTCTTCTAGTTTTGCTATCGAAAATTTGACACGCATGGCAACTTCTGACTGCGGTTATGCAATCTTTGAACATTGTTGGCCAGAAGTATCTTGCTCGTAAAAAAATTTGTGCCGTAGCGTAACCAGATTGATGCCCCCTACACGCACCTGAATGGCAATCATTCAGGACTTTTTCGGCCTCTTCATGGGTGAGGCACCTCCTCAGAACTGTATCGGCACCACGATGGTAAAGCGTATCACCGACGATCATGTAGTCTTTTGATTGGTATCGAATACATCTTTTTTCCAAGCGAGAGGTATTAGACCTATATTTTTGGGTTTGGAGATAGATGATTATATCTCCATACCACGGATTGCTTGAAGATATCAGAAACAAAGATTCATCCACGATGGTTTCTTCAGATGTTTCATCGTTGGACGACGATGGGAGATTGCATAGTAATTCCGTGAAAACCAGGGATTTCTTCGATTTGGATTTTACAAATTCCAGATCAAAATCTTGAAGAATTGCTATCCATTTTGAATATTTTCCCCCCAGCAACTGTCGCAACAATATATAAGTCATGGGGTTGTAATCTGACAAAATGGTAGTTTTTCGAAAGAGGACATAGCATCGAAATCTCTGTATCGCTTGAACAGCTGCGAGAGCCAGCTTTTCAATGTAGGAATACTTGCTTTCTGTATCATTTAAGTTTCTACTCAAATAATATATAGGATGTTCAATTCCATTGTCTTCTTGAACTAAAACCATTGCGATGGTTGTATCTACTACAGCCATATACAGGTTAAAGTCTTTTTGATAATCAGGAGCGTACATTAATGATGCTTTTATTAGGGATTCCTTTAAAGCATCAAAGGAAGCTTGCGCGACCTGATCCCAAACGAAGGGTACTTCTTTTTTCAATAGACATGTATAACCTTTAGCAAGTTCGGCGTAATTTGGAATGAACCTCCTCAGAAAGTTTGCTTTCCCTTGGAGTTTTTGAATCTGAAGCAAATTTGAAGGTGGAGGCAAATTTATGATTGCCTGAACCTTACATGGGTCGAGACGAATCCCGTCCTTTGAGACTACAAAGCCAAGAAAATGACCAAAACTGACACAGAACACACATTTGTGTGGATTGAGTCATATCTTGTAGTGTCGGCAACATAGAAATATCGCTCTCAAATGCTGCGGATGATTGGTCCGCTTTCACGAATGAGCCGGAAGATTGTCGAGATATGGTTGAACGATGTTTTTGATGTCATGGAAGGCATAATTCATTGCCCTCTGAAATGTTGCCCCTGCGTTCTTTAAACCAAAGGGTAACTTGCGATATGAAAATGTGCCCCACGGACAAATAAATACAGTCTTTGACTGGTCCTGTGGGCAGATATTTATTTGATTATACCCGGAGAATCCATCCATAAATGAAAAGATTTCTCATCCGGCACATTCATCAATAATTTGGTCAATAAAGGGTGTAGGGTAGTTGTCTTTTGGACAAGCTTGATTTACATCCCTATAATCGACGCACACTTTAATTGTTCCTTGTTTTTTCATTACAGGAACAATGTTTGATATCCAATCGGTTAGAGGAACCAGGTAAATAAAACCAGCATGGAGAAGTTTTTCAACCTCTGTTCTTGGGGTGCACCTACCGTAGCCGTTGTCGTACTGGTTTGACATCTGGATACATCTTTATTTCATGTTCAATTATACTCGAGTCAATGCTTGGAATTTCATCATATGACCAAGCAAAGACATCTCTGAATTCGCGAAAAAGAACTTTGTATATTTCCAGTTCTTAAGGAGAACAACATTTGCCAACATAAATATTCTCTACAACATTTGTTTTGGTCGAGATATTTATGGCGATAGTCTCTTCGATATTGGACAAGTTTCGCTCGGAATCCACCATGTTTATAGTATTTGATAGGAAATCAAAAATTGAAGGATGATGAAGGTCATCAGGAGTATCTTCTTGACAATCCAGAAGATGGGAACGATGGTGGTAATCTTCCCATGGCGCCCCGTCAATTATCATTGACTGAACAATTCCTTTGTCTGTGTAATGTACTTGTGACCAAGGATCTGAAGGGGTGCCATATTCGTTAGACCTATCTATCCAAACGCTTGATGAGCGTTGATTTGGGTTTGCCTCCTATGTCGAAAACATTGATTGCTACAATATTTCTATTAGGCTTGGAGGCAATACCTGCAGATGATCCATGCTAATATCGTTTCCTGAGATCTTTTGAATAGAAGATATCATATTGTATGTTCCTATCGTCACCACTTCCACCAGATTGATTGGAGGTGGGAGGGAAAAAGTCCCCATTAATATCGGGTCTTTTAGTAGGCCTACTCCGATATTTTGAAATGAATGGGGGCTTCCATGGATCATCGGAATGCTTCCCGTAACTTGGGAACTATTGGGGAGAAACGTTTGTTGGTCGAGGATTGTAATTCCCCCTTGAAATGGAAATGCAATCTTCCTGAAGTAGGTCGACACAACCGCAGCCATAGCATATATCCAGGGCTTCCTAGTAGGATGTTGTAATCGAGGTTTCCGTCAATTACTTCAACAGCTATTTCTACTGTTTTCCCCCCCAGTTAAACTTGCAAGTTACTTAAAATCCCATATGGGGTATATGTTCATCCATCAATTGCTTTTAATGTCGTTGAAGATCGCGACAAGGTTGGAGATCCTAAATTTTTCCAACAACTCATCGACATAATACATGTAGATGCCCCCTCATCAATAATTGTTCGATGAATAGTTTTTTTGAGGGCTTTCACTTGAATGAGGAAAGCTAGTTGAGCTAGTAACTGAGGGTCATATCCTTTGTGATTAAAGGACCCAAGATTAGAATCCTTTGGGTCAATCCCACCTATTGCTGATAATAAAGCCTGCTTTTGGGAGGGGCAATTTTGTAGTACCTCAAGTGTCGACATAGCGGATGGCGATTGGGCCAGATCTTCCACTATATTATAATGTTGTGCTGCTCTGGCACGAGGATTAAATGTCGACTAGTGTACTACTCCCTTTGGCGGTTTTATTGTTAGTTCTAGAATGATGGGCGGCACAACTTCTGTCGAAGTTGTTGTCGAACTACTAGGTTGATCTTTATCCTTGTTGTTCGATAGCTGTGGATTCCCATAATCTTTATTTCTTGTCGTTATCAAAGCATCATTTTGCTACTTCGAAACTGACAACATCAGTACTTGGGATGGGGAAGCATTGTCACTGGCAACCAGAATTGTTCCTGGATTTGGAAACGGATCAGTTAATACTGCCGAGTTTTTTGAATTCTTGAAGAATTTTTTAAGCTCAGCTTTATATGGACAATCTCTTACCCAATGATCCTCATCACATATAAGACATGGACGATTTGATTTCTTATCTCCAGAAGGGTTTGCAGAAGATTTTTCAAGTGATGATTCCTCTTGTTTCTTCTTCTTCCCTTTGTTTTTCTTCTTGCCTCCTGGTTGCTTGGTTTCTTTGCCTTTGTCTGTTGAGACGGCATTTACTTCCGAGGCGAGAAGTTCTTCTTTTGCATTTTGACTAGAAATCTTACTGGCCTTTTTAGATGTAGCCTTTGTTGATTTCGTGTCTGTCATACCAATCACGCCATCACCGGCATGAGATTCATTGTTCGATTTAGGGGGAGGAGGAACGGAAAATTTCGGTCTGGGAGCGTCAGGAATTTTATCGTAGAGCATGCGAGACTGAGTATAAATCAAGTCCAAATATTGCGCACGAGCAATAACTTACTCTTCAATGATGACTCCTCCCTTTGCCACATCTTCTGTAATGGAAGGTAATAATGACTTAATAAGCCATTCAGCTAAAAGCTTATCAGGAACGTACGTTTTTACCATTCTACGACGACGTCGCCACTCATGAATATGATCGGATATGTGAGTGGTCATCATTTGCTTAAAATTGGTAAGAAGTTCTGTTCCCGTTTCGTACCTTATGGGTAGCTGAAAATGGGTTAAAAAGGTTGTGGCTAGGGTACTGAAGTTATCAAACGAAGCTCTAGGTAATTCGATATACCATTTTGCTGCTTGACCAGTTAACGTTCTCTAAAAAAGGTGAAGCCTAATCGAATCATCGTTTAGGGTGTTTGATGAGCACCACAGAGGTCATCACATGATTCGACGGGTCTTCACCTGGATTTCCATTAAATTTAGGAATATCTGACGGAGTTTATGCGAAATCGCTGGCCACCAAGGGGAGTAAGTAATTGGATCGTTCGTTAGCCGATTTAGATCCGATAACTCTAAAGTCGCCACGAAGGGTAACTATTGATTCGGGTTTGGCGAAGCATACCCAGGATAAGATGGAATTGCCTGAGTAGTTGGTCTTTTCATACCAGCATAATGCATTTGATGCTGGTAACTTTGGTAAGGTTGATGGGCATAACCATTATAGAATGGTGGATTTTGACCGTTTTGAATATACGGTGCCCATTATTTTCAAAGATTTGTTGCTCAGATCCTTCGTAAACTTGTTGGAATTGCGGTTGTTGATATTGCACCAGCCATGGTTGTGAAGCCATATGTTGTTGTCCACTACTGGCTGTTTGACCAAGATGAGGGGTAATTGTACCCGTTTGGGCCTGTGTCATTCCACTAGTTGGCGATTGTGGTTGAGTCGCAGGGATAAGAGGTTGTTGCATTACGACCTGAGAAACCAGAGGTTGGCATACAACAGGAAACGCTTGTACTTGCGACACCGTCACAATAGCTGGCGTAGTTGGTATATTTGAGATAGGTAAACATTGTTGCATCGAGTATACAACTCTTGGTTGTTGAGGCAGTATTGGCACCCAACTGCTAGATGTAATTCCAGCATAACCTAAATTTTGTTGTGAACTCTCGTATGGTTGTTCTCTCGGAGGAGACAATGAAAGGGTATATTGCCCCCCATACGGTGGTAATCCGGTACTCAAAGGAATGATTTGCCTTTGAGGACTGGACTGCCCAAATTGACACCGTAAAGGATCAATTTGCTGAGACTCAACGTAAGAGCTCCCGGATATTACTCTGGATGAACAAACGGGAACAGACCATACTGTCGAAATAGCCCCTGAGTGGGCCCCATCTAGCGATTGAGAGCTAGTCGGGACAGATGGTATGTCGGCGAACATTGTTGGAGTGACAGTAGGAAGTTCTGTCGTCGCTGTGTTAGATGACACAGTCCTAGATGTTGACAGTTGTTCAGACATTTCTAGTCTATCCAAAAGATTTCCTAGCGATTCTACAGGAGCTTCCGATACCGGTAGACTAATTTCTGATGAAGAAGGATATAGGGTGATCCCGACTCCAATTTGCGATGGAGTACTAGATGGAGGATCTTCCATAATCTCTTCTATAACAATCAGACCAAGTGGAAGAGGTAGACCGTCAAGTCCGTAAAATATTATCGAAGAAGGTATAGATTCTGCAGCGACAGATGTTTGGGGAATAACACCTTCCGAATCAGCTGTAGATGGAGCTGGTTCAGTAATACAAGTGTTTACCTTCACACTAGGATCAGCTCTACTGTCCTTTGGTGGCTGCAGAACTTCTTCTATAAAGGTAGGGATACCAGAAATGTTTGGAGTAACCGGAGTCTCCGATGGTGTCAGAACACTTGTTCCAACTTTACCAGGGGATTTTGAACCGGTTAAATGAGTTCGCTTCGTCCGTAACAATTTTGATTCTGGAGACAAAGACGGTTGACTCGTAAGCCTCCGCGAACGATGGGGTTTCAATTGACTTTCTTCCACGATTGCGGATTACTTGATCAACTAAAAATCAAGGGGAAATATGTTTCCGAATTAAATGAATTTTAGACGCTTTGACACAACTTGTTTTTTCAATTTTTAAGAGTCGAGAAAAAACAAAAGATGACTCTAGTCACCTTCGATTTTTAATGAGCTTGAAGTGACAAGTGCTCAGATGGACCTTTTCCTTTAAGGAGTCTGAAAAGGAACGAAAGAGACTACTCTGGAAATCTAGACAGAGGGATTACCAAACAAATCGTAAAACTGCAGAATACTTTTTACGGTACGGTATTCAATCTTCCTGAATGTTGTGTTCAGTGCATTGCGATCGATAGGGCGGCAGACACGGCTTCCTATGGATAAAGGATATAGCCTATTGTGGTCTCCCAATATATACTCAACGGTACGTGGGAGCACAAGTCTGTACTGGCACTTGTCGTCTCAAAATGGAGGAATCACCCAACCAGCGATGAAAACAACAGTTACCAGGCTTTACGACGCCGAAATACGTCTCTAGCCTAGACTTCTAAATGTTGTGTGTTAGGTTCCAAAGCGTTTTTAGATTCATTAAATTTATTTTACAGTTGATCTTGTTTAAGAAATTTGTCTTTCAGGTTCACTGCATGATGTAGATATACAATTCCTAAAATGCAATCTAAGATGATAAACAATTGTTTAATCTTCTTTTTGCAATGAAAATCCTAGCTACTAAAGAAAGAGAGATGATATTCTTTCAACATAGAGCAGAGAGCACACACTATATGCACTGTCCTAAATCAAACCAACAAACAGTCTAAATGCAAATGCACATGCATGTATTTTTTTTTCAGCCTTCTTAATGTGTGAATGATAAAAATAAAGTTGAGCGCAAATCTGAATTATTTTTCAAAACGACATTACTAACAAGCTTCTTTTCAAGACAAAATGAAGACAATGACGACACTTTGCTATTTGGAATTGAAAACTTGCTTTTGACACTTGAAAAACTACTAATTCAAATCAAATACAAGAGTAACAGTGTAATCGACTATCAAGAACAATCGGATTCTCTTCTATGACTGAAAACGACACTTGCGACACTTCCAAATCAAGAAACGACAGTTCAATTACGCTACTTCTTTGTAAAAGAGAACTGAAAATGGCTCACAATACATAAAAACATTTACAGTTCTTTGCACAATGGAGGTGGAATAATGGCAAGGAAGGGGGTTTCCACAGAGGTATACTGACTACAGACAGCAAAACTCCTTAATAGAGCTGAAAAGAGTGAAGAAAAACCAAAGTCTGGAGGCAAAATTAGCCTTCTCTGACCATCGCACCTGTTACACAGGGATTCCAGTATGCATCCCACCTACAGCACACGGGAAGTGCGATGCATACTGATATCCTTGAAGAGAGGGTGCGATGGTACAGTGCGAGACTTTTGATCCAGTTCTTGATCACAGTTTGCAGCACAGTTCAGGGATTTAGGCCGAGCAAGTGATAATCAGTAAATAAATCACAAGGGTAGATCTAAGGAGGTTACTAGAGCCACCACAAGGGCAATTAGAGAGTTTGTAAATCGATTGTTCAATTCATAAACAAAACCCAGAGATAGACTGAAGCAGCATTGATCTACTTTGCACTTGCATAGCAAATGCAGTTCGAAGGCTAGCTGGCTTGACTTCAGGCTCCGTCTGTAAGTTTATAAAGCAAACAAATATAGACAAACAAACAATCTATTCGCTCCCCAGTGGAGTCGCCATTTTATTATCTGGAAATCTAGTATCTATGCAGAGCTGCTAGTCCCACTAAGACTGGTAGCTATCTTAGAAACAAACAAACCAAAACTACTTTCGTTTTCCTTTATGAGAAGTAGATAAGAGGGGAACAAAGGAGACCAACCTCTGTCTTGCACTTGGTTCCTTGCTTGATTCCTCTCCCTTCTTATAGATCTTCACCACTCGCTTCATTGTCTACCCAGCTTCAAAGTGCACCTGTGGAATCAAAGCAGCATAACACTATCCAAGAACAGAGATCTACTATCATAAACAATATAGGACCAGATATATATTGACCACACAAATGCATATATCATCAATCATACAAGAATGTGGAGAAAAACTTGAATAGCTTTATTAATATCAAGAATAGCAAAGAGGATTACAACCAATTTTTTTGACCCAGCGTCATCCTCTAAGCAAGAAAGCCCTTCTTCACCTCATGAAAAGCTTAGATCACCCAACACTATGATGTTACACCAAGAAACCAGCAGCACTTCCTTATAAGATACAAAATTCCAGCCTCTGGATCTCTGGGATGAGGGATCCATATATAGATGATTGCAGAGAGGTGAGTCAGCTTCTGAGATTTGATTAGTGTCCTCTCTCTTATAGTCCTTGATTCCACTTGGAGATTGATGATCTCTTACTCATCCCTGGGCGAATGCAGAGAGGCAAGTGTCATAGAAGAAGTTTCTGGAAGATTCCATGATCCTCCACCTCGCAAATTGACACTGCCATTTGTCCACTCTCGCCCATCGCACCCCATAGAAGGGATTTTTAGTATGCATCACACCTCCCGTGTGCATTTAGGTGGGATGCAATGCACTTTGACCATGGAGCAGGTGAGATGGTCCAGCTTTGACCAGTTCTGAGTAGTTTTTCATGGAGAACTTCTGGGAGATGATGTAATCAGTTGACCTTGTTCTTTTAGGGGATGGAACAACACTTTTAGGGACTTAGGAGTCATTGGTTTATGGACATGTTTGATTGGGGTTGCAATTCCCAAAAATGTCTATAACACATTCCAACAACAATATCCTTTTCAACAATTTTAACTATCTCAAAATATTCAAAAATCACCTTAAGTACAGATAACCTAACCTCAGTAGCTTCAGCTACCCTCTAAGAAAACTTAGCCTAGACCTACTCAATTACCATCCCAACTAGTGGCAAATCCCAATGTAAAAGTAGATAAACTTATATATAATTTAGAAGAAACACTTACCAGGTATGCAATTGTTTCTATTGATAATATTCACTTAACGTCAGGAAAGATATTGCAAAAATAATCTCCTCTAGTTATTGAAGAACAAGAAGAGATTAAGGAAATTCCAAGAAAAATGGCACAAAAACAATTATAGAAACATCTAAAAGCATAGAAGCTCATTTGAATCCATCTTTAATTGCTAAAGCACCTCCCTTTCCATAGAGGTTAGTTGTAGAAAAATCAATGGTTCCTATTGAGCATGATTTCTTCGATCAATTGAAAATTTTATTTCTTAAAATTCTTTTATAGCAAGCTATCAAATAAATTCCAATTTATGTTAAAGCAATTAAGGAATCTTGTTTCAAATCCAAGAAAAGGAAGAATGATCCAGCTACAATACATGTCATCGGTCATTTAGTTAGCCTAATGTCAAAGTCAATTGAAATTAAAAAATATGTGGATCCAAGAATCCCAATGGTTACTATTACAATTAACAATTTGTTAATTCCAAATGCTTTAATTGATTTGGGCGCAAAAATAAATGTAATGACAATGGATACAATGCATAGCTTAAATCTACACAAGCTTTAACCAACACCTACAGTAATTGAATTAGTCGATAGATCAAGGGTCAAACTAGAAGGTGTGATAAAGAATTTAATAGTCTCCTTGGATTCTTGGGAATATCTAGTAGACTTCTTAGTTCTATAGCCCAAATCAAATTTGGGTGGACATCCCTTATCATTTGAAGACCATGGCTAGTTATATTCAATGCATTCATGAGTTGTAGATTAGGAAAAATAATGATCTCTGAAGGAAATGAAAGTAAGAAAATAACACTATATCCCCCAGCTAAAACTTTGAATGAAATAGAACAATTGGCATGGCTTGAAGAAACAAATTCAGAAGAAGAAATGATCCAACTAGTATCCACTATTAATCAAGCTATTTCTTTTGCGGAAGAATCAAATGAAAATATGTTAGATTACTTCATTTCTCATATTGCAAAACATTTAAGAACAATTCAATATGCTACAACAAATAATATTTTAAAACAAAGTTTTCAAGAATATTGCATGATAAATTCTTTACAATCTTCATCTCAACAGATTTTAATTATAAATTCAATGGTAAATTCAAATTGTAAAACTTTTGAACTTCAACCCAGAAAAACTTAAACATCACCTCCACATTAGAAGCATATTAAGAAGATCAATTAATTTAAGTGCTAAAGAAGTGTTCCAAAGCAATTTCTTGGGATTACACATACATTCCAGGTATTCACCCTAGTAAATGAATTCAACATATCTATTTAGAAGAAAATGCCAGACCTATAAGGCAACCTAAGGTATGGATGAGTCCAATGTTGTAAGATCTAGTAAAGGATGAACTTCTGAAATTACTAAAGATAGATTGTATCTACCCTATCTCTAAAAGTCAATGAATTTCTCCCTTGTTGTAGTGCCTAACAAAAATGGAAAATGGTGAGTATGCATAGATTATAGAGAATTGAATAAAGCCACTCTTAAGGATCACTCTTCGTTCCCATTCATAGATCAAGCCCTAGATACCTTGGCGGGAAAGAAATATTTATATTTTCTAGATGGATATAGTGGCTATAATAAAATATATATAGGTATAGAAGACCATGACAAAACTACTTTCACATGTACTTTGGGACACGTGTATAAGGCATTACTCTTTGGCCTATGTAATGCACCAACCACATTCCAAAGAGAAGTTATAGCTATATTTTTTTATCTAATTCATGAATGTATGGATGTTTACATGGATGATTACTCTGTATATGATGATAATTTTGAATAATTTTTAGGAAATCTTGAAACGGTTTTGAAAATATTAGAAGCTAATTTGTCCCTCGGCAATGAAAAGTGTTTTATGTTACTAATAGAAGGCATTGTTTTGGGACATCAATTTTTTGCTGCAAGAATGACTATAGACCCAGCAAATATTAAAATTGCTAATTTTCCTAGTCCATCAAACCAACAAGAAGTCTAGAATATTCTAGGTTGTGCAAGGTACTACCATATATTCATGGAAAATTATAATAAAATAGTCATGCCTATGTTTAAACTACTTGCTAATGACGTAGAATTTTATTGGAAAACCAACTGTCAAAATTGCTTTTGAAGCTATTAAAAAAATTATCTATTACACGAAATTTTAGAGGACCTAATTGGTCCTTACCATTTCATATTTCCACCGGTGCATCTGATTATATAGTAAGGGCATCGTTATGCTAGAAATAAAATCTTAAGATATATGTTATTTACTAGAATAGCAAAAATGTAACCCTTACTAAGCTAAATATACCATCACTGAGAAATAAATGTTAGCATTTGTGCATGCAATAAATAAATTATGATACTATGTCATAAGTTATGAAATCTTTATCCACACTAAGCACTTTTATATGAAATATTTGATGAATAAACCTATTACTAATAGCATAATTACATGATGGTTGTTACTATTGTATAAATTCACTATTATTGGTCATTCCGAAAGGGAAAATCAAGTAGAAACTTTCAATCTTGCCTAAAATACCCTAGTGAGATTGTTCCACTATTTGATGATTTTCCAGATGAACATTTATTTGTTATATAAATTAAGACATTGTGGTTTGTTGAAGTTGTTTAACTTCAAGAAAATTACAGCCTCATTTTACTTCAAAGGAGAAAAAGAAAATAATCAAGCAAAGTGCAAGATATAGTTGGATTAATGGAAATATTTTCTACACGAGATCTAATTTTGTTATTAGACAATGTGTTAGAGAAGATGAAATGTTTGATATTCTTAAAGCTTGTCATGATGGACCTTGTGGTGGGCATTTTGCAAACAAAAGAACATCCTATAAGATCCTTAATCAAGGCTATTATTAGCCATCCTTGTTCAAAGACATGAAAATATGTTCAAAGTTGTGATAGTTGTTAAAGGATGGGATGACCAACAGTAGCTGATGAAATTTCCCTGCAACCACAAGTTATTTTAGAGCCATTTGAAAAATGGGCTCTAGATTTTGTTGGACCAATTAACCCTAAGTCAAAAGGAAAGAGCTACATCCTAGTATGTATTGACTATGTTACCAAATGGGAAGAAGCTAAGGAATTAGCCAGAGCTTCTAAACAATCAGTAGTCAATTTTCTCTTTGAATATATTTTTGTCAAATTTGGAATTCCTAGAGAAATTGTTAATGACCAATGAGCTTAGTTTACCTCCAAGTTAGTACAAGAAATAGTGGAGAAATATAATATCAGGCAAATAAATCCCACCCCTATCACCCGCAAGCCAATGGACAAGTTGAACCAACTAATAAGATTCTAAAATAAATCATGACCAAGACAGTCCAACTACATAGGAAGGATGAGGAAGATTGGCTTCCAGAAGCTTTATGGACATATAGAATCACCCGGAAAAGTGTTTCACTCGTTATGAATAGTGTTTGGTAAGAAAATTACTCTTCTTATTGAATTCCAAGTCCAAACAGTTATATTAATAGCAGAATTAGGGTTAGACTTGTTTGAAGCTCAAAAGAAAGAATTATGCAATTAAATCGGCACGATGAAACTAGACAAGAAGCACTTCACCATAACATCATCATCCAACAACAAAGGTCAAAATGGCATGACAAATTCATTAAGAAAAAGGAGTCCAAATTTGGTGATCATGCTTTTCTCTTTGTTTCCAAATTTGAAGATTTCAAGGGAAATTTTACCACTCACTAGTTAGGCCCCTGTGAAATAGAAGATAAATTTGATAATGGATCAATCAAGATAAATATCATTGATAAGGAATGAATCCCATTTGTGATTAATGGCCATAGATTGAAGCTCTACAACATACTAGTCAGTTGAGATGATTTTTATTTCCCTAATATTTAACCAAGTTGAGATGTAGGTTGTGGGTATTGACAACAATAATTCTACCCCTCTTCCATTAAAAATTTTGCTTTTCCAATAAAAAATAAAAATTTAAAAAGAAAATAAAAGAAACAATATATGAAAAAAGAAGAAGATAATTAAGAAAACAAGACAAAAAGTTTAGTTGTGAAAATCCATGTTCCTGGCAAGGGTGGCAGGAGGGGGAGGGATTATTTGCAATCCTAAAGGAATAATAGTCGAAAAGTTTGCTTGGAGATTAGGCAGGAAATCCAACAATCAGGCAGAGGTGTATGGTCTCTACTTGGGACTTATTTTAGCCCGGTAATGAGGAGTTAGAAATATATTTATCTTGAGAGTCTCCTTCCTATTCATCAGACATATGAGAACAAACTCAGTTCCTAAGGACAATATGCTAAGTTTGAGGATACAGCGAGCCAAAGGTATCCTCTACTCCTTTTCTAGTTCTCATTCCTTTTATATCCTAAGGAACCTTAATTCGGATGTTGAGCTAATGGCCAATAAGGCTTGTCAGATGGATGAAGGAAAAACTAGCATAAACGAGGTTGATGGATATACCATTATCCCTTGATGGTAACCATGAGCATAGTCAATTCCTTACCTCCCTATCCATGTACCAATCCTAATTTGAAGCTTAAGAATAATCCCTCTAATCCTTTCCCAAGTCCCTCATGGCCCACCCCTACCAGTATCTCATCCTCCAACTTATTAAGCCTCGTACCATAGTTATTCATTACTTGATAGAAGGGTCTCTCTTCATGATGCAATTGAGGTCCATCCACCGGCTCAACATGGAATTATGTTGCCTCAAATCACATGAAAGCATGCTGAAATTATCGTCTTCCTCTCAGGCTAAGGATCATCTTAGGCGAAATCAAATGTTCCTGCTACAAATTCCCTTACCCAAAGAGCCGCTTTTACTCCCACCGGTAAGGATCGAACTACTAATCCATTTGATGATCACGCCGAACGTAGAAGGATTCCTTTCAATCAACAGGTTGATGATAGCGTCATCTTGGGATCTAGGTGGCTCTGGTACTACAATTCCGTCTCGCATGCAGCATCTAAGGGGTGAAATGCATAAATTAGTGAGGTATTGTTTAATTCTCTCCATTATGTTGGCTAAGGAAAAGCTTGGTCTTAGATTGATGAGAGTGTGGTGTAACGTAATCCTTCCTATGGAGAATACTGGATGGCTTCAGTTCATTTCTAGGAAGACCATCTAGTATGTTCTTTTCAATACCTCCTTTTTCAGTGTGATTGACTCACGAGAAGGCTCGAAGATAATTTTATGTTATGTAAGGAGAATTAAGGACTGCATCAACCTATTTGGAGAACCTAAATGTAACTCGGGAATTGGTAGAGCTCTTTGTCCCTCCTTTTGAGCTTCATGTTCTTCTCCCTGGCATGCATCCTCCATAATGGCATCTAGTCTTTGGGGTTGCCGTCAAATGCATTCATGTCAAGTGGCAAGAAGAGATTTTAATAATTTCACCATCGAAGGGAGCTCTCCAGATTTTGTTTCCTCGACCTCCTCTTCCTGCGAGAAATGCAGTAAGGAGCATGCAGAATTGAAGGAAGAGATATTTGACTTGCAGGTGATGCTACATCAACAGAGCAGATAACCTTGATATTATGGAAAAGTAAAGCCAAAGAATTTCGCACTTAAAGGATGAAGTGGAGGCTCTTCAAAGCACAGTAGCGAATCTCCAGTTTCAAAGTACCAAGTCGAATAGCCCTATAAAATGTATGAGAATGGGCATTGATCTGAATTTCCCATTTTTTCCTGCCAACTAAACTGATAATGTCATGGTTGGTTTTTACTACATATTCCTCTTGTCTCAATTTTGTAATGTTTACACTACTAGGAAAATAAGAGTATTGTTGTTATCTGTAGCTAGTGCTGAAATATGTGCATGGATAGATAATCTTCAAATGTCAATTTTGATTAGAAGAGCTCCAATTGCAATGTAAATTTCTCTGGTATTAGTCACAATTGAGCACAAATTTAATGAAAAAAATACTCATTAGTGTTTAGAAAATAAAATAAATAAAATCCAAGTTCATGGCACATCCTAAACTTGAATTTCCATTAGAAATCAAGCAATTGACCAACTAAAATTCCAAATTAAATATCCATACAATTATTTTGTCTCAAAGGTTGTAATTATTTCTAATGGCGATTGGGAGAATCTGAGGAAAATACTTGAAAATGTTTTTCAAACTCTTTTATATATCTTCATTTACAAAGATTGTGTATATACTATACATAGAATTTGTATATATCCAAGAATCTTAATCTTGTTGTACTAAAACTCATTTATTATGTATATGGCTTAATCCAATATGATAAGTCCTTTCAAAACTTCATAGGAAAATAACATCATCACCCATCAAATATAAGAAGATCACAAAGCACTATCATTTATGCTCGATGAAATCACTACTTTTAATGATATCATAGGGAGCATACCAAAAACTTTCAAGGCACAAAACATGGTCCTGTGATAGCAAATTTTGGCCTGAATCAAAGAGATTGAGTAGGTTAAAGAATAAAATGAGCAATTTAAAAAGGAAAATTAACAACTCCATCAACAAAGGAAAACACTCAAGATCAAAAAATAAAAATTTAAGGGTAATATTCAAAGCAGAAAGGGCCCTGACAACAACATAAATAGTTTTAGTTCATCGGTATCAGAGGGACTTAACAACAACATAAGCAATTTTATTTCATCAGCATCAGAGGGACATGATAGCAGTGTAAGTAGGTCCAATTTATCCTTATCAGAGGGACCTGTGTTAGAGAAATTTTGAGGTCTAAAATGGGCCTCAAAACAAAAATCTACAACCGAAATCAAAATAAAAATTAAAAATTAAAAAATTATTTTTTCAACTCATATTTTCAACTTATCTAACTGTGGTTTTACTCAAATTTCAAGTGGGAGCACTCACTGGATGCAGAATTAAATTCCTCATCGAAGGATTACCCATGTTGCATAGGTTCAATGGACCCTGCTACAGGAAAAATGAGAAATACATGAAAAACGGTATTGCAATCATGTTTTTTCATGTATTTCTCATTTTCCATGTAGCAAGGTCCATCAAAAGTATGCAACGTGGGTATTCCTTGGGTGAGGAATTAAATTTTTCATCTAACAAGTGTTGTCACTTGAAATTTGAGTAAAATTGTAGGAAGATAAGTTGAAAACACGAGTTAAAAAATAAAAATAAAAATTCCCTCTGAAATTTTATGATGTAATATAATCTTATTTTATTATTTCTACTATTATTTTATAATATTCCTTAGGAGGCCCATTTTAGACCTCAAAATTTCTCTAATGAATATTCCCTATTTCATCAGCATCAGAGGGACCTGATAGCAACATAACTAGCTCCAACTTATCATTATCAGAGGGCCTAAAAAATTTCCCTATTTTGTCATCATTAGAGAAACAGTACAATAATCCCCAAATCATCAATAGGGGGACCTCAAACTACCCATAAAATAATTATTATAGGGACCTAAACCAGTGATGCCTCCATGATTAGAAGGCTTATAGCAAACTCCAAATTTTCATCAAGGAAGTACTTGTCAATAATCAACAAAGCCATTAAAAAATTCAAGCAGCAAAAAGGATACAAAGCTATGTATAAAGGAGGTTTGATGATTTATTTTACAATGTTTGAATTGTTACATCAATTTTTTAAATTAAAACTTTTCAATAGAATACCACTTTCCCTAAAAAAAAATCCTTATCACAATATTTTTATTGTCTAAGACCTAAATTTTGTGAAATATTTAAAAACATTTCTCATGGGATCTATACTTCCTATACAAACCCTAAATTATATTATACTTTCATTCCTATACATTTCCTTTCTCCTCTTTTACCTAAAACCATTCTCCTTATTTCTTGTTATTCAACATATAATCATATGCAACATTTTTTATCAATAAGGATATGACATGATGAGATAATACAAAGGTTTTTAAAGTGTCAAAGTCAGTTTTTGAAAGATGGATTTTCAAAGAATATTTCAAATATCAAAGGTATGGACACATCAATCAACTTAATCATAGCATAAGAAAGAGGAGGTAATGGAGCATTATTGTTATTATGGAGAATGAAGGCCATTAAGATTTTCAAGAGATAAGTTTTAATGATTAATTGAGTTGATCTTTAACCTTGACATACCACTCACACTCATTACAAACTCAAGCAACAAAAATGATGAGATAGTCTCTATCCAAATATACTCATAAGCATACCCTGTCAAACTATATTATATTTTGAGAGACATTAACAAAGGAACGAGTGTTAGTATGTTATTTTTTTTAGACATATCACCATAAGTAAAGATTAAAATTGGAATAAGGAAAATAAGTTGGAGGACCGATTCACATTGTCCACAACAGCTATGGAAATGTGCAGTAATTTGGTTTAAGAATTCCATTTGCATGCAGAGGTCAAGCCTTATATATTTTATTATCAGGAAAAAAAGACTAACTCGTCCTTGAAACACATAAAACTAGTTTCCAAAATGTTGTAATGAGACCCTCAGTCTACAATGTACATTTTTAATGTAATTGTAACGGAACTAGCTACATGAAGAGTTGCATAGACACTTAGAATTCAAGTACAAAAGAGAAAATAGAGAGGTAAGTTTACCCATATCAAAATCCTTTGTTTTGGCTAAGAATTTACAAAAATGAGTTCATAAGCAACTCAATTGTGTGTACATGAGTTCAACATTTTAATATGGTAGCATATCAAAGGGAAAATATAGTGGTAATAGCTTTCATAGTCACTCCATTTTAATTTTTTGCTTGAGAAACCTGGTTGAGAAAAAAATAGCTACATTACACTGCCCAAAAATCGATTTGTCTCAAAACATAAATCAAATTTATTCCTAAATAATTGAAATTAGGGCTATGAGTAAATTTTTTGTAGTAGAAATAGAGGATTGAAATACCCAAAGTTTTTTCCCTAAATAGATTGTTATGAGTTTAATTTGCCTATTTTAACAAAATTTTGGAGAGAAATCGATATTGAAAACCCTATATAATACAATGGTCTAGCCATCAAAATTATAATGGCTTGGTTATAACTTTGAATGCAGTGAAGAATATATATATATATATATATATATATATATATAGATATATATATATATATAGATAGATAGATATATATATATATATATATATATATATATATATATATATATATATATATATATATATATATATATTGAAATTCTTATATTTCAAATCTTACATTCACCTCAGGTCAATGGATATATGCATAGGGAAATAGAAAACAATCCTTAATTTAAAAACTAGTATATCAAAGGAAGATTTTTAGGGTTGGTGTCTCAGATTTAAAAAATTCTTTCTACCCTCAATCCAAGTATTTTCCAACAAGAACAAGATATCAAAAATTTAGATGGAAAACTTATATTTTAGTTAAGACTTAGAATTGAAAGATTGATGTTGGTATTATAGTGATACATATTGTGCACATGAAATGATTTTCAAGGTAACTTGACATGAATTGACAGAACTTTATAGGCAGATCAAATCAGTACAACAATTGGACATATAGGGTTGATAAAATAGTGTACATGCAGTGATTTGCAAAGTTGATAGACAAAGAGGTCGAATGACTGGAAAAATTGAACCTTTTTATTTCGAAATTGATAAATATCATCCTAAAACAATTAAATATTGGAGGAAATGAATTGGGTTGAATTTCTCCTCAAGTTCAAGGGCTACAATAAAAATGTTTCAAAGGAATTTTCCTTATCATTTGATGGAAATTGTTCTCAAGTTGGACATCTAACCATTCACTTGTTTGAGTATGTGTTAAACCAGAATGAAGTTTTACCACCAGGTGGAGAAAAGTGGTTCAAGATGCAACATTTGCAAAGCAAACCATCGACTTATTTTATCAAAAGGTTAATGAAAAACCCAAATTGGAAGAGAGAAATGCCTAACAAGTGGTTAAGGCCTCCATGGGATGAAGTAATTTTGATAATACAAAGGTACAGAACATGTGATGGTAGATTTAGTTGTATCTACCTTTATCACATTAGGATATTGAAACATTTAAGAGGAGAAAGTATCTTGAATTTTCCCTCTTGCTTACTGAAGAGTCTCACTAACATGTATAAGATAGCATAGAAATTTAGAAACTGATGAGCATATGTATTATCATGGCTTGATAAAGATGATTATAGAGTGGGAACTTTCCAAAACCCACGAGACATGGGAATCCTTCCTAAGAGAAATCACTTTGTTACAATGGAAGAAAAGGAGACTATGGAGCAAGAAGATACACAACAAGATGAAGATGAAGATTAGGATGAAGAACCAGAACAAGTATATGAACAAGAGAAACTAGTAAAAGAGTCAGTACCAAGGAGAATGACCAGGTCTATGTCTAGATAGTTGGGCAAAGAGAAAGAGGCAGCTACACTTCCTAAAAAGGCAGAGAAACAAAGAAATCAAAATCCTCCTTTGATTGAGATAGGAGATAATTACAGAAGTAATTTATGACTATATAGAAAATTTGGAGACTGAGGAAAAAAGGGAACAAAAGGTTTCAAAGAAAGGAGAGTTACCTAAGGAATATACCTTCATTGATGAAGAAGATGAGTACACATATACAAAGGAGGAAATAAAGTAAATTATAAGAAATAAATCCTCAAACAAATTGAAACACCCTATGTGCCCTCACCAGAGGAAGTTATATATCCACAAGAAAAATCCATTGAAAAGAAGAAGAGAATTAAGAAATTGAAGAAGACTATACAAGAGCTACAAGTCCTAGAGAGATACTTGAAGTCTCAAAATGCTTCGTTGGCCAAGCACAACCTCTCATTAATAAAAGAAAATCAAAGCATTCGGGAAGAAAACAAGAAGTTACAAGAATAAAACAACATGATATCTATTCAGACATATAAATGGTGTGAAAATAAGAAGGTACTTAAGGCTAAAAACAATAATTTGAGAGTAAAGTTACTCGTGAAGAAGCCAAAGATAGAGGAGTAACCATCAAAATCTCCAAAAGATAATCTAGACTTTTTGTTATAGGCATCCAAGACAATGTGATGAAGCTCATGGTAGTTTTTGAAATAAGTACGAGGACATACTTCACCTTTAGTACGAGGGATGTTAGTCCTCCTTTTGATCAAAAAAATTGCTATGTTTTTTTATTTATTTAGCTTTAAAAATACATATTTTCATCATTTATCATGATATTTAACCATAATTTTTCCTATATTATCACTTTCCCAAGGTATTTTTATTGATTTTTTTTTTCATGTAATCAGTTGTGTTGTAAAAGAAAATTGCATATTTTAGTAGATTTCGTAAATCATCCTTCATTGTTATATTTGCAAGTTGTCTAGCTAAAATCTAGAAATGGGTTTTGATCATGAATATCCCGAGATGGTGATTCTCCTACTCACTCGTCTCAAGATAGCTCTGATACCCCTCATCAACGTGGGCAGTTTGGCAGCTAAAACATAGCATGATTTTCTAAAAATGACCAATCCAAGTTTTAGAGATTATATCCATGATTTAAGTGCCAAACGACATTAATTGGGTCAGTTCTCACTCTTGGAATAGGCTATAATTAATTTAGAACAAAATTTTTGGGTATGTTGTTGAATTTTTGCCTATGAGGCAAGAAAACTTAGCTTTTCAAAGCATGCTATTATTTTGAGAACTAATATTTTGACTTGAGGGCTTGGATTTGAGTACCAAACCCATTATTAGTTATTTTGATCAATTTATGGAGTGCTTTTGGAGTTTGATCCTCTCATCTTAAGTTAAGTGTACTTGTTGAGAAGTGGAAGGGTCCCCACCATTCAAGCAAATATACTCTTTCATTTGTGTGCATTCACCTTGTAAATATTTGTTTTTTATTGTTGTTTATTATCATATATTTCATGTTTATATCCTCTAATTACATCATGTACATTCATATTTAAAATTGGTTATGAAACTAATAATTACATCATGTACATTCATATTTAAAATTGGTTATGAAACTAATTTCATTAGATAAGTTTTCATTAGATTATGTAGATAAGTTTTCAAGCTAGTTTTATATACTCTATTCATGAGTGTTTCTTTGTTGATTATTTTATGGTTGTAATACTTATTTTCTAAAACTTTTAATGTTGTTTTAGTGTGGCTATATCAACAAATCAATCATACAATTTAAGTATCCATTATATGTTGCATTTCACTATATTGCATAGCAACCATACTCATTCATTATTGCATTAATGAAATACATATTTTGTTGTAGGTTTAAAATTTGTTTACATGTCTTATCTATCACATATTAGTTGTTGTTTGAAGGATCAACCTAATTGGCTAAAGTAACCAAGGCACTGGGAGTGTCATTCACCAACTTGCTAGGAGAAGAAGGCCCCAACCTCTTGAGAACTTTGTCGTTTTTTCCTTGAATCTATGAAACACCATAGTTCCCTACTTTTATTCATTGCTTTCCTAGTGTAGACTGATGGCTTCAGAACATGCAACCTAAAGGGACGAGTAGAATATTAAGTGATCGCCCATCTTCACTCTCATGGATGGGGAAGGCCATAGTGCATTCTCAACCTCTTAACTAGTATTGGGTTAAAATCGATTGGATTGACTAAAAGAATACTAGAGTTTTTGCTTGCCTACATTGGAAAGAAAGGCCCTATTGTATTAATCAAACTTTTTTATTGAAACCCCTTTGACCATTTTTATTTCCTAGCATAAAGCTTGACATTTTGAATATGATTACATAGAGAACTTGGATTTCTTTGAGAAATATCAGTATATGCCTAGTCCAAATAGTATTCTTAAATCAAGTCAATGTAATTTCCATTTCAAGTTTGTGTGATTAGATTAAAAGTTTTGTTTCATGTTTCCTTAACTTAGTTGCTAGTTTTGACTTAGAAGTGACAACAAATCTAACTTAACTCATTACATATTATAGTGTGCTTTGAATTTTATGAACATTGAATTGATATAAAAATCATGTCATAGTTTAGACCTCTAAATTAGACTGGCAGTAGGCGTCATATGTGTAGAGGGTCGAGTAGGCTAAGAGGACTAAGAAGGTCAAGTAGGTCGAGAGGGTTGAGAGGGTCAAGAGGGTTGATTATATTAAGAGGGTCGAGAGGGCCAGGAGGGTCGAGTAGGAAAAGAGGATTGAGAGGGTCTCTTAGAGGGATGAGAAGGCTAAGAGGGTTGAGAAGGTTGAGTAGGTCAAGAGGGATGAGAGGGCCAAGAGGGTTGATTATATTGAGAAGGTCGAGAGGACCAAGAGGGCTGAGTAGGCAAAGAGGACCGAGAGGATCTCTTGTTCACAAAGAGGGTTGAGAGGGCTTGTTGAAAGTAAAGAGAGCCAAGAGGGCTTGTAAACAGCAAAGAGGGAAAGAACGTTGAGAGGGCCTATTGTTGGAAAGAGAACACAAAGGCATGCAGGGGCACAAAACATTGAGAGAGAGATTCTCTCAACGAGACATTGAGAGATATATTTTCTCAGGTAAGTAAGATATTTGCATGAGTAATATTGCAAGTTTGTTGTGAGTGAGATACTTAGTTGTGCCCAGTCCATGAAAAGAACGTGAAGCAACAAAGGAGATGTAGATCAGCCAAATTGAGGAAAAATCTAGGGCTTGATCTGTTGGATCATATTTAGGTTAATCATTGTATATCTAATTTCCTTGAGGGCCATTATGCTAGTAAGGGAGCCTGAGTAGGTGCTGAGAAGAATTTAATGAAGAACCGTTGATTGCGGAAAACTTGTGTGTAATACATTACTATGTGTGATCTAATTGATGCTTGTATAGGTTCATTTGTGCTAAATTGTTTATGGTCAGACACATTAGTATGTTTCATTTCATTAGTTATGTAAATTAAATATGAAGTTGTTACCAGATCCTATCTGTGTGTGTGTGTGCACTGAGTCTAGTGCCCAAAATATAACATGGTATCAAAGCATGGTCTTTAAGAAGGGAAGTTGGATTTGAGATATGCACAAGTGATAGCTCTAAGAGAGGGATATAGGAACTATTGTAGGTAGCAGCAATGTTTTGAAGAACCATTCCAAGAGAGTTGGCTAAGTATGGCAGACTACTTATATGGGCCATGATCAACAAGCCTAGTGAGACATGGAACAGATCTTTCACATTAGGAGTTGTGGACAGTTGTAACCTAGTGCGTAGACAAAAAGAAATGGATGATATATTCATTCATAAGATGTGTTGGGATCTTGAGAGAAGATCAACACAAGAGAATGAGATTAATTATGATCCAAGTGTGAAGGTCTTGTGAAAAGATATGAGCTTGGAGGGCCCAAGTAAGGGCCAAATATATTCCTATGACAAGAGAGGGGCCAAGAAGGTAAGACCAAGATAGTCAAAGGGTTGAGATAGCCATTGGAGATCCAAGTTAGAAAATTAGAGTGAATTTCAAGTAGAGACCTTGAGGGTCAAGAAGGTAGGAAATCTAGAGTCGGAGGGAGTCAGGATTTAGAGGGAGTGAGAAGCCTCAGGAGGGATGTAGTCTTCAAAGGGAGTTAGTAGCTCAAAGGAAGGCAACCTTCAGGTTCAAGAATTCATGGTACAAGATGGATATGCAGGATGCTCAAGAGTGGGAGAGTTATAGGAGTAGGATATCTTCGAAGAAGATTCCCTGTCATACAAGGAAAATTTCTTGTGTCATATGGATCAATTCTGGTATTGGATCAAGGGTGGAAATGTGTTCTAGGTTAGAAGGAAAATCCACTTCTAGGTAGCGTCGTGAGAATACATCCCTCACTAAGAGAGAGTGTTGATATTCTAGGTAGCATCAAGAGTATTCTCATGTGTAGGGCAATTCGGCTAAGTGATGGAGCTTTGTACCCATAGACCCATGGTATTATACCCTTTGGAAAAGTATAAGCATAAGGGTGAATGATTCATTCATGTGGTTACAAGAGAGTATCTTGTAGAGGAAAGGGATGAGTGACCTTAGACCCCTTGAGGGATGAGAAAACCTATAGAGTGTGGTTGGCAAGACAGCATCTTGTGGAAGATAAGGTCGAGTAGGTCTCATACCCCTTAAGGGTCAAGAGGGCTTGTGGAAGGTCATCTGCAAGAGGGCTTCTTGTGGAGGAGAAACCCAAGTAGACCTTATACCCTTGACAACCTAGAGGGCATGTGGAGTGTGGTCAGCAAGAGAGCATCTTGTGGAAGAGAGGACCAAGTAGGACTTAGACCCCTTGAGGGTTGAGGTCTATGGAAGGTGGTTGAAAAGAGGGCATCTTGTGGAGGAGAAGGCTAAGTAGGCCTCATATTTGTGGAGGGCCGAGAGGGCTTGTGGTAATCCTAAGATTTATGGAGTGGCAAGAGGGCATGTGGTATTCCTAAGACTAGTGGAGACTCGAGAGGGCCTATGGTAGGGCACAGATCTGTAGAGGATCGAGTAGGATGAGAGGGTCAAGTAGGAAAAAAGGACCAAGAGGGACGAGAGGACCAAGAAGGATGAGAGGACCAAGAGGGCTTGTTGTTGGAAAAAAGGACTAAGAGGGCTTGTTGAAAACAAAGAGAGCCAAGAGGTCCTATTAATAGAAAAGAGAGTCGAGAGGACCTGTTGTTGGAAAAGAGGGTCAAGAGGGTTTGTTGTTGGCAAAGAGGGCTGAGAGGACATCTTATTGGAAAGAGAGCATAGAGATGTGTAGGGGCACGAGACATTGAGAGAGAGATTCTCTCAAGTAAGCAAGAGATCTGCATGAATAGTATTGCAGGTTTGTTGTGAGTGAGATACTCGATTGTGTTAGGTCCAAGGAAAGAACACAGAGAAGCAAAGGAGATCCAGATCAACCATATCAAAGAAAAATCTAGGGCTTGATTTGTTAGATCAAATCCAGGGTAATTATTGTATATGTCCTCAAGGCCCATTATCCCAGTAAGGGAGCTCAAGTAGGTTCTTAGAAGAATTTAATGAATAACCATTGATTGGGGGACTTGTGTGTAATATGTTTTTGGGCATGATTTAATTACTAGCTTTATAATTTAAGTTGTGCTAAATTTGTTTTTGGTTAAACACATTAGTGTGTTTCATTTCATTAATTATGTAAATTTAATAGGAAGTTATTACCAGATTGTGTGTCTGTGTGTGTGCACGAAGTCTAGTGCCCAAAATCTAACAAGAAAGACTCAATTTCAAAAACTTGAGAAAATTTTTAGGGAATATTTGTGGTCTAAGTATGATAGGGAGTGGGGTTTTCCATTAGTTAAATGGGATGTGTGCGCCATCATTACCAACGATGAGGGGGGGGCTTAGTTTGATTAATTTTTCCACCCAAGGTAATATTCTTGTGGCTAAATGGGTGGTACAATGTATTGAGGGTCTGCCATCTTTAGGTTTTGTTTCAACAATCAATAATGTTTTCTCAACACGTATAACAAGTCAAAGGGACCTCAATCTATGTGATATTATATTGACATCCAACCTTATTTCAAGGGTTGGACTCTCTCATCTTTAATATTATATTCTCAACTTAGAAAGTTGTTGCAAGAATGGTCCATTGGCAATGGGATGGAATAGGGAAATTCAAGACTTAATTTATCAACCCATGTAGAGGTAGAAGGTCCAGGGTTATTAAGTGATGGAGAAACCTTAATATCAAGCACATAAACTGAGCAAGAAAGGTATCTTTCTTTGGGGAAATCCATGGTATTATTACCTCTCGTTCCTTAAAGGAGTAACATTATATTACTCGAGAGTATGGTCTCATTCCCATTGATCATATTTTAGTTATGGATTTAACATACCCTATCCATAATTTATTTAAATGAATATTGGTATGTCTAGGTCATTTTCAAGGGATTGTGGTTGAAGCTTAAGTGGCCGACTTCTAGAATGACTCCCATGATTATATTCATTTCTTCATCAAAGATGTTAGCTACTTTGGATCCTTAACACACGTTGGGATCCTCCATATGGGTGTAATGGGGGATCAAATGACCTATAATATATTAATAATAATGGATTTCATTGAATGTAAAGTTGACTAGGTCCTTTACTGTCATTTTGAACATGACACTTACTATTTGGCACCCACAATTTTATTCATAGTGTTGAAAAATCTATAGGGCAATGATTAGAGTGATTTCTCTTTCTTTGATAATTTCTTGTGATGTCTTTTTACTTATATTAATTATTAGCTTGTCTTATTATTATTATGTTTGTGTATCATCAAACAGCTACGAAAACAAGAATAATAAGAACATAGAATATAGGCGGCAAGCTAGAGCAAAAACCTCTCCACTTGAGAGGAAAACCTACAAATATCTTCTCTTCCTTATAGATCCTTCAATTGAAGGATTCCAATACCTTTAGACCAAGACTAAGTCCAACCTTTACAGATGATGTGCTTTCCTTGTCCAATTCAAACCCAATCAAATCTCTTCCAATAGCACAACTTCGACCCCCAGCTGAAAAATTTTAGCCTCCACTGCAGACCTAAAATTTTCAGCCCTCTCACAGTTGTTGTTGCCACACTTGTGAGCTTCTTTTAGCCTCCTAGGGCTTCCTTAGACCTTCGCTTGGATTTCTCTAACATCTTGAGCTTAAGGATGGCTTCTTGTGACCTTCACTTTACCTTCTTGCCTTCTCTTCTCCAAGATCGAACTTGTAGAGGAAAACCCTAGCCTTCCTTCGCACATGTGAGAGAGTGATAGCCCAAAACCAAGTATTCTTCGTCCTCTTCCTTCTTAGTTTCCTTCTTCTTATTTTTCCTTCGCTTAAATGAATGTGCTTCAAGGAGATCGAGTTCCCTCCTTTATATAGGCTTCTCAAGGTGGACGTGGCTCCTCACATTATGCCGACTTGCCAGCTGCCAGGCGAACTTGGCCTTAAAGGGTATTTTGACACTTTTAAGGGAAAAAAAATTACAAGTTACAATGTGCCCACTGGGGTATTCAACTCATGATAATGACTCTTTTGACTTCTTGACATAGGAAAAACCCTAGAAGCACTCAATGGGTGTTTGACCTATAAAATAAGAGATCTTGAGCATGAAACCCATGCTCCAAAAATAATAATAATAATTTTCTTTTATTTTAAAATATACAAGAATCAAAAGTATATTTCATGTTTATGAAGATCGAACCTAGTTACACATTTTTCAACACTCCCTCTTAAGTAGGGAGGTAGTCATAAAATGTACATGTACATTCTCAATCTGAATAGATCCCATAAGAAGATCTGAATTGGTAACCCATATGTATATGTTAAATTGGCAACTAGGGCCAAACTCCATGTGGATCAACTTATTTATGGCAGCTGATATTTTTATTGGATCCCTCTCGTCGAAAGGTGTAGGATTAATCCAAAGATCATCTGATTCTGATATGTATATATGGAGATATGAATTTATTTAGATTATGGTTTTATTATCTAGCTGACCAGCTCTTATGTAGGCTCTAGAAGCCCAAACATCATGTTTATTCAATCATCCGCTTTTAGTATAAATAAGAGAGGATTTGGAGTCATTAGGACAACACATTCTTGAGGTGATCTCCTCCTCCACGTCTTGGGTTTTTGGAGAAGGAGTGAGACACCAAGAATAATATGCTGGTCTAAATGGTGATGCCCTAGCCGCAGGTCGATCTACAATCAGAGACACTTATATGTTGTCTAAGGAGTATTCTAGCCATAGTCAAGCCATGCCCTAGCTACAGTCAACGTGGTTAAGGAAAGGCTCAATACACGCTGTCTAGAAGCCTTATGAATAGGCCCTAACTCACTGTACAGAAACCTTATACTCTATGATGTCCAGAAGTAATAGCCGCAGTCGAGAAGAGGATTGAACTTGCTAAAAGGTAAAGCCGCAAGTAGCTGCAATCAAGGAGCAAGAAGCTACATGAAGGGTAGCCGCTGTAATATTGTAAAGCCGCAGTTGAAAGAAGCCCTTCCACATAGACAATCGATACGCTGTAATGAAGGCACTATATACGCACAGTCATGGAAACTTATGCGCTGTTATGTATATGCGGAAAACTCATACGCTGGTATGTAGTCACAGTCATAGTCCTGAGGTGAATAGAATGAAGCCGCAGTGAAGGTGAATGAAGCCGCAGCAAGGTCAATGAAATGCTATCATACGCAGCAACGCAGGACAGCAATATATATATATATATATATATATATATATATATATATATACACGCAGGACATAATCCAACGCAGTCATGAATCCGCTGATATAGGAAACCTATACGCTGTTTATGGTACGCTGATACGCCCTTAACCCTAACAGGTTGTAATGATCGCAGTCAAAGGGAGCACCGCAGTCAATGGAGCAGTTATCCCGTACGCAATTCATGGAAGACATGGATACGCTGAAGCACCCATATGCAGGTTAATCTGCCACGCAGTTCATGTGTATATCAACGTAGATATATATATACATATATACGCTATAGAACGCAATCATATTCATACGGAACGCTGTCAACATGGATTATATTTACATTGTTCATGGAGGTACAAATATGTTGTTCATTATGAATCATTCGCAGCCCTAATATAATGAACAGCAATGATATTGTCTAGGTATATAAACTTATGTGGCATAGAGATAAGGATGTTGTTATTATGTGCAGTCATGGTAATGGGCAGCAACATTATGTGTAATCTGGAACATAGCCTAGCTGCTTTGCTAGGCTGCAAGCCATAGCAAGCAGCTAAGGCTAATATCAACAGAGGCAAATTGTTGCAGCATGATGAAGCAACGAAGGCAGAGGCAGCAACATGGTGGGCAGCACTATGAGATCATGTACATGGGCAGTACAATGATACATTAGCAGGGGCAGCAACAGCATGATGATGATGCACATTAGTTTGAGCAGCATGATGTGCATGGGAAGCACAATGATGCATGGAGCATGGACAGCATCATGATGAATGTAATCATCAGCATGGGCAGCTTGACGATGATGATGGATGAGATCACGGACATGAAGGGCAACATGATAAGATCATGGACATGGGAAGCATGATAATAATCATGATTAGTGTAGCATGGTGCAATATGCAGTGGTGCAGCAAGAGGACCAAATGCCGCACGATGATAGGTATCAGTTGAAGCAAAATGTCTTCGATTGATCTCATCGTTATAGGAGATGATCTATGGTTAGATCTAGACAAGTCAAAGTATTGACTTCTGTTGTAAATGTACTATCTCTCTCTCTCTTTCTCTGCTGAACTTTGAAGAACATAAAAGAAGAATTGATAAAGGGTTTCCCCACACATTGTGGGGTTTGTCCCTAGCTCGCGCCACATCTTGCCTCCTCTTGTTTTGGCTTGTCTTCTAGGATTTATATTCATGTTCTATCTGTAATTTACTTTATGTTGATATGATTGGTAATATGGAAAAAGAAATTAAATAAATTGCTCTAGCATAGAACATACCAAAATTTAACAGTATAGCATCATATCAACCATCATTGTCATATAGCAAGGCCTTGACTAACAACTCTATCTCTCCACAAGATCTGAGCACAATTCTAGCAAGACCAATTATTTATAGACACCATCATCATTATCTCTCAAGGTACATACCCCACCCGAGTGTTCACAGAGTATGACTTTCATTAGACTATTCTTATCTTGGATAGCTAATCCTGAAAGAATATCAGTCCATGACTACTCTTATCTTGGATGCCCTACAACATATTCAAAGAGTGTCGGATGCCAGATGCTTACCCAATCCTCCATTTCGTCTTCCCAAGTGAAGACAGGAATGATGTGCTTATCTCTCCCTCTCAACTAGGGAGGATACATCAATAAAACCAAGTTTGTCTCTCAAATACACAAGATTCTTATTAGGAAGATATTTTTTCAATATGTCAACTACCTGCTCATCAGTGGAGATATATTGTAGCTGTAGCACACCATCTTGTACTAGCTTCTAAATGTAGTGATACTTGTTGTTGATATTCTTAGTCTTTCCATGAAATATTGGGTCTTCAAAAAATCTTATACAATTGGTGTTATCACAATGTATCAATGTAGGGTCCATTGGTCCTTCAAATAGTTTAGATAGCATCTTCCTCAACCAAATTGTTTCTCTGATTACTTCACAAGCTGCGATATACGCAGCCTCAGCACTACTTAAAGCAATTGTTTCTTGGTTTTTTCTCATCCATGAGATCATGGAGGGTCCCAAACTGAAGCATCCTCCTGTAGTGCTCTTATTAGGTCCTCATACTACTAGGATAACCCCTTATTGTTATTAGTGCAACCCCCTTATTGTATTAGTGTGCCCATATAGTCCCCATGTTGTTATTATTATGCCCCATAGAAGCCCACTATTGTTATTTTTGTGCCCCTACAATATTATTGTTATGTAGGATTTCATTGTATTGGGACCCCTTAGACTCCTATATATAGAAAGGGGGTCTTGTCATTTGTATCATCCAATAATTGTTCATTTTTGTAATGTAAAGGAGGTTTCCCCCTTGAAGAGGTTGATTTCTAAGGCATTGATCTATCTTTTCTATATTTTTGTGAGCTAGTTCCATAACATTTGGTATCAGAGCTTTGGATTCTAGGGTTTCACTGCTCCAAACAGGTCATCGTGGCATATTCTCTATAAAAAAATTTCTACAACATTTCTAAAGGTAAAAATAAAAAAAAATAAAAATTTGAGCTTAAATCTCAATGATCCTCGGGTCCGAACTTCAGATCTTGTCTCGCTATATTTTCGGAGATATGATCCAAGGAAGTTAGGGTTTTTATAAGCTCAAGAATTCCATCACAAACAGGTCATCGTGGAATTTTCAATATAATGTTTTTTTCTACGAAGGTTCAGACTCTCAAATTAAAACCCATTTGAGCCGAAATCTTGGTGACGCTCAGGCCCAAATTTCATATATTGTTTCTATATATGTTCGAAGATATGGCCCAAGACATTTAGGGTTTTTGCATGCTCCTGAATTACATCCCAAATAGGTGACCTGGGGAAAATCGTCATAACTTTCTCTCTGAGCATCAAATTGAAATTTCGTAAAAATTTACATAAAGAGGATGGCTTGTATCGTTTTGTATATCAGTTTGAGGTCCTAAGGTCGAAAAAGTGAGACATGGAAGGTCATACAAATTCCCTCTAGTGAACCAGTCTATAATCAGTTCATCGTAGGAGATTTGGCATAACTCTTTATTGAAGAATCTAATATTGATTTCACTGGTGGGGTTAGAAAGATGACTTAGAGAGCTACCATAGGACACAATTTCAAAACTTGGAGATCCTAAATTACAGGGTTACAGTCATTTCAAGATTGAGCCCCTAAAATCAAGAAAAATTGATATGAGGAAGTTTGATGGCAAGGATCTGATAAATTAGATACTACAGATGGAGTAACATTTTGATATACATGATGTACAACTGTTACAAAAAGTACATATTGCATATTTATATTTAGAACCAAATTAGTTTGTACGGTATAGAGGGCTTTGTTCTCGTAAATCACTTATCACCTGGTCAATTTTCACGGAGGAAATGATAGCACATTATGAGGATATAAAGAGCAACACCTTCTTTATCCAATTGATAAATCTCAAACAAAAGGGTTCAATTATAGAGCACATTGAGGACTTCCAAAAATTGAATATAAGGGTAAATGATATTCCAGAGAAGCAAAGGATTGATGTCTTCATAGGGAATTTAAAGGATAACATTCAACATGAGGTTCATCTTTGGGGACCTGATTCATTGAGGCATTCAGGTTGGCAAGAAAAATTGAAAGTGGAATTATGGAAACAAGGAATCATACCACTCACAACTATAAATATGGAAGTGTTTTTGCTCCTAGCCTTCCACAACGTACAAGGTTTACACCACAACGATTGGAAGAAAAAGGAGAAAAAGGGCTTTGTTACAATTGTGATAGAAAATACACTTGAGGTCATAAGTGCACTAAGAAGAGATTATTTTACATGGATTGTGAAGAGGAGGAAGAAAAGGATCAAGAAATGTCAAAAGAAGAGGATATACACCAGGAACCAACCCTTGAGAAAGAAGAAATGAATCCGACCATATCTTGTAAAGCATTGGCAAGAATTACCACTCATCAAACTCTCAAGATAGAAGGACATATCAACAAGAAAAAGGTTCAAGTGAAAGATCACATCGATCATCAAGAAATGAATCCAACCATATCTTGTAATGCATTGGCAGGAATTACCACTCCTCAAACTCTCAAGATCGAAGAACATATCAAGAAGAAAAAGGTTGAAGCAGTGAAAGATCACATTGAGCATCAACAAGAAGTTCTCCAACTTTTTAAGGATAACCCCACTTTGGTGCAGAATCGAATGAAACAACAGGTAGATCAACATCGTAGCGAAAGAAGTTTTGATATAGGCGACTAGGTATTTTTATTAATACAACCATACAAACAAATGTCCCTCAAGCAAGCTAAGAAGGATAATAACTTATCACCAAAGTATTATGGTCCTTACAAGGTGCGGCAAAAGATTGGTACTATGGCATACAAATTGGAGCTTCCTGCATCTTTCCGAGTGCCCCCAGTTTTCCATGTTTCATGCTTAAAGAAGGTTATAGCTGACAATCTCCCAGTTCAAACAATATTGTCAGAACTTGACGAGGAAGGAAAAATCATATTGGAACCTGAAGCAGTCACGGAAACAAGAACCCGATAGCTACGAAATCGATTAATTTCAGAGTATCTCATCAAGTGGAATAACTTACCCACTAAATATTCCACATGGAAGGACAAAAATTTTATACAAAAGCATCCATAACTACTCAAGCATTGAGGACAACACTTTTTGAAGGAGAGGGGCATGTTAGGTCCCTATACTACTAGGCTAACTCATTATTATTAGTGCAACCCCCTTATTGTATCATTGTGCCCATATAGTCCCCATGTTATTATTATGCCCCATAGAAGCCCACTATTGTTATTGTTGTGCCCCTAAAATATTATTGTTATGTAGGCTCCCATTGTGTTGGGACCCCTTAGACTCCTATCTATAGAAATGGGGTCTTGTCATTTTTATCATCCAAGAATTGTTCATTTGTGTAATGTAAAAGAGGTTGCCCCCTCGAAGAGGCTGATTTCTAAGGCGTTGATCTATCTTTTCTATCTTTTTATGAGATGGTTTCGTAACAGCTCCTTCCATCTTGCTCACTGCCTCCCCATTCAGAATATGTATATCCAATCAAATAGACATCATTCCTTCTATTATATTTCACGCAGTAGTGGATAGTTCCTTGCATATATCTCAGTATATGTTTTGTTGTTATCCATTGATCATGCTTCAGCTCCACTTGGAATTGACTGAGAACATTTACCGCAAAACATATGTCTGGTCGAGTATTCACCAAGTACATTAGTGAGCCAATCAATTGTCTATATATGGAAGGATCCACAAGGCTCGATTCGGAAATCCTTATTCTTTTCAAGTTTGTGATCATAGGGGTTGTCATTGATTTGAAATCCATCATGTCAAACTTCTTCAGCATCTTGATCGCATACTTTCCCTGACCTAGATAAATCTTAGCAGGTCCTTGCCAGACTTCCAATCCCAAATAGTAGTGCATCGGACCTAGATCCTTCATGTCAAATTATTTTGCTAGTTGCTTCTCGCATTCTTCAATTCGACCTTCTACGCATGTCAAGAGAAGATCATCTACATAAAAAAGAATGATTACAAGCTCTCCCTTCACAACCTTAATATAAAGGTTCAGATTAGCAAAACACTTTGTGAAGCCTAATCTCTGTAGGTATGCATCCATGCTAGCATACCATGCCCTTGGTGCTTGTTTGAGACCATATAATGCCTTCTTCAATCTGCAAACATATGCCTTTTTGTCCTTAACTTCAAACCCAAAGGGTTTCTCTATATAGACTTCCTCATCAATGGTGGCATTCAGGAATGCAGTCTTGACATCCATTTGGTGGATGTTCCATCCCATCGATGCTTCCAAAGAGACCAATGAATGAATAGTAGTATACCTTGTTGTTGGAGCAAATGTCTCTTCATAGTCGATGCCTTCTTGTTGAGAGAAGCCCCTAGCCACAAACCTTACCTTATATTTATCAATGCTTCCATCTTCCACATGTTTGATCTTGTAGAGCCACTTAGAAGTTACCACAGATTTTTCTTCGGACCTAGGTATGATCTCCCAAACTCCATTCTTCATTATAGATTAATATTCTTCATTCATGGCATCCTTCCATTATTGGTGATTGAGAGCTTCCTCAAAAGTGGATGGCTCTGGTTCTATTAGTTTTTCCATGTAGGTTTCATACCCAGAATATTGTTTGGGCTTATTTCTTTCCTTGAATGTACCTTGAGCTTCTCCATGACCTTTTGCATCTAGAAGTGTAGAATTCAACCAGTTAGGTCATTTTCTAGATTCAAGGATAGCCACAGGTTGTATAGGTTGATTCTTCTTCTTCCCTAGTAAATTCTTCTTCGAATACCGGAAGTTCTTCATCATCATAGTCCATAGGGATATCCTTTGATTTCTTGAATTCTCTATGAGCTTGCTTGAGACCATACAAAGCCTTCTTAATTCTGCAAACATATTCTAGTTTATCTGCCAGCTGAAAACCATATGGCTCCTCTATATATACTTCCTCCTGTAGTTCTCCATTGAGAAAAGCAGATTTGACATCCATTTGATAAATTTTGAGCTTCTTAAAGGAATCATATACCAAAAACATTATGATTGCTTCTAATCTAGCAACAGGATCAAAAGTCTAATCAAAATCCAAACCTTATATTTGAGCATAGCCTTTGCATACCAACCTAGCCTTATTTCTTACCACTTATGCATGACCATTCAACTTATTCCTGAATACCCACTTTGTGCCAATGACATCCTTGTTTGTAGGTCTTGGAACAAGTTCCCAAGTCTGATTTTTCTCTACTTGGTCCAATTCTTCATTCATTACTTTTAACCAATGTTGATCATTACTAGCTTGAACAACATCCTTTGGTTCCTCCATGGATAGTAGGGAAACATGTGCTTGTGTAGGGCTATTTAACATTTTCCTTCTTTTATGCACACCAGTATTTAATTCACCAACAATCTGATTAGCTAGGTGATATTTTTGTACGTACCTTGGGGGATCTCTTGCTTGACGGCTAGAGGGATATTCCTAGCTTTCTTCTGCAATTGCCTCATTAATCTCATCATTAATGCTTGTTGGTTCATCAATGTTGGATTTTTCAAGGTGTTTCACCTCATGATCATCATGCACATCTACCTTTACATCGATGTAGTTAATAATTATCTTGTTGCCTTTATTGTAACAGTTGTAGCCTTTGTTATTCTGTGAATAACCCAGAAAATTTTCTTCATGAGCTCTGGCATTGAATTTTCCTAGCTTCTCATCGTTCCTCTTGATCTAGCATCTACTGCCAAAGATTTTGAAGTTTTTTACTATTGCAATTCTGCCACACCACAACTCATAAGGATTTTTGTCACTGTTACCTCTTATATGAGCTTTATTGAGAATGACAACTACTGTATGAATTGCCTCTACCCAAAATCTTTGTTGAACATGCTTTTCTGTCATAATTGCTCTAGCTAATTGTTGCAATGATATGTTTGCTCTCTCTGCAACACCATTTTGTTGGGGAGTCTCTACTATGGTTAGTTTCCTCTTGATGCCATTATGTTTGCAGAATTCATCAAACTCCTTTGAAGTGAACTCACCTCCATTTTCTGACCTTATGCTTTTGATTTTGCAGTTTGTCTCGTTGTCAACCATGGCTTTGAACTCTTTGAACTTCCCAAAATATTTAGACTTCTCTCTGAGGAATGCAACTCACATCATCCTATTGAAATCATCAATGATTAGCATAAAATAGAGCTTACCATTAGTTGATTGCATTCTCGATGGTCCACACAAATCCATGTGTACCAGCTGTAATGGTTTTGCTGAAGAGTTTTCCTTTTCTCTGAAAGGAACTCAAGCTTTCTTTCTTAGTAGACATGACTTACAAATAATTTTATCTAGTTTTGAAATCCTAGGCAGGTCCTTGACTGTGTTTTTATTACTAAGCTTGACAATCTGGTCAAACTTCAGATATCCAAGCCTTTTGTGTCATAGCTAGCTTTCATCAATCTTGGTCATACAACACTTTTTTGTTTTTTCCTTCAAAACATAAACATTGTTCGATGTTCTTACAACTTCAGCCACTATATCTCTTGTACCTGTGGATTTGATTTGAAACTTTTTTTCTTTGAACACCACATCGTATCCATGGTCACACATTTGGGACACACTCAACAGATTGCGCTTTAGCACATCAAAATACAATACATTGTTTGCCTTACCTATGCCATTTGACAAACTGACTACTCCTTTTCCAATTATCTTGCTTCGAGCATTATTCCCAAAAGTCACATTACCTTTGTCCATAGGCCGCCAATTAATAAATTTCTTTCTATCTCTTGTCATGTGCCTGGAACAACCATTGTCCACATACCAATGACTCCCACCATTGTGAGCATACAAGGCAATGTCACACTGCTCTGAATTCTTTTTTTCTTTCCATATTTCTGGTTGTTGTATAGTTTTCTCAATAATTGGTCCTTTCTTCTTTTCCCTTAGCCTGCAATTTACTGCTATATGCCCAAAATTATGGCATTTAAAACACTACACTTGATAATTCAAGGGAGAAAACAGACTATCATACCTAAGTTTGGTTCTTCTTTGTTGAAAACTTTTATTGGATCTGAATTGTCTATAAGAGAGATTAACTCTGTAGTTGGCTACCTTGTGGCTATAGTTGGTGCATGTAAAACAATATCCAGGGAAGACATCATTGTACCTAGGTGGTTGCCTTCTGCACTGAGTAGAAAATCAATTTTCATGGATAGTGTACTCCTTCTGTTGCTGCTGATTTGCTTAGGCTCCGTAATTGTCTCGTGTTGCTGCATGGGCCCTTCTTTCAATGGGGGAACAAAATATATTATCTTTTTTTCTTTTTAACTCAGTTGTTGCACTTGACTCAGCATCATAGCCTAGATCAGTTCGATTTGAGGAAGGTATTTGTGCTTCTAATATTTCATTCAAACCTCTAATTCCCTTGCTAATTTTTTTCATTTAAGCTGAGTTGTGTTTTTTCTTTCTCCAACTCCTTCCTCAGAACTGCGATTTCACCTTCTAGCTTCACACATTCTTGAACTTTGTCAATCAACTGTTGGCTCAAAGATTCTTGAATTTTCTTACCTTCTTTTAACTATAGAAGTAATGGCTCAATAGCCTCTTCATTTTCTTTCATCATAGATTCCTTCTAGGTTTTGTTTTTCTTTCTTAGCCTCTCTATTTCCTCAAGAGCACTTACCAGCTCTCCTTCAAGATCTACTTCACCTTCTTCATTGTCAGAGTTGATAGCCTTGATTTGCATATATTTAATGGCCATTAGCATGAATTCCTTAGGGCTTTCATCACCTTTTTCTTCATCTGAAGACTGGCTAGGCTCACTTTTAGAAGATTTACCCTTCTTGGACATAGAAGCCCCTCTTTTTAGCCTTTTTAACTTTCTTAAACTTTCCTTTAGGATCATATTCCGTTTTCTTCTTTTCAGGACACTTTGATGCATAATGACCAACTTTGCCACAGTTAAAGCATTTAAATGGTAACTTACCTTTATACCTGCCTGATCCTCGCTTGATTGTCTTCACAAATTTGGCTTCATATTCATCTGATTCACAGCATGAGTCATTAAACTCATTCTTGCTCTTCTTTTTTGCTTTGAAAGTTGATTCTTTGGCTGCAAACTTTCCTTTAGAACTCCTCATCTCATAGGCAATGAGTGTTCCAAGAAGTTGATCTAAAGTGAGAGTGTTCAGGTTTGGCATTTATTCAATGGTAGACACTTTAGGATTAAACCTCTCGGGAAGAGACCTTAGCACTTTTTGAACTACCACTTCTTCATCTAGCTTCTCATCAAGCCCTCTTATGGTATTTACAAATTGATATATTCTTAAGAAATACTTTGCAATATCTTCATCATCATGCATGCTTAGAGATTAAAATTGCATCCTAAAACCTTGGAGTTTGGCCTTCTTTACCTTGATGTCTCTTTCATAATGGTTTCTCATCTTCTCCCAGATTGCTTTGGCAAATGTGCAATCCATTACTTTAACAAGCTATGATTCAGGTAGGCCAACAAGAAGGGCATGCATTGCTTTGGAATTGCATGCAAACTCCAACTTTTGATCTTTGGTAATTAGTGTTGGAGGTCTTCAATATTCTTCTTCCAAAAAATCCCACACATTAGCTCCAAGTGATTAAATGTAGGTCCTCATCCTCACTTCTAAAAACATACAATTTGTTCCATTGAACATGGTTCCTTATTGGTAAATCCTCCTTCTTTTTTCGTCATGGTCCTTGATCTTACTTTCAACTCTTAGACTGATCAGAAGTAACATCGCTCTCATACCAATTGTTGAAAACCAAGACAATACTTCAACAATTTATAGGCACAATAAAATAAAACTCAATGGAACACACACAAACAACAATTTAAATTTCAGAACTGCTCTTCAGTTTTATTAATGGAGCAAGCTACAACTTGCAAATACAATGCTATGGCTATAACCAGAAGGAAGATGCAACTTTTGTATTCTTCAATTGCAACTGAATGGAGCTACAACCTCAAACAATTCTTTAGCACCAACTGGAATGAGCACCAACCCCTCAAGACACTCATTATTTCCATATTTCATCCATTTTCACACTCAAACATGAATTCCCTCTCCGCTTTTCAAAACAAGTGAATCTCTCTACCACCAACACCTTCAGCAATCCCATAGCAATCCCTGATCACTAAAAACACCATACCAACACCTTATTGCAACAGAATCTCTATCTCAAAACAATTGCAAAAGTAATTCTGCTTCACTAAGCCTGTTTATATAGATTTTCTTTTTTCTATATTTGGCTCTTAATTTATGCATGAAGCCATATTTTTTCATTTGCCTTGCTCAGACTGGTCTTCTAGACTTGTTCTCCAAGTCATCTAGCCTTAACAACCTCTTTCTACACCTCAAACTGAGTATTTTTGTTAAAGCCATGCATTCTGGAATTTTTCAGAAGTTAGCAGTCCACCTGCTAAACTGAGCTCCAATTAACTTTGGCATTAATTGCCAAGAACTGGCAATTCTTCTATTTATGACTTAAGCTCCCTTCGCGGGCTCCTTTTCCTTGTTTTTCACCATACGACCAGTCTCTAGGACTGTTGGCGTAAGCTCTGAGGGCTAAGTCATTTTAAACTCTGGGTGGGGGCCTATTTTCCTTTGTCAACGGCTCTTCGTCGTTGGTCACAATGATTAGCTGTTTTAGTTTTTGTAGCATTGGATGTTTTCTAGCCACGAAATTTTGTGGAGAGGCTAGAATACATGAGATTTCCAAAACCCAGAAATCGTTTCTGGAAATTCCACCTAGAAGTGTCTCAATTAGGTTATTAATCGATTTTCAAATATTTTCTAAGTCTAAACTTAGGGAATATGGTTAATTAATCAGTGTTAATTGAGATAAGGCGTGAATCATCTATAAACTCACAAGGATCTATCCAAAAATGATCCTAGCCATTGATTAATTTTTAATCCTGGTTGTTGGTTCTCCAACAGTGGATTGTAAAATAAAGTCGATGTTGTGATGGAGATCATCCAGTGCAAATACTCAGTTTCCTAGGCAGTTCGATTTTCTCGGTAGCAGCATCTCAACAAAGAAGATAAAGCCAGAGGATGAGTAGCAGGTGGAAGAGGAGAGTAGTAGAATTCCGAGAGGAGGATTTCCAGTTCCCAGAAGAGTCAAAGGAAGGAAGGCTAAAATCTTCAGAGGGCCAGTGTAGGCTCTGCATAGAGGGTGATGCAGGGACCTCACCACAAAGGTTGGGGAAGCTATTTCAAAGGTAGAAAATCATTGTGGGGTGAGAGAAAATTCTCATAATATTTTTTACAGTTTTTTCCTCAGATTAGATTGCCAACTGGGCATCTAAATCATTGTACTCAAAATTACAAGAGGAGGATTTCCAGTTCCTAGAAGAGTCGAAGGAGGGAAGGCCAAAATCTTCAGAGGGCCAGCGTAGGCTCTGCATAGAGGGTAACGCGGGGAGCTCACTGAAGAGGTTGGGGAAGCCATTTTGGAGGAAGAAAATAGTTGTGGGGTGAGAGAAATTCTCACAATATTTTTTCCAATGTTTTCCTCATATTAGATTACCAGTTGGGCATCCAAATCATTGTACTCAAAATTGTTGTAGAATATTAATAATAAAATCTTAATCTGCTACAATAATGTGCATCCTGATTACTTTGTAACGTTGTTGAGCGCGCGCGCGTCCCTGCCTTCGAACTCGTCTGCTGCTTGATCGATCAGCTCCATGGATCCTCCGGATCTGCCTAGTGGGGATCCGGAACTACAACAGGCCTTTTCCAAACTGGTAAAATCTCTTCCTCAGCAAAGACCAAGGCCAACAGCAACCAAGTTCGTGAAGAAATTAGATGTTTTACAGGAAGTTCATCTACCTCCGACTATCCCTCGCATGGCAGCCATCTCCTTAGCAGAGAAAGGCTTAATAGGGCAATTTACAGGACTATGGCCCTCGCCCAAAACAGTGCAAAGGTGGGTTGAACGAAACTGGGCAAACAAGACCCAAGGGAAAATATCCATCAGATTCTGTGGCAGAGGATATTTTACCTTCCACTTCGAAACTAAGGAAGACAAGGATCTAATATTCAGAAACGGGTCTTACTTCATGGATTCCAGGGGTCTCTACCTCAACAAATGGACCCCGGATTTTGATCCAGAGCTTGACATTCCAAGCGCAGTTCCAGTCTGGGTCAGGCTGCCCCATCTTCCTCTTCACTGCTGGGGTGATGACTCGGTTAAAGCAATAGGAAATGCGGTCGGAAAATACATAGATCGCAGTGAACCCAAGGATAATATGCAGGCTTGTGCGCGGATTTGTGTTGAAGTAGATCTGGGACGTGGACTACCGGAAGCAATCAAACTGAAAGTAGACGAGTGGTGCCATATCCAGCAGCTGGACTACGAACAGATACCCTTCAAATGCAAGGTATGTCACGAGTATGGCCATTTTGCAAATAGATGCCCTAAAATTATTAATGTAGAACCAGAAGAGCAAGAAGGGCAATGGGAAACTGTTAAAAGAAAAAAAACATCTCCTCCTCTGAAACCTTCGGAATCTGAAGCCCCTGAGCCCTCTCTCCAGCAACCCAACCATCCCCATCCATCCCATCAGCATCCCTCTTCATCCTCTCAGCAGCCCCCCCTTCATCATCCCTCCTCTCCTCCTCGACCCTCAGATCCCTCCATTCCTCCCTCTTCCAACCCCTTTGCTGCCCTCTCTGAGGAAGAAACCGAGCAGGACACTTCTCCATCAGATCCACTTCCTCATCCCTCCCCCCCTCATACCTCACAACCTTCCCCTGACACCCCCTCTGCAAGGATTACCAGAAGTTCATCGAAGGACCATGGAGCACCATGTGATATTCCCAAAAAACACGGCCCAGGCAGAAAATCAGCTAAACAACACAGAGAAGAAAGTGCGCAGAAAGATATTGCCATGGGATCTCAGACTCCTATAGAATCCTTCATTGTTGGACATTCGGATAAAGAAAACAATTACAAAGGCAAAGAGAGGCGAACACCTCTCCATGCTTCTGGTAAACCATGATGAAAATGCTATCCTGGAACAGTAGGGGATTAGGGCACCCCTCCAAGATAGCAGCCCTTAAGGAATTAATCAAAAGTGAAAAGCCTGAAATCATCCTCATTCAGGAGACAAAGCAAGATCAATCTGAATCCAATAACATTATCAATCAGCAAAAGCAATATAACGGTTGTGCTAGTGAAGCAAGAGGAGCTTCAGGTGGCATCCTAACAATGTGGGACAACAGTAAATGGAGCTGCAACTTTGCCAAAATACATCAGAACTAGATCAGTGTCAAACTAGAAAGCAAGGAAAATGGAACAACTGTAAAAATATACAATATCTATTCACCAAATCAATACAGGGAAAAAGAAGTGTGCTGGGCCACTTTGGAAACAAATATAGAAGAAGACCAAGACAGCAATCTCATTCTCGCAGGGGATCTAAATCTGGTTTTGCATGCAAATGAGAAGAGAGGGGGCATCTTCAGCCCAGACCCATTCAGAAACAGACTTGAGCACATTATGCAGGAGCAAGACTTGGTTGATATAAAACCCAAGAATCGCAGGTACACCTGGAGCAATAGGCGACTAGGAGCATGCAATATCATGGAGAGGCTTGACCGATTCCTCATCAATATCGCATTCCTGTCCTCCTTCTCCACCGGCCAGTCAAACATCCTCAACATTTCCGCCTCGGATCATTATCCTATAACGCTCACCTTGCACAGTCATTGCCAGCTTGGACCCCTTCCTTTCAAATATTGCTCCTTATGGAATCGATCTCCTGCAGCTAGAGACGTGGTGGGGCAGGCTTGGACCCAGCATGTGGAAGGCTCTCCGACATACATCTGGGAATCAAAATTAAAGCAAACTAGACAGGCTCTTAAAGCCTGGGCAAAGAATAATTACCAGGAGCCCGAGCTGATTAAAAAGGATATCAAGAAAAATCTTGAGGAAGTGCAGCAACATATCGAAGTTGTTGGTCTCTCCCAACAAGCCAAAGAAAATGAGATAAGACTGTACTCCCAGCTGAGACAAACAATAAGGGACGAAGAGACCAAATGGAGACTAAAGTCAAGACAGTTATGGCTGCGCGAGGGAGATAAAAATACATCTTATTTCCATAAGCAGGCAACAATTAGAAAGACCAGGAACACTGTGAGCACAATCAGAGATAGTGAAGGATACAATTACGACACCCAGGACTCCATAAAAGCAGCAGCCACCAATCATTTCAAAAATCTCCTTACAGAGGACAAAAGTGAGGAGGACTACTCAAGTATACTTCAATACATGACTGCTGAAGTCACTCAAGAAACGAACAGCAAGCTCACTCAAGATATAGAAGAGGAAGAAGTTCAAAAAGCAATCTGGAGTCTTCACCCAGACAAAGCCCCAGGACCAGATGGGTTTCCAATTAGTTTTTACAGAGAGTACTGGCAGCTGATCAAAAAAGACCTCCTAAAGATGATACGCTGGGCTCTTCGGAAAGGCAAACTGGGGGGATACACCAACTCAACCCATCTAGCATTAATCCCTAAAGAAAACAGACCCTCCACCTTCTCAAGGTTTCGACCCATATCCTTATGCAATTCAGCATACAAAATAATCACCAAAATCCTGTCAGCAAGACTCAAGCCCCTTCTCTCCTCTTTGATCTCAGAAAATCAAGGAGGCTTTCTGCCCAATAGACACATCTCTGATTCCATCCTTCTTGTGCAAGAGGCCATTCATTCAAGCATTAGCCGAAAGGAGAAAGGATTTGTCCTAAAGCTAGATCTTGCCAACGCCTTTGATAGGGTTAGGAACTCTTTCCTGTTTGCAGTGCTTCATAAAATGGGCTTCAATTCCTCCTTCATTAATATGATCAAAGCCTGCATTTCGAATCCTTGGATCTCCCCTCTGATCAATGGTCGCCCTTGTGTTGCCTTTCAATCCTCTCGTGGCCTAAGACAAGGCTGTCCCTTGTCCCCCTACTTATTTATTCTTATGGCTGAGTCTCTTAGCAAAGCCTTGGATTACAACCGAAGAATTGGCCTAATCACTGGCATCCAGTTTGAGCAAGGTACAAATAACATCAATCACTCCCAATTTGCAGATGATACCCTCTTGATGGGAGGAGCGTCCATAACCATAGCAAGGCGCTTCAAAAAGACTCTAGATCAATTCATGGATTATTCAGGAGGGAAAGTTAATCAGGTAAAGAGTTGCATTTATGGATGGAACACAACTGCTCAAACCATCCACAGCATTGCAAACACTCTAGGAGTCTCATACAAGCTAAATTGGAGCCATTTCACTTACCTAGGGATGCCGGTAAGTATGGGACCTATGAAAGCCGATACATGGAATGAAATCCTTGACAAAATAAAGAGAAAGATCCAACAATGGGGATCTATCTGGCTGAATCCAGCAGGTCGCCTTGTTCTTCTAAAATCTGGTCTGTCCTCTCTGCCCATCTATCGTTTTTCTCTGTACCAAGCTCCAATGGCTTTCCACCAAAAAATGGAAAGAGCCCTTAGACACTTTCTCTGGCAAGGAGGAAAAACGGAAAGAAAAAAGTTCAATCTGGTTAGCTGGAAGAATGTCATTCAGCCTCATGAGAGAGGAGGGTTCGGAATAAGAACTCCAAAACTGCTGAACCTAGCTCTTGGAGCTAAAATAATTTGGAGACTGATCTCAGGGGCCTCAGCTTGGTGGAAAACGGTCCTAGAGGCCAAGTATCTGAACAGCACAAGGCATCAACTCTTGGACACCAATATCCCCAATAGAGACAGCACAAAAATCTGGAAGCTCTGCAAGAAAGTCATACCATTTATGTCCCAAAACATATCAAAGGTCCCAGGAGGGGGGAGCAGCTTTAATTTTTCCACTGATAGAATATTAGGACAGCAACCTATGGGATCCAACATAGAAGCAACCCCTGCCATTAGTTGGCTTAATGACAGAGGTATATGGTGCTTAGCTCAAATAACGCAATGGGGAAACCATTCTCAAACTTGGGCTGGTTGGAAACTCCCGGATTACCCTAGAGAGTTAGAAACAAGCGTTGTAGCCTTCAAGAACCTTCTGCAAAGTAAAGCTCCAGTCCAAAGAGGAAAGCAAGATGGCTACCGCTGGGATCCCACGGGAACTCAATACACAGCCAAGGCAGGGTATCAACACCTTTGCAACAGCGCCTTCCCACAGGCCATATGGAATCAATGGAAACTGGTATGGAGAGCTGAAGCCCCCCCTAAAGTCAAATTCTTTTTTTGGCTTCTCCTGAAAGGGAAGATTCTAACAGCAGAAAACTTAAATAAAAGGGGCATTCTGGGTCCGTCCAGGTGCCCAAACTGCTGTCAAGCTGAAGAAACAATGCAACACCTGTTCATAGACTGCCAAGTAGCTGATGATTGCTGGAGACAGATGGCCTCAATCGGGGAAGTCACATGGGAACCAAAGGCAACCATTGCAGAATCTGTCTACAACTGGAGGAAAAATTGTCCTTGGAAAGGAAAAAAGAGCAAATTAACGCAAAGGATATGGCATACTATACCCTTAACCCTTGTTTGGCGCATCTGGCTGGCAAGAAACAGGAAGGTTTTTCAAGACAAAGGATGCAATACTAGAGTTATGTGTCAAACAGCTAAGAATTTAGCGGTGGAAACAATTATAGTTCACACTCATGAAAAGATCGAGACCACCAATTACAGTGTTGAAGAGAGAAACTTGATTAACGATGTACAAGGAAACAACAACAGCATCCAGGCACCAAGGCAAGGAAATCCACGATTGAAGGAGGCAAGCAGCGTTTGGAAATTGAGGCTCAAGGAAGAGGAATTTGCACTCTGGCTGAGCAACTGCAATAGGTTCTATATGTTCTTTGACGGCGCCTCAAAATCAAATCCCGGCCTGGCAGGTGCAGGGGGTCTTATATGCAATGCCAATGGAGAGACTATTCTTCAATTTGAATGGGGGCTGGGTGAGCTATCCAATAACAGGGCTGAGGGACTGGCTCTATTCCAAGGGCTCACCCAACTGCTCAAGTTAGGAATTAAGAAAGCGATTATCTTCGGGGATTCAGCAATTATCATCAAGCTCATGGTGCACAAGCGGAGCACGCCAAACACCCTTCTGCAGCAAATCAACTGTAGGAACCAAATCCTTCACGACTTGTTGGAGGAGGTCCGATATTATCATATACTACGTGGACTAAATAAAGATGCTGACAAGAATGCCAACAAGGCCTGTGATCGCTCCAAAGGCATCCTCAGCTGTAACAACGTCACATCCATCCAACCGTTACCATGAGGAATCCGCAGCCAGTCAAAGCTAGGAGAATCGTAGTCAAAAGAATCCATTACTGCAGGCAAATCCACAGTGCAGGGGATTGTGTAGATAAGGCAGAAAGGACTCGCAACAGAAACCAGATAAGGAAATCAATTCGAAGCATGGGAATCAGACATCATGCAGACGGAAATCGTCCTAAACATCAGATCCTAGATATTGGTCAGGATATGCGTTGGAAGGTGCGGTGGATCATTGGGAAGCGCAGTTCTTCCCCCCATCACAGCACTCTGAAAAAGGCTTTATATGCCCCTGGTGTCCAGACTTATTTCCCCACAGGAGAAATTCGCATTCACAGTTTCAAGAGCGGAATTGCCGCCGCTCCTCTCCAAGCAATCTGCGATAATCTCTTCAAGCTTGAGGTTCTATCCTCAAGAGGCTGCTGCTTTTACCAGAGCGGTGCTGCCACTGCGCGAAAGGAGGCTTACACCAGCAGAAAGGAAAGCCTTCAAAGGCACTGTGAGAAGAATCCGATCAGCGCCTACAACCTTTTTTCAGACCCAATGGAGTGCCCAGAACAGTGTTTTCATTGCAGGGACTTACAAGCTGAATTCGACGAGGTACGTGCACAACAGCAAGCTCTGGAGGATCAGGTTCGTAGTTTGGAAACAAGGCTTGAAGACCAATGCAGAATTCTCCATGAGAAATACAGGGCTGAGATGAATCTCTTCCTGCATAGAGTTCACTCCCTGCATGAACAGTTTAGTTATTTGAGTAACAGATGCGCCCATGCTGAAGAAAAGATATCCATCCTCAAGTATATGATGGATAAAAAATTCAAAGATGCTTCATCCTCTTCTAGTGCAAAGCCAAACGAGCCAGACATGGACCCAGAAGGATCTACTGCAAGGAAGATAAGTCGTATAGATATAGATTAGTCATGGGTTGTAGATGTAAATTTTGGGGCTCACAGTTTGTAAGAATCTACAGCAGTACAAGCAGTTTTAAGGGTAGTAAAACAAAAGTTAGAATCAAGGAAAGTAAATTTTTTGTAATTCCTTGGATTCAGAATGCTCAGGAAGCATCTTATGTATGGCAATTTGCGTTCTTTTTTTCAGTTTAATACAATAGCAACCGATCTTTGTCTAAAAAAATTAAAAAAAAAAAATCTTTATCTGCTACACCGGTTTTCCCAAGTTGGGTTTTTCGGGGACAATTGTCCAAAATAATTGTGTCAAAATTATTGTGTGTGTGCTAGAATTTCTCAGTTTCCATATTTTATTTTCTGCAATATTTTTATCGTGAAAATTGCAGATGTGATTTTATTCGTTATTTGTCATAGCAAATAAATTGCATAATTAATTTTTTAGTTAGAAGAATAATTTCCAGTAGTTGCAATAGTGAAAAAATCACATGGTATCAGAGCTTAAGTGATCAACTGAGAAGCTCAATAGCGAAGAGGAAAATTTCACAGCTCAGAGGGAGCAGAAGGCCAAAGTTTTCAGAGGCAGTGTAGTCCATTGATAACCAGGTTGAGTTGCTAGGGCAGGAGTTCAATTTTTAGTTGAAGGGAGACAGGAAAATTGAATTGTCCATATCATTAATTCTAGAGTCAGAGGGAGCAGTTGCAGCTCAGGTTGCCGCTTAGCAGAATCCTGGTTGGACATAGAGAGTTTCGTTGCAGGCTGCAGAAGCAAAATCTGCATCGGGTGGAAAAGAGGAATATCACACTAAAAAAAAAATCTACTATAGCCATGGACAGAAGTAACATTCAGGAGACTTCATATTTGTCTTCCATATTGGAAGATGAATTTGCTTACTTAGCAGGATTAGCTTCACAGGGAGTCTGGTATATAGACAATGGAGTATCAACTCACATGACAGGGATTAGAGAATATTTCTCTAGTTACAAAGAGGAGCAGATGGACTTCCAGATTACTATGGGAAACAAAACGAAATGTACTCTAGTAGGGAGAGGTACCATAGATTTTCAAGGGGAGTTAGGAGAAAGCACCAGCGCTACAGAGATATTTCATGTGCCAGAACTGGGTATGACCCTGATTTCAGTATCCCAATTATAGGATAAGGGGTATGATATTCACTTCATGGGGAAGAAATTGTATGTCAAACACCCGAGCTGGAAAAAGGTGAGACAGATTGGAGTTTGAAGTAACAGGTTATACCGGTTACAAATCGATTCTCCAATGGCACTAATAAGCAATGACATTAGCAATAGGAAGGATTTGAATAATTTATGGCATGGGAGAATGGGACATCTACACCATGGAGCACTCAGGATGCTTAAAGAAACCGTAACAGGGGTTCCTGAACTTGGCACTGAACACAATGATGTGTTCAAAGGAGGCGTACTTGGGAAATATTCTAAGGTGGAATTTCCAAGAAGTGACAACAGAGCTGATGGCATGTTATGACTTATACACTCATATATTTGTGGCCTGATGTCCACTATAGCTCTCAGTGGTGCCGAATATTTTGTCACCTTTATTAATGATCATTCCAGGAAAACCTAGTTCTACTTCTTGAAGACCAAGGATGAGGTCTTCAATTGTTTCATAGGGTTTAAAGCTCTCATGGAGAATGCGACAGGGAAGAAGATCAAGGTGCTTCGCTCAGATAATGGTGGAGAATATATTGATAAAGACTTCATATATTCCTATGCGAAGGAAGGCATCAAGAGAGAATGGACAGCTCCATATAATCCACAGCAGAATGGTGTAGCAGAGTGGAAAAAGAAAACCATTGTTATATCTGCAAAGGCTACATTATATGACCAAGATCTACCTAGATTTTTGTGGGCTGAAGGATGTAACCCAACAATGTATATTCAGAATAGGACTCCTCATAGAGCAATGGGGAAGAAAACGTCAGAAGGATTCTTCACAGGGAAGAAATAAGAAGTTAGCCACCTCAGAATTTTTGGCAGTGTTTCTTATTGTCACGTACCAAATGATAAAAGGACCAAACGGATCAGACTATAGAGAAGGGCTTCTTTGTTGGATACAGTGAAACCTCAAAGGATTCAGAATCTACATTCCTAGCAATAGGAAGATTGTAGCAAGGCAAGATGTGAAGTTCATGGAGGATCGAGCTTTCAGGAGGTCTCGTGAGATAACTGCAGGTGATCAGAATCGGTCAACAGAAGCTCCTTTAGTCCAACAATAGGGGCAACCAGTGGGATAGGCAGGAGGACAGTCACAAGGGTCGAGTACTAGGACTAGCACCATTATTTCCTAAGGTGCAAGAAATACAGGGAGTTCCTAGCAGATCAAGCAGCAGAGACAGGATGAGGAGGAGCTGATAAAACCTCCCATGACTAGTGGTTGAGCTAGCAGCGAGATTCGTTAGACATTGAGAGATGCAGAGGAGTTCATTGGAACTCCTAGGACAAGCAAGAGATAGCACAAACAGCCTGACAGATACCAAGATTTGGTGGCTCAGGTTACATGACCTTCCAGCTTTCAGGAGGCCGCACAACATCAGGTGTGGATAGATTCCATGGTAGAAGAGTATAGCTCTATCATGACGAATGATGTTTGGGAGGTAGTGCCTAGGCTAGAGGACTGATCAGTTGTAGGTTCAAGATGGATCTATAAGATCAAGTATGCGGCAGATGATAGTGTAGAAAAGTACAAGGCTAGGTTTGTGGTAAAGGGGTATGCACAGAAGGAAGGGATAGATTGTGAGGAGACCTTCACCCCAGTTACCAGATACACTTCTATCTGGTCAGTTACATCTCTAGCAGCTCAGATGGGTTGGTAGATTCACCAGACGGAGGTCAAAACAGCGTTAAACAGGGTGATAGAGGAAGAATTGTACATAGAATAGCCAGAGGACTTTGAGACTCATGAGAGGTGCACGCATGTGTGCAAATTGAAGAAAGCTCTATACGGACTCAAGTAGGCTCCCAGGGCTTAGTATGGTAGAATCGACACCTACTTGTAGTAGATGGGGTTCGTCAAGAGTGATGCAAATCCTAACCTTTACTATTTGATGGTAGAGGATGAGCCCCTCATTCTAGTCTTGTATGTGGATGATCTTTTTTTGACAGGATCATCAGGGCTCATAGAGGACTGCAAGAGGAACTTGGAAGCAGAATTCGACATGAAGGATCTAGGGTTGATGCACTATTTCCTAGGGTTGGAGGTGTGGTAGAAGGATGGGGATATCTTCCTTGGGCAAGGAAGATACGCTATAGATATTCTGAAAAGGTTCAAAATGTAGGACCGCAGACCCCTGTCGACACCCATTAGTACCAACTGGAAGAAGATAGACACATCATATGACAAGGATGTCGGCCCCACTTTGTATAGATAACTCATTGGGTCTCTCATGTATCTGGTCAACACTAGGCCAGATATTTGCTTCACAGTCAATACCCTTATCCAGTTCATGGTGGAACTGAAAATGGTACATTGGACAACAACGAGGCATATTTTGAGGTATATTCACAGCACAGTCGAGTATGGGTTGAAATATACTCGAAAGGATGACGTCATTTTTGTGGATATACAGATGCAAATTGGGCAAGCAGTTCAGTGGACAGGAAAAGTACCTCCCAGTACTGCTTTAGTGTTGGATCAGGTATGGTTTCTTGGTGTAGTAGGAAGCAGAAGTCAGTGGCATTGAGCTCTACAGAAACAAAGTATATGGCCACTAACACAGCTACATGTGAAGCTATATGGCTTCGAAAGCTATTAGTAAGCTTGTGTTTGGCCAATTTAATGTCCTTAAATTTTCAATCATAAATTATCGACCAGGGCAGGTATACTGATGAAGCACAGGTGCACTATATGTGCTAGAAGTTATTTGATGTCGTTATGTTCCTATTAGAGTCTAAACTTTAGAATTAGTGTGGAGATGGTATTGTTGATTATATTAATGTATTGATCCCTAAAGTTGTTAGCTAGTCTTCTTAGGAATTATTCTCTATTGAATCAGTATATGGATGATATGAGAGTGATTCTAGACTTTACTTGTGTTAGATTGTTTTGGATTGAATTTTTATGCTGAAGCCAAATCTAATTTACTATGTGCAGGAGAGATCTATTCTATCAATTTGTAAATGAATAATGTTTGAATTTAATTGCTAAGGAAAAGACTCTCACTCTTTTACTTATTCAACTTCATCCAAACAAGACATTCTGAAAAGTAGCTATGCTATGAAATGAAACAGTTGAACTACACTAAATAGAAAGCAAATGAAAATGGTCACACTGTACTAGATAAAAAGCAAATAAAATGATAGAGTTAAGCTAGGTATAAAGCAAAGGAAATTGCTTATGCATACAATGATTCAATGGTGAATTCATCATACTGCATTTCAACACACAAAACAGAGCATCTATGATTAAGTAATAAAATAAATCTAAGTGCAATCGATTAAAGACCTGTATTGGTCGTAGGGGCCCTCCAAGAATCAGTCGAAAATCTCCGATCAATGCAGCATATAGAAAACATAAAACCAAGTATATTACTTGCAAACGAGTCTTAACAAATTGTTCTCAAAAATTACATAAATCGGCGTGCACCCAAAACACACAGCAGCCATAGTTTTTATAATACTTCTCAGCATAATAGTATGAGAATTTCAAGCCTAAATATCTTTATTTCAATCAAACTATATCGCTAAACAATCGATTTGCTATTAGGAAAATAAAATTGATAAGATTTCGTGAAAACTTAGACTCTATCCCAACGATCATCTTGCAATTGACTTTGGGGTTGACCGTGTTATCGTGTGACCTTCTTGATGAATTGGTTCGAGGGAATAGGAAGGAATCCACGAGGGTATTATTCCTTATCCATCTGTATCTTCCTTTGCTAAGCTGAAGCTTCTGAACCCTGTGAACAATGGAGGCAGCTGCAAAAATCCGGATTAGCTGCAGAAACAAGCCAATTCCATATCTGAATGCATACTTTAACAAAACAATAAGGTATATACACAAATATGAAGAAGAAGACATATAAATGCTTACCTTTAATAAAACCTTGCGTCTATTGCATTATTTACGTATAAGTATAGGAAAAAGGGAAGAAATATAAGCCAAAAGGGTGTCAAGGTAAGACAGTCCTTGGACTCTACATTCCCCCACCTTGGAGGTTTTGTATGTTCTCATACAATTCATCATTGTCAGTCACTTGTGCCTTCTGATCATCGCCTCCAGGATTCATTTTCTTCTTATTTCTAGCAACCACTGGCATCCTTGGTTTTCTCATGAGGATTTTATATTTTAGGTTGATAATTTCTCTTTGCATTGCCCTGTTTTCCTTCTTCAGCTTTTTGTTCTTTTTATACCACAAACTCAAATGAAGGATGAGGTTGTCACTTTTTGCAATTTGAATCTCACTCTATGCTTTCAATGTCTGATTTTCATTCTTGAGATATCTATTCAATGTCTCCAGCTCAAAAATCTCTTGCTTTAAAACATTTGATGCTGAAGGTTCTTGTGGTTCATTGAACTGATTGCTCCCTTCTTCAGGACTTTGAATTGTTTCTTTAGTTGATGTCTCTTTTCTTTCTAATGACTCTATGTAGTCATAAATCTCTTGTTGAACAGGGTCAACACCTGGACTGTGCACTGGGCTCTTTAGAGGCGAACTACAAGGTGGTGATGACACTCTCGGTGATAATATTGGTGATCCTCTTGGGGAACCTTCAGGGTTTTCAGTTGTCTCGTTTTCCTCAAGATCAGTGTATTTCGTAGCTTCTAAGACTACTTGTTGCATTGTGCTCAACTTTGTACTCCTCCTTAGTCCTGAGGTATGTAATCCCTATGCTTTCCTTCTTTTGGTTTTTGGCTTTTCTTCTTGAGGAAGGGTCCTGGTTTGTGATAAATCCTTTGTTCTTTTGCTAGCTTTCTTTCTTCTAAGATTTCAATTTTTCATTTTTTATAAAATTTCCACTATGGGCAGTTCATCTTCTGATAATTTCGGTTGAGTATGGGGTTCCTGTTCTTTTATTACTTCCACTGTTCTCTTCCTTCCCCTGAGGATCCTATTGTTGTTGGGTTGTTCACGATATATTTCTTCAAAATGGTTTCTCACCAGAAAATTTACCCAGTTATCCTCTACACTCCAAAGGTGGAACTCAACCAAAATCTTTATCAAGCCATGATGATACATGATATTATCTATGAATTGAATTTTCTTTTGAACATTCATGGACATTTTCTTGAGACTTGCAAGAGATAATAAGGAAGATTCATCTGGTAATCTTCAAGAAAATGCATCATTATCCTAACATGGTATAAATACATATATCCATACCGACCCTCACAAGTGAAAAAATTTTGAAGTATAAGTAGTAAATTCCTCCATTTACTCTTAAGGGTTGTACTAGGAATACCTTTCTTAAAGACAATGATGTCCATATTTGGGATTTTCAGGAAGACCTTCCAATCTTCTCCATTGATTCCCCCATTTTTTAACCATTTCTCTCCGCTTCTAGGCAATTCAGTAGCTTCTGCGATCATAGACTGCATTATGGTGATCCTAATGTCTCACATTTCAGCCTCCATTCCATTAAAACGAGCATGCAAAAGTCTTTGTCACTTCCCTGTGAAAACCATCGAATTTTTCTATGAATTGCAACCATTGTTTCTTCTACAATAGCACCCTGGTCTGAGGATATCCCTCCAAGAATTTCTTCCCTGTTGGCTCAGTTCGAACAATAACACCCATTATCGAGGATGCTTTGCCTCAAGGACTAGTTACTTTGACAAGAGAATGGTGTTGGTAGGGTTTTGTTTAGTGGCGGAGAGACAGAGTGGCTATGTGAGTTCGGAGAAATGCAAGAACAAGTGGATTATAATGAGGGTTGTGGAAATGAATTTGACTGTTGGGGCGCATTTAAAATAATAATTCGGTGATTACTTCAGCAGATTTGGAATGAGGACGTGACAGGGTTTTTAAGTGGTGGATTATGATGTTTTTGATAAGCGACCATCACCCTTAAATTGCAATGATTTCATTTAATTTTTGGCAGTACTATGTCCTCTTAGTCATATATGCAATATATCAATCCCTATTGCTAAATTAAAGTAGCACATACCTTTGATTCACTTTGCTAACCTTATTTGTTGTTCTGAGATCTCCTGTAGGTACTTTGCTCTGTCAATTATCCTTCAATTTGAATCACCAAGTGTCCCTGTTAAGTAGGCTTCAAAAAAAATTATTAGGTTGCAGAAACTCATCTTAGCTACAGAAACTTGTTCGAGCTGTGAAAAGTTGTTGATTCTGCAGCTGAGAAAAAAAAACTTTAATAAAGGAACTTTGTTATTTTCTTTTTGAAAAAAAAATTAAAGTGCCAACAAAAATTGGTTTTCACTTCAAATTTTCTGTATAAGCATGTCAACAACATGTTGGTTTTCATGCTTATACCTTTTTTATTATTGTTGTTGTTATATATATATATATATATATATATATATATATATATATTATTTAAAAAAATTTCTCTTTTTTTAAAGTAAAACTGAGTAAAATTTCTAAGGTGGAAAAGAAGAACTCTTCTTGACCATCTTCAGTTCTAAATTATCTTGGAACATTTTGACAAATTCTTCTTTTGTCAATGGCTTCTGGTAAAGTCTAAGTCGATGTCAATTTACTAAAAGAGGAATTTTCTCTTCATCAATAGTCTTGATTCTAACTGCACCATTATCAAATACACTTTCAACTTCATAAAGTCCAAGCGAGTGGGTTTGGAATTTTCCTTGAAAATTTTTGAACTTCAAATCAAAGAGTAATGCCCAATCTCCTGGATGAAAATTTCTTTCTTTAATGTACTTATCATGACATCTGGATCTCTGTTGTTGAACTAGGCTAGTTCTCTGGAGGGCTTCTTGTCTGATTTCATCAATCTCATTAAGTTGTCTCATCCTTCACTTTTGTGCTTCTGATAAGTCAAGATCTAACTGGACTGTTGTTTTATAGGTCTGGATCTGGAACTCTATCAGAAGTAAGACCTACTTCCCATAAACAAGTTCATAGGAAGTATGTCCTGTATTATTTCTCCATGTAGTTCTATATGCCCATAAAGCTTCTGGAAGATTTTCTACCCAGTCCTTTCTGTGTAAATTTACAACCTTGGTAAGGATTGCTTCAATCACCTTATTTGTAGACTCAACTTGTCCATTGGCTTGTGGATGGTATGGAGTGGACTTCCGATGTTTGATCTTGTACTGCTCCACAAGATTTTGCACTAATCTGGATGTAAACTATGTTCCTTGATCTGTTACAATTTCTCTTGGAACACCAAAATGAGTGAAAATATCCTCAAAAAGAAATGAAACTACAGCATTTTCAGTAGCAAAAGGAAGTGCTTTAGCTTCTATCCATTTCGTGACATAATTAGTACATGCCAGAATATACCTTTTTTGCTTTGAAGGTGCGTTGGTTCGTCCAACAAAATCTAGTGCCCACTTTTCAAATGGTTCAATGAGTACCTGTAGTTGTAGTGGAATTTCATTTGAAAGAGTGGGTTTGCCCATTCTCTGACAGCTATCGCATCTCTTAACATATTCCTTGGTGTCCCTGAAAATGGAAGGCCAATAATATCCTAAAAGAAAGATTTTATAAGCAGTTCTTCTGTCAGAAAAATTTCCTCCACATGGCTCATCGTGGCAAGATTTAAGTATTTCTGGTATTTCATCCTCTCGAACACATCTTCTGATGATGAGATATGGTCTTGTCTTGTATAACTCTTCATTTATCCATGAATAAGATTTGTTATTGTGGACTATTCTCCTCTTTTCTCTAGGAGACAAATGAAATGGCATTTTTCATGTAGCTATATAGTTAGCGATATCTACATACCAAGGTGATTTATTAGATACTGTAAAAAGATATTCATCAGGAAATTTATCCTCTACAAGTTGATCATTATTATCCTTTTGAATTCTAGATAAAAATTCAGCAATTGTGTTCTGTTTTTCGGGCCTCTCTAGAATGGTTATGTTGAATTCTTGTAATAGTAAGAGCCATCTGGTTATTCTTCCATTAGTGACTGGTTTATTCATTAGGTATCTAATGGCAGAATGGTCTGTGTGAACAAAAGTTTCATAGCCAGTTATGTAATGTCTGAACTTGTTAATGGCATGAACTACAGCTAAAACCTCCTTCTCAGTTACAATGTAATTCAAGTCTGCGGGAGTTAAATTTTTACTAGTATAGTATATTGCATAAGGAGTAAGATCTTTTTGTCCTAACACAGCTCCTAAGGTTGAATTTGAAGCATCCGTTGAAATATGGAACGACAATTTCCAATTAGGTCCTTTTAAGATAGGTGCTTTAGAAATTCTCTTTTTCAAAGTTTCAAAGGCAGCTTGACATTCAGAATCCCAACTGAATTCACAGTCCTTGGTAAATAATTTAAAAAGCGAAGATGCAATTTTTTGTGAAGTTTTCTATAAATCTTCTATAATATCCAGTAAAACCAAGAAAACTTCTAACATCTTGTTTGCAATTTGGCACTGATAACTGAGAAATGACCTCAACTTTAGATGAGGCCATCTTAATTCCTTCTCCTGAAATATGGTGACCTAAAACAATTCCTTCGTTAAACATCATGAAACATTTTTCATGGCTTAACGAGAGATTTTTTTCTATTGATTTGGGATAGCATTGGATGTGCTCTAGCCACGAAATTTGTTGGAGAGGTTGGGGACCATGAGATCTCCAATACCCAAAAAGAGTTTGGTCAGATTCTAAACAGATCATGAGATATTAAAATAATTAATATTTTTAATGGCGTCCCTAAGTCTAAACTTAGGGAAAATAAAGTATTAATGTTTATTAATAACGAATTTGTGTTAGAATGGTCCAAAAGACATGGATCAAGCCAGATATAATCTTAGCCTTTGATTAGGGACTTAATCTCGGCCATAGATATGTCAACAAGAAAAGTATAAGAGAAGGCTTGAGGGTCACTTGGAGAATACACCAGAGTGATCAGTCATTCTATTCTCTAGAGCAGGGTTTGCTAAGAGAGATAGAATTAGTGATTGGGAGATGCAATTGAGGGGAATTTGAGTACAGAGAGACAGAGAGGCAGAAATAGTGTCAGGAGAGCAGCACAGTAGCCAAGGAGAGTGACGCAAATCCAGCCAAGGCTCACGCAGGGCCACACAAAGGTAGCTAGGAGCTGCGCAGAGCCTCAGAGAGGCCAGCGTTGCTGACACAGAGGGCTAGAGGGTTGACGTAGGGTTGACGCAGACCCATCCAGGGTGACGCAGGGCCAGCGTGAGGCAGAAAGGGGCTGACGCAATCCAAATAGAGGCTGACACTAGTGTTTCTGGGGCAGATTTGTGTTAAGCAGCTGCGGAAGGACTATCTGGGGTTTTAGCGAGAAGATTTGTCAGAAACTGAGAGGTATTACTGCCAAGGAAATTCTCTGTTGGGTAGGCTAGTTTCAGCGCCCAGATTTTACTCTGATATTGCTTAATAAGAAAACCCTTAGATAGTTGCACCGGTTTTCCTAGATTGTGTTTTTTCGGGGACATTAGTCCAAAAATAATGGTGTCATATGGCATGTTTGTTTCTGTTTCTTTTAGTTGTTGATCTGTAATATGTTGAGCATGCACTAGTGTTTATTTTCAGTGTTTACATTGTAAATAGCTTGTTAAGGAAAATAACAAGGAGGTAAGAATAAATCAGATAAAGTGCATGGAGGGTTTCTAAATAAGTAAACTTAAAAACTTCAACATGGTATCAGAGCGTGATTGCAGATCATAGGAGGAATAAAAGACATCAGCCGAGCGGAGCAATAACAGCAGAAAACAGTTGTCCCGAGGTGACAGAAGTTGTTTCTAGCAGAGCAGCAACAAGGAAGGGTGATGTAGTGCCTGCGTCATCAAGGGTGAGCCAGGAAGAGGCAGTGTAGAGGCTAAGGAAGGCAAAGAAGCCTCACGCAAAGCCACGTAGTAGCTAGGAGAGCTGACACAGTTGGCTAACGAGGCTGAGTTGCTGGTGTCGGGATTGCGCAGTGCCTAAGAGCTCTCACCTTCAGGTTGTTGGGGTTTAGAAGGCTGCGGGAATATTGCAGAATGGAGCTGGTGAAGTACTATAGTCAAAACAATACCTGACAGAGCAAGGCCAGAGGAGTTGCTACCGAGGGTTTCTAGCCGAGCATCCTGGATTAGTTGTGCGGTTGCACAAGACGATTAGAGTAGGGGGCGTCTCGACAGTGGCAGAAGGATTTCCAGGAAGGAAATCAGGACTCAGAGCGAGTCCAGAAGAGAAATTCCAGATGGGAAGTAGAGACTCAAAGGAGTCGAACAGAGAACTTCTGGGAGGGAAGTAGAGGAGCATCATGGCACTACACGGAGTAAGAGACTAGGATAGACTGGACGGAGCATCGAACTTCACAGTCTAGAAGGCCATAATCTTATCCATACTTGACAGGAATCGTGTCAAGAACTTCGCTTTGAAGGTAATAGTTATCTCAGTCGACCCCAATGATAATGATAGGTACGAGGAGGCAATGGTGAGGGCCAAGAGCATTATCCTTGACGGGGTCAACGATCATGTAGTACCACACATAGCCGAGAAGAAAACGACATTTGAGATGTGGGAGGTTCTCAAGAAGTTCTACCAACATACTTCTGTGCAGAGAAGAATGTTGCTTGATAATCAGTTGAGGTCGTATCAGATGAAGAAGGGAGAACCGATTGACATCTTCCTGGAGGACTGAATGAGATCCGAGATCAGTTGACTGCTATAGGGGTGACACCGGATCAGGAGCTGATGGTGAGGACAACCCTGAATGTTGCATCAAAATATTGGGAAGCATTTGTTTAGAGTACACTGGGCAGAGGGAAAATTCCACCTTGGGACGAGATGTGGGTAGCTCTTCGCCGGGAGGAGATCAGACGGCAGTCGAAGACAGGGAGCAGCAGCAAGGGGATCAAAGTCAAGGAGGAGGAAGACGTGACCCTAGCATCTGAGGGAAAGAAGGAAAAATGGAAGAAGAAGGATCTCTCCAAGATCAAGTGCTTCCACTGTGGGGATCTGGGTCATTATGCGACCCAGTTTCCAAGGAAGAGAAGTAAGGGAGAGTCTTCTGAGACTAAGGTAGCACCACCACGGGTAGAGAATAAAGTTTTGACAGACGATGACTGTGCCATGAGTGCACATGCACCACTAGAGCGGAAGTGGGGAGACATCAAGCTGTGGTCAGGAGGACTACAGGCGATGAGGGGCACAATCCTTCAGGTACCCAGCCTCTTGGATTAGACCTTGCTACAGGAGCCCCGGCGAGGAGTAGTAGGATTGGCTGATGTGGGTAGAGACAGATGTGAATGGAGCGGCAGAGAGAGATATAGTGCAGGAGTCCAGAGACAGTGCGAGGCTAGCGGGTTGCAGTAGTGCGAGAGGCACGGGAGTGTTGCACTAGTGCAGGATGGCACAGAGAGGTGTGCAACAGTGTGAGATGCAGGGAGTTATTGCAGAGCGCAGAGGTCAGAGAGGGAGCACTTGTCAGCGGCAGAGGGAGCTTCAACATCAATGGGTTTCTATAGCCCAACATGGAGATTAGTTACTTACTTCTCAGTCACTGAGTTGCAGTGCAACAGTGGGAAGCAAGACGCAATATGATGAGAGGAGGTGTAGTGTAGATGCAGTGTTGGGAGAAAGGACTAGCAGCAACACGGATGCAGAGGGAGTTGTCATACAAATGCAGCAGTGGCAGTGGCAGAACCATGGGCAGTCGTACAGGATACAACAATGCAAAGGATGTTGGGCAGGAAAGCCTAGCATCAGCATAGGTACCGATGCTCAATGATCAGGGTAATACTCAGAGATTTGTTAGAGCACAGTCCTCGCTAAGAGCGAGTGTTGATTTGGGGTAGCATCGAATGTGCTCTAGCCACGAAATTTGGTGGATCGGTTGGGGCACATGAGATCTCCAATACCCACAAATAGTTTGGGCAGATTCTAAACAGATCAGGAGATATTAAAATAATTAATATTTTTAATGGAGTCCCTAAGTCTAAACTTAGGTAAAATAAAACATTAATGTGTATTAATATGAATCTATGTTAAAATGGTCCAAAAGACATGGATCAAGCCAGATCTAATCTTAGTTGTTGATTAGGGACTTAATCTCAGTTGTTGATATGTCAACAGAAAAAGTATAAGAGGAGGCTTCAGGGTCACTTGGAGAATACACTAGAGTGATCAGTCATTCTATTCTCTAGAGCCGGGTTTGCTAAGAGAGATAGAATTAGTGATTGGGAGATGCAGTTGAGGGGCATTTGAGTATAGAGAGGCAGTGATAGTGCCGGGAGAGCAGCGTAGTAGCCAAGGAGATTGATGTAGAGCCAACCAAGGCTCACGCAGAGGCAGTCGGGAGTTGTGCAGAGCCTCAGAGAGGCCAGCGTTGCTGATGCAGAGGGCCAGAGGGCTGACATAGGGATTCGCAAGGCTGACGCAGGCCCATCCAGGGTGACGCAAGGCCAACGTGAGGCAAATAGGGGCTGACGCAGCCCAGAGAGAGGCTAACGTTAGGGTTTCTGGGGCAGATTTGTGTTGAGTAGCTGCCGAAAGGATTATCCGAGGTTTCAACCAAAATATTTGTCAAAACCTGAGAGGTATTACTACCAAGGAAATTATCTGTTGGGTAGGCCAGTTTCGACACCTAGATTGTACTCTGATATTGCTTAATAAGAAAACTCTTAGATAACTGCATTGATTTTCCCACATTGGGTTTTTCTAGGGACATTAGTCCAAAAATAATGGTGTCATATGGTGTGTTTGTTTTTGTTTCTTTTAGTTGGTTATCTGTAATATGTTGAGCATACACTAGTGTTTATCTTCAATCTTTACATTGTAAATAACTTGTGGAAAATAACAAGTAGGTAGGAATAAATCAGATTAAGTGCATGGAGGGTTTTTAAATAAGTAAACTTAGAAACTTCAACAGTTTCTTTACATATTATTAATACTTTTTCTAAATTCTCCAGTGCTTCATTGAAAGAATCCCCATAAACTGTGAAATCATCCATGTACACTTCCACACAATAGTGAATAAGATCAAAGAAAATTCTGAGGACTGCTCTTTAGAATGTTGCTGGAGCATTGCATAATCCAAAGGGAAGTACTTGGTAAGCGTAAGTTCCCCATGGACAAGTGAATGTGGTTTTATCTTGATCTTCAAGGGCTACCTGAATCTGGTTATATCCACTGAACCCGTCCAAGAAGGAAAAAAAAAAAATCCTGCTAATGTGTCTAAGACCTGATCTATGAAAGGTAGTGGAAAGTGGTCTTTTAATGTTGCTTTATTCAATTCCCTGTAATCGATGCATACTCTCCATTTTCCGTTTTTCTTTGGAACGATTACTAGGGGTGAAACCCACTGACTGTCAGATATCGGATAGATGAAATTTACATTTAACAACTTTTGTAATTCCTCCTTAACAATTTCTTTTAAATTTGGGTTCATTCTTCGTTGAGGTTGTCTAACTAGTCTTGCATTCTGTTCAATGTAGATATGATGTATGCAAGTTTTAGGATCAATCCCTCTCATATCAGTGTATTCCCATGCAAAAGCAAAAGAATGTTTCTGTAAAACTTCTATCAATTGATTCTTTTGTAATTCTTCCAAGTTTTCTTTAACATTCAAGGTTTTACCTGGAAAGATTTCTATCAAATAATTCCAAAAATTTTCCATGGAGAGAAATGATACCTGTTTAGATGAGAGATACTCATTTCGACTACGATCATAATGTGAGGAAGATTCATTATTTTCCAATAGGTTTAAAATTTGGTCTTCCTCTCTTACTTGTTCAGTAGTAAAAATAGGTTGTATATCATCTTCATCATCTATCCATTCTTCATTCTCTATGTCTATTGTTGTTCTTGCAGGAGGGTATAATGTAAATTTTTTTGTAGAATTTCCATCTAAGATAAACATGTCACCTGATCTACAACCGATGAAAGCATCAGTTGTGGCTAACCAAGGCCTTCCTAGGATTAATGGATGTCCTCCTAAATTATTCTTGGGTGTTAGGACCATGAAATCAACAGGATATTCCCAAGAATCTAAGGATACACAAACATCTTCCAACACACCATCAAGTTTAATCATAGACCTATATGCTAATTGTAATAAGGTTGGTGTGTATTGAAGGTTAGGAAGCCTAAGTGTGTCCATAACTTGTTTACTCATTATGTTTATGGTTGCTCCTAGAACAATCAATGTGTTTGGTATTTCGGTTCCACTGATGTGAATTTTTACAATGGGGTTTTCTGGATCTAAATATTTTTGAATTGTCGTCTTCCCCGTCATAATGTCTGCAATTTTTCAGGCTAATTGAATTCTTTTTATGTCTTTTCTTTTTCTTCCTGATCTTTGGGTACTTAGTTCCTTAATTGTTTTAAAAAATATTGGTTTTTCTTTTATGGCTTGTAATAAAGGAATCTTGATATAGACATTTCTCAATTCGTCCATCATATTGTAATTAGGCAAGATAATTTGTTTTTCTACTCCATCAATTTTCAACTATTCAGTGAAAGGTGGTCTAATTGATACAAAGGGTTGTTCTATGATGGGAGTATTTATTGGAACATTTTCTGTTTGTTTATTCTCTTTTTGAGGAAAAGAGGTCTCTCCTTCTTCTGATTGGTTTTTGTGTTTTTGAAGATTTGGTCTTGTTTCCTGTATGACAATAGGGGGTTTTCTTTGTAACACTCATTCAGGCCTTAATTAGACATCATTTAGATCTAGTGGAGTTATTACATAAGTTTGAGGATTCTGCCCTTCCATGTTGTACACATGTTGTTGTGGTATTTTATTATTAGGATTCAGAATTGATTGAGCGGGTAGTTGATTTGGTTTTTGTGGAAATGGTAGGGAGAGATGTGTGTTTTAATTTTGAACTTGAATTTGCGGTAATTGATTAGCTTGGGGAATTTGATTAGACTGGGGTAGAAATTCTCGTGGAAGATAGGATGGTTAATATTGTTGATATTGAGCATAAGCCCCATAAGGATTTTTCCATCCTTGATTCCAAGATTGTGATTGTGGCTGAGCCCAAGGCTGCCAAGATGGATTCCAGTTATTTTGTGAAGACTGAGCAAAATGTTGTGGTCTGAACCCTTATGGTTGATTTGGTTGGGGTTTTGCCATGGTCTCTTGGCTATAAAGTAAATAGGGCTTACTTGTTCTGGTATTCCTTCATCATTAAATACAGCCTTGAGACTTGGTAAAGAAGGACATTTCTTCGTATCATGATTATCTGCACATATGACACAAGTTTCTATGGCTTTTGAATCTAAGGGACACTCTCTTAGAGCATGTTTCTTTTGAAATTTAGGACAGAAAATAGATAATGCAACATTTTCAGAATTTTGCTTGTTTTGTATTTTAAGGGTGTTTATTTGCTCACTTAGGCTCCCTAAAATATATGTCTTAAAGGTATCAAGAAAAATTCTTAATTCTTCCCTATTGATTGTCCCAGCTGCAGATTTATTAAGTCTTGATAAGAAAGGGTCTCTAGAACTCCTTCCAACTCGTGCTTTACCCCTTGAGATATGTATACATAAATCACAAATATCTGCAAATGGTAGTTGATAAATATCTCCTTTCCCAGTTAGGTTAAGGAGATTGATCCATTCATCTTTAATAGCTTTGAGCATGAGGACTTTTAAAGTTTCCTCATCCAGGAGATCGATCCATTCATCTTTAATAGCTTTGAGCATGAGGGCTTTTAAAGTTTCCTTATCCAAATTGTCCATTTTTGCTCTTTTAACATTGTAGACAAATCTTTCTACTAAATCTTCAAGATTTTCATCTTCCCTTTGTGTCATTTTGAAGACTTCATCTTTAAGGTTGCTAGGCATACAATAATCTCTATATTTTCCTAAGAAAGCCTCTTTCATTTGTTCCCATGTTGTTATAGAATGGACTCCTAGACTCATGAACCATTTTAATGTCGAGTCCTTTAATGTAGCGGGGAACAATTTTAGTTTTTGAGCATCATGTAAATAGTCATATGATCTGCATAATACCTCAAATTCGAAGAGAAATGTCTTTGGGTCTTCATTTCTTTTTCCGTGGAAACTAGGAAGAATTGTCGGTGATATATTTTTCATTGTGAGGGTTGTATCTTCATCAAGAATAGGAAATCCAAAAGGATTTTGATTTCCTCTACCTCTACCCCCTCCTCTGTTCCTATCTCCACCTCCTCCTCTACCTCTACCTCTACCTCCTCCAATCCTATTTTCCTCACCATTGACATTGTGTACCTCTCCTTCCCCTTCTTCAACCATGATAGATTCCTTAGAACTAATATAGGGTTCTTCTAATTCTTCTGGTTCTTCTATCAATGGTTGTTCAAAATAAGTTTCTTGTTCCCCTTCTTCACTAGGAACTTCTAATTTTTCTCCCAAAATTTGTTCACTAGTGGAGGATAGAAAAATTACTCCTGTAGTCGGAGATGTAGGATTTTCTTCAATTACAGCTTCAGTAGATGAAGGAGGTGAAATTCTGGATTGGATTTCTGATCTTGAGACTTCAGGAAGTCTTTGTCGACCTCTAAATGAGATTCTGATTTGAGTAGGTAGTGTGGAATCTCAAAATCGTGGTGAAGTGAGTGGATTTGTGGAAATTAAACTTCTTCCTCACCCTACAAATCTACCTCTAGAGTCTATATCCCTACGCATATCATGTTTTGAATTAATGATTTTTTTCTTAACTTCTATTTGTACTTCCCCGACAACGGCACCAAAATGTTTGGCCAATTTAATGTCCTTAAATTGTCAATCATAAATTATCGACCAAGGCAAGTACACTGATGAAGCACAGTCGCACTATATGTGCTAGAAGTTATTTGATGTCGTTATGTTCCTATTAGAGTCTAAACTTTAGAATTAGTGTGGAGATGGTATTCTTGATTATATTAATATATTGATCCCTAAAGTTGTTAGCTAGTCTTCTTAGGAATTATTCTCTATTGAATCAATATATGGATGATATGAGAGTGATTCTAGAATTTACTTGTGTTAGACTGTTTTGGATTGAATTTTTATGTTGCAGCCAAATCTAATTTATTATGTGCAGAAGAGATCTATTCTATCAAGTTGCAAATGAATAATGTCTAAAATTTATTTGCTAAGGAAATGACTCTCACTCTTTTACTTATTCAACGTCATCCAAACAAGACATTCTAAAAAGCAGTTATGCTATGAAATGAAACAGTTGAACTACACTAAATAGAAAGCAAATGAAAATGGTCACATTGTACCAAATAAAAAGAAAATAAAATGATAGAGTTAAGCTAGGTATAAAGCAAAGGAAATTTCTTATGCATACAACGATTCAATGGTGAATTCATCATACTGCATTTCAACACACAAAACAAAGCATCTATGATTAAGTAATAAAAGAAATCTAAGTGCAATTGGTTAAAGACCTGTACTAGTCGTAGGGGCCCTCCACGAATCAATCGACAATCTCCAATCAACGCAGCATATAGCAAACATAAAACCAAGTCTATTACTTGCAAACGAGTCTTAACAAACTATTCTCAAAAATTACATAAATTGGCGCACACCCAAAACACAGAGCGGCCATAGTTTTTATAATACTTCTCGGCATAACAATATGAGCATTTCAAGCCTAAATATCTTTATTTCGATCAAACTATATTGCTAAACAATTGATTTGCTATTCGGAAAAGCAAATCGATAAGATTTCGTGAAAACTCGGACTCTATCCCGGCGATAATCTTGCAGTTGACTTTGGGGTTGACCGTGTTATCATGCGACCTTCTTGATGAATTGGTTTGAGGGAATAGGAAGGAATCCACAAGGGGACTATTCCTTATCCATCTGTATCTTCCTTCGTTGAGCTGGAGATTCTAATCCCTATGAACAATGGAGGCAGCTGCAGAAATCCGAATTAGCTGCAGAAACAGGCCAATTCCGTAGCCAAATGCATACTTTAACAAAAAAATAAGGTATATAGACAAATATGAAGAAGAAGACATGTAAATGCTTACCTTTAACAAAACCTTGTGTCTATTGCATTATTTAGGTGATAAGTATAGGAAAAATGGAAGAAATATAGGCAAAAAGTGTGTCAAGGTAAGACAGTCTTGGACTCTACAGCTTGTTCAAGTAGGGGATGGAAGCGACCAGTGTCTATTGTGATAATGAGAGTTGCATAAAGAGCTCTAGGAATCCAGTGGTTCATGACAGGTTGAAGCACATCGATATTCAGTGTCACTTCATCAGAGATTGTGTATATTGAGGAGCAGCCTAGCTACAATATGTTCCCACAAAACAGTAGGTTGCAAATATACTCACGAAAGCCCTAGGAAAAGCTAAGTTCGTCTATTTCAGAGAAAATATGGTCATGGTGGAGAACTCGTTTCATTAGCAAGGACAGGCTATTGTGGATGTCGCAGATGTTGCAGTTGCAGCAACAGCAAATTAGAGGGAGTTGCAGTGCAGATGCAGTGTTGTCAACTGTATGGCAGGGTCAGCAGCAACACAGATGCAACATATATCAGAGTTGCGCAGTGGTTCGTGGGCAGTATGGTCAGACATCAGCAGCATGATAGGAGATGAGACAAAGACAGGGTGTTGCTACAGGGTGTGCAGTAGCACTAGAACACATTCCTCACTAAGAGGGAGTGTTAGTTTTTGTAGCATTAGATGTGTTCTAGCCACGAAATTTTGTGGAGAGGCTAGAATACTTGAAATCTTCAAAACCCGGAAATAATTTTTGGAAATTCCGCCTAGAAGTGTCTCAATTAGATTATTAACCGATTTTTAAATATTTCATAAGTCCAAACTTAGGGAATATGGTTAATTAATCAGTGTTAATTGAGATAAGGTGTGAATCATCTAAAAACTCGCACGGATCGATTCAGAAATGATCCTAGCCATTGATTAAGTTTTAATATTGATTGTTGTTGCTCCAACATTGGATTATAAAAGAAAGTTGATGTGGTGATGGAGATCATCCAGCACAGATACTAAGTTGCCCGGACAGTTCGATTTTCTAAGTAGCAACATCTCAGTAGAAAAGATAGAGTCAGAGGGTGAGTAGCAATTGGAAGAGGACAGTAGTAGCATTCCGGGAGGAGGATTTCCAGTTCCCGGAAGAGTCGAAGGAAGGAAAGTTGAAATCTTCAAAGGATCAGCAGAGGCTTTGCATAGAGGGTGACGCAGGGAGCTCAGCGCAGAGGCTAGGGAAGTTATTTCGAAGGCAGAAAATCGCTGTGGGGTGAGAGAAAATTCTCAATATTTTTGCCAGTGTTTTCCTCAGATTAGATTGCTAGTTGGACATCTAAATCATTAAAACTTAGAATTGTTGTTGAATATTAATAATAAAACCCTCATCTGTTGCACCAGTTTTCCCAAGTTGGCTTTTTCCGGAGAAAATTGTCCAAAAATAGAAATTATTGTGTGTGCTAGAATTTCTCAGTTTCCAGTATTTTATTTTCTGCAATATTTTTATGGTGAAAATTGCAGTTGTGATTTTTTTCATTATTTGTCGTAGCAAATAAACTACATAATTAATTTTTGAGTTAGAAGAATAATTTCCAATAGTTGTAATAGTGAAAATTTCACAAGTTGTTTAAGCCTAGAGCCACTGCGGATCCTTCTATTTTTTCACTATTCCTCCAACTAATGCATAGAACCCTGAGCGAGAATGTAGCCCGTAGCCCTCTTCCTCCCAACTTTGTATTTGCATGTCCCTTTATGAACCTGTTGGGGTTCTTCCGTTGGGTCGACGTGTCTGTGGGGACCGCCCGACACTAACACTATTGGTTGTCACTCTGTCCATTGAGCCTCTGTGTCCCGGTCCGTTCAGCGCGACATGGCTACCAAACTTAACTTTAACCATTCTGTCGGGCTGAGCCATTGTGGGCTTAACTGTCCTATGGGGTCCTCTCGACTCCTCTTCAATTGGTTGTGGTCTGCCAGGCACGAAACACCAATGCGTCCCGACTCCTCTGTCTCTCGACGCTTTCGTCTAGTGCTCCTTTGATAAACCGTTGGGGCCCAACCAGTGGGATGACGTCACTTCTGCCACGTATTGACATTTGGGTGATGACACATGTCACCCGAAAAAGGGCCACTTAGGTACCCAAAAACACCATATTCGCATGCCACGTGTCCATGTTGATGTCAGCCTCTAATGTCATCCTATGCATCATCTAAGCCAACCGCATGTTGCCACCTATCCTCTTGGAGGAGAGAGAAAAGGTCCACCAGATCTCTGTTTTGTGGAATTTTCCTTTGTATTTCGATTTTTGGCCTACCTGACCAACCTTTTTTAAACCATCGGTTCAAGATTTTTCTCCTCCATACCACTTCTGAGCGGATTGTGTTTTCCAGAGGAGTGACTCTAGGGTAGACCCCAGTCATTGATCTATTCGCTCAACTATGTTGGAAGACCACTTTTGTGACCATAAAGCTCATTTACAGGGAAGTCTTCAGTGTCGTCGCTGCAACGTATCTTGGTCGCTTAGACTTGGGCATCAACATAACTGCCTCAGGGTAATGCCTCCGAGCAATCCTTGTCAGGTGGGCTCCACCCACTCAATCCCCATTGGGTAGCGCTCAGTTGTCATGTCCAAGTCTTCTCCGCCCAGACCTTCCCTTTGTGCACCAAAGGATATGCGCCAGGGTGAACCCTTCGGGCTACCTCCACCGAGCTAGCCTATGTTGTGCGCTCTACCTTTGGCCTATGGGAAGGCTCTCCACTGCCACCTTTACCCAGCCATTTAGAAATGTGGCTTACCATATTCCGCCAAGGTGAACCTTCTAGGGTATTACCTCCGGGCCCGCTGTACTACAGGCCTCCTTCTATCCAATCCAATTTCTCCCCGTTGTTGTTGTGGCTTCCATGCAAGCCCGAAGCTCTCCCTTAAAGGCTCCACCATTCATCTCCACTGCGTTTGGCATTTTTCCATCTTTGGCTAAGCACCAAAGACTCCACCAAATTTATTTAACTCTGCTATGAGGGCCTTAGGGTCATAAAGCTTTGACCAGCTCTAACTTTCAATCGAGGAAGCCATTTCGGGACTTCCATATTACAGTTGGAAAGCTCTTTTAGAGCTCTATCCATTTGGGTGGATTACACCAGCATCTGAAAAGAAATGCTTCCCTAGAATTAGGCCCAAAGCCTTTTCTCCTTTTTGCTACTATTTTGTCACGCTGCTCCATCAGTCTGCTCCCTGAGACCTTCTTTGACACCTGTGTTGCCTCTTATCTGCAATGAACACTTGTTTCCATCACCCTGTTGCCATCAATAACAACATATTTCAACATACCCCACTTTAAGAGACAAGCGAACATCGCTTTCCTTCTTTTAATTATCGTAACAAAAGGATATCTATTACATATTCCATATTATAGTTTATTATAGTCTCTTGTATTTGATTTTTTGCAATTATATTTTCTATAGACCTCATTTTGTTTAAGAAACTGCAATGCACATTGAATGTCTAAGGATCCAAAGGATAGATGAGTGCGAACACTCCACAGTGTTTGATTAGTTCAACTTTCTTAACAACAAAGAGTGTTTGCTTAGTTGGTAGTCTATCATGGGATTCCATTTGAGACCCACTTGCTCAAGGGTGGACTTCTTGATGATCCTTATCAAATTAGCCTTTGCTCAGAGATAGTGAAGTATATTTTCAAGGGGTGTCAGTGTTCCAAATGTTCACACAGTTATCTTAACAATTGTTGTTCAATGTTGTTTCAAGGCAAAAGCCACTAGCATTCTACTTTGACTGAAGATTGCGACTCTATTGTTCAGCTTGCATTCTCTACCATATGGCACTACCTATGGATTTCAACTTTATTGATTCTTTAAAAAATTATTTGCAATTTGTTTTTAATCACAAGTTCAACTCCCCAACCACTTTTTGTCGTTTATTGAGAGATAACGTTCACCATCAACGTCTAGGTGAAAGGGCTTTATTGATAAAAAAATGTCCAGTTTCTTGATCCCTTGAGATATCTTGATTTTATTTCCATATTAGTAACTTTGAGAAAGTGATTATGATATCCATTGTATATACCATTCACTTTCTGCAGTGCTTTTTGAAAATATTTTTTAATAATATAGTGATTTTTCAAAAATTAAAACCATTTCTCATCTGAATTTTACTCACTAGTGGCTTCAATGGCTTCAGTGGTGCGATGTTTAATCGACACTGCAAAACCTCAGTAATCTCTACGGTATCAACAGTTTGAATATAGTACAACTAGGTCAACAAAGCCAAAGGTTGAGCTGTCCACCAAAAGCAACGTTGCATATCCAGAAAATGGACAATTCTGCATCTCTTTCCATGTGACCATATCAATATCATTCCAGCCCATACAGAAAAGTAACGAAAAGAAACTACATATTTCATAGAATTCTCAACCAAACCAACCCAGCTAAACTTATTTAGACTAGGCTGGAGAAGAATAATATGTCATTATGTCACCTAATAACTCGTTTTTTTAATCGGTGCAAAACTTTCCATTAATCAAAAGAAATTTACAGAGAGTACATGGTTATCAATAAGATTAATCTGGAAGTGCAAAAAGCCTCTAACCAGATATATGGGTAAAACTCCTGAAAGCATTTTTGGTCCAAAAAGCTACCTTAATCATCTTTTATCATTATCTTATTAAGACACTTAACCATCCTTTATCATTATCTTATCAAGACACGGCTCAGAAAGTTACAAAAGGTGTTTCCAAAGAAGAGATCGAGCCTCTGAGTACAAAAAACAAAATCATAGAAAAAAGGCAATTGACATAAGAAGCGCCATTCAGAGTAATGAAAGCCATCCATGAGTTCACGTGTTAACTCTTTGTTATCCACCGAACCATTAGTGCACAGTCAATACTGAAAAGAACTGCCAAAAACGAAATTTGCTGCTAAGATAATACCTTTAGTCGGAGATGAGCACCAGGGATGGGGAGCTCCATTAGCTGGTCACCTAGTAACTCGTCAAAATCACTGAAAATTTACTAATCAGGTAAAACTACTCCTGGGAAACGCCTATTGAGACTAGGCTGGAGAAGAACAATCTGTCATTATGTCACCTAGTAACTTGTCAAAATCACTGAACATTTACTAATCAGATAAAACTACGCTTATCAAGGCAATGCCAGTGAAAAAACTTTATTAGACTCATGAATGATCTAAAAAATTAAAGGTACATTTGGGTTTTAACAATGCAGAGTGCAGGTCAAATTAATTAGTGAGAGAATAACAGAAATCTTTGAATCATCTAACCAAACCGTAGTGCTTAACACAAGATGCCATAAATAGATGATGTCTCTCTTTACAACCAGAAAGTGTACCAGACATGGGCTTCTGAAATTAGTTCTCTATGCAAACACATCCTATGGGTTGGGCATATACATATGTATGACAATCACAAGAAGAAAATATGAATGGACTTCTAAATCCAAATAAACTTTCAATATTAGAGAATCATTACTATATCTATTACTTTCCTTTGTACTCATAAATTAAGACTCATCAAGCATTTTAACAAGATAACATTCAATCTGAGAGAATCATAACCATATCTATTACTTTGTACTCGTAAATTAAGACTCATCCAACATTTAACCTACAAGACATGAGCTAGTAACATCAAGTTTCCTTTCTTTGGATGAAACAAGTGCACATGTATAGAAACAGGAAGGCAAAATTAATCTAAAAATGCCACTCATATATGCAGTAAACCCAAATCACTGAAACTGAAACTAAAACGCGTTGTAAAGATCACCATTGTAAACGAACAGGGAGAAGTAGGGTTTCAGATGCATATTCAGTATTAGCCATCCAACCATCCAATAAGGAAAAATACCAGAAGAGCAAATAACAGTCAACAAGCAAGGAAAATGCTAATTTAAAAGCACCGAGGGAGAGGAAAAGATATTGCTGAAAGCCTCTATATAACATACCTTGCTCACTGCCAAGTTCGCTTTACACGATGGAAACTCAGGCACTGAAGAAACATGTCAAACCATGATACATCAATACAATGAGTGAGTGATGGTGCAAGTTAAAAATATGAGAGGCTGGGATAAAGGACCTGCAAAGAAACATAATGAACGGGTTTAAAATGGCAATGTTAGAAGAAAAATCAACTGACGGGCGCAACCTGCATAATAGAATAGGCTTGACAAGCTTGCATGTGGTTCATATCATGCACAGAAAGCACTTACATCAGAGAAAGTTAATTCACAGGAAAAACGCGTCCGTGAAAATTATATTCGATCAAAATGTATGCAAAACAATCACTGGGTTACGAATAACTGGTGCCTGAGACATGAAAGGTGGGCCAAAAGAACACTGAACCCTAAGCGGGTGAGAAATTTGATTGATTAGGAATAGACAACTGACAGCAAAACTTCCAACCCTTTTAAAGCAGCTCAACTTTCAACTAAAACTGCCTACAAGTCTTGAGAGCGTGGGTATATCGGTCTAGCCCAGAAAAAATTCATGTGTTATTTACCACCAGATTGCAAAAGACAAAAAAGGAAGAAATTAATGCCAAGTTCAGATGTTTTGAGCCCACAAAACGATAGTTAATTGGGCCCTTGTCAATAGTAGTAACCTACAACACACATAGCCAATTGAGGCCCCAGGAAAGGGTGGCCCAAGCCATGCAAGCGCAAACCAGATGGAATACTACCTAGACATAGCTAGGGCCTGCAACGAAACAAATAAAGCATCATGCTATCATCAAGTACTTGCATGGCTTCTTATTCTTGACCTGGCTCCCCGAGAAAAGTCCTGTCGTAAAAACCTTAAGAACGATAACCAAAGTAAACCCCAAAGCAAGTACCAGGTAAGAATACAGACGGAAAACAGTGACCAAGGAATATGAGAAAAGAAAGCGGAAATCTAACCAAATCGAACACTTTGGCTAACCTACCCAAGCAACCAGCTTACGTTTGTTTTCACTGGAAGAAATCACGTCTTGAGCAGCTCTCAGTCATAATACATAGTTTTGCCCAGCTCTCTGGCATAATGCATAGTCTTACATGGTCTTGCCTGGGATTGGACAGCAGGATTTGTGGGGACCAAACCTCAAGACTAAGCAATCAGCCTACTTAAACTTTACTAGTAGGGCAATTTTAAGTGTCAGCATGTTAACAAGAACTTTACCAGTAGGGCAATTTTAAGTGTCAGCATGTTAACAAGAAAGGTTATGGCAGACGCATCCCAATGCATTAGGTAACAAGAAAGGTTATGGCAGACCATTCCAATGCATTAGGTTATAAGCATTGCACCATTTTTGGACAATTGGGTTTATCTTGGTAGTTGGGAAGAATGATTGTTATTCTCCTCACCCAGATTTAATTCTAGTAAGTAACATGTTAAGTTTATATTAAGTACGATACTGTAATGGCTTCAATCCTTGTTATTATATAGCCTTGATCCCTGAAAAATAACTCATCCTTGCTTACAGGCTACACGGTAAAGTACTTGGTTAAATTGCATAAAAAAGCATTGGGCCCTTTCCTCTAAGATACAGCAAAGGAGCCAAGCCCACACCAAACCACAGTGAATAATTTTTTCCTGAACACTGTTTTGTTAGATATAATTATCATAATTAGAACGTCATAAATGAAATGTGTTTGCCCACAAGAGTGTGGTCCGCTTTCAGGCAGCATAGTGATTGGGTCTGTATCAGCATAGATAAGATAATAATAATATTAGATAAGATAATTTTATTAACATCCAACAAATGACCACAAAAGGAGTTCAATGGGATTGCCTCTAAGATACAGCAAAGGAACCAAGCCCACAGCAAACCACAGTGAATAATTTTCTCCTGAACACTGTTTTGTTAGATATAATAATCATATTTAGAACTTCATAAATGAAATGTGGTTGCCCACAAGAGTGTGGTCCGGTTTTGTTAGATATAATAGTCATAATTAGAACTTCATAAATGAAATGTGGTTGCCCACAAGAGTGTGGTCCGGTTTCAGGCAGCACAGTGATTGGGTCTGTATCAGCGTAGATAAGATAATAAGATTATCTTATTAACATCCAACAAATGACCACAAAAGGAGTTCAATGGGATTAAAGATTAAGGGATACATCCACTGTGGATGCAATGTGAGGGTGTAAAAGCAATTCCTATGTAATTGGAGAAGAAGAGATTAAAAAAAAACTGAAAGTACAATCTAGGTACAGAGATTGGGGGTCAAAACCCCCCAAGTAGGTGCAACTGAAGCAGTACAAATTCTAAGTAACTTTCAACGGCATAGATATACTCCTCATAACATGGTAGTTTAGCCAAAGAAATTTTCTAAGATGTTATTCTTAAAAAAAACCTAATAATAGGATGTATTTCTGAAGTGATAATGAATAGCTTAATGTAATGGTTAAATTGTTAAGTAATTGGGGGTTACATCACCTACTCTTCTACTAGGTAATGAGAAATTGCATCATCTAGGTAATGAGAAATTGCATCGCCTAATAATGAATTAAATCACCCTTCTCATTCTTAGTCCACGCTTGAACGTAAATACTAAAACTCACATAGTATAACAATGATAAGCGAGGAAGTGGAGGGAGGAGCCAAGGAACCATTGTGATCAAAGGTGCCAAGGAATTGCAATCACACTGGCATTTCAAAATGTGAGACATGTCTGCCCCGATCGGGGTGAAGAACTACAGCCAACGCAGGGCAGTGATGGGATGGGGAGGTGGTCGGCAGGCGTCATACAAAACGACGATCATTAATAGAGCTGAGGTGAAGGGTGGTGGAGCAGTACGCATACCAAGGAAAGGAGCAGAACAAATTATGGCAAGGGCAGGAGAAAGGTCTGGCGGCAATTATCTGCAGTTACAGATGCTAGGTGGCGAAACACATTTAAGAAGAGAAGCAGGTGGAATGACAGACAATCGGAAGCTGGGGAAGGTGGAGAGGGAAGGATTAGTCTGGCAGAGAGACGGGAAACAAAGACTCAGGCGCTGTCAAAGTATTATGACGGAGGGAGGAAGAAGGGGAAGACAGGAGAAGGAGGGCGAAGGGAAGACCACCTGGAGAGAGCAGGAACATATTACGTTGGCGACTGACAGAGAGAAGGATATGGAGATAGGGAAGGAGGATGGCGGGGCGAGAGTGACCTTTGAAGTCGGGCAGAGCAGCAGAAACAGCAACAGAGGCAGGCCGGGTAAAAGAGGGAAAGGAAGGAGACGCAGGGGACGAGGAAGAACGAGGCAGGATGATTATGGTGAAAGGGAGACTCCAGCATCGGATCAGCCGAAGAGAGGGCGGCATTCTATCGAGCAGGCAACTCAGGCAGCCTACAGCAAGGGAACAAACGAAGACGTAAGGAGGATAATCGATGCGTTGGAGAACAGAGTGTTGGAAGAACCTTCGGACCCCGAAATGGAAGAGTGGGATACCCTGCTGCCGGACCCTGGGAACACGAGAGGGAGATTAATGTTGTACAAGCAAGCATTACATATGTACTGGGTGATGAAGCATCTGCTTGCCAGAGCCATGGAGCAAGTCGCAGTTGAGATGACAGAGATCACCCAAGGGGTGCCCAACATGAAGAAAGAGATGGCCAGCCTGCAGTTTATGACTCGGAAACAGGACATCAAAATAGAGGAAATAAGAGGTATGCTGAAGGACCTGACAAAGGCAAAGCGAGAAGAGGAGCCTAAGCAAGAAATTACGGTAGATTGAAGTGTCTGCCCAGTTACTCTTTTTGTTTTTTGCATGCTGTTATAAACTGTAGTGATCCTATGTTTAAGGTAGCTTGTCAGGTTTCTGATTCTAGACAGCTAGGAACAAATTGCAGATAGAAGACTGTAAGGATTTTTGATAGACGATGGTTTTATGTTGGATAAGTAAACTTCTTCAGACAATATTTTTGAGGGACCAACAGACCCGGTTTCCCTTCGGAGCGGGTTGAGGTCGCCTTTGCATGTATATTTTATTTTCGCTGTATATAACAAAAATGGAAACGTCGTAGCTTACAAAAAAAAATGTGAGACATGTCAACTACAGAATAATTTTTTAAATTTTTGTATCGCAGTCTAGTATAGTATTAGAGTGCGTGCGTCTATGGAAATTTTATAAAAGAGTGAAGCGCCATGAGGAGAAGAGGGAGCCAATGTGACCATAGATCAGAGAGAGTACTGACGTGGTTAAATTAGTCATGTTGTTGGAATAGGAGATAATTCGATACCATTTCGTGAAGAGTTTTATCAGTAAAGATTGAGTCAGAGGAATCTGTCCTACTATGCACCTGGGTGGAGGTTTATCGGAGTATCTATGTCAAAAGGACATAAATGAGCATAAGAGATTGATAAGCCGCTGCTCACACCATGGCCACCGCCCACTATGATAGGTTCCCTATCATGGGATTTCCCATTGTAAGAGGTGCTCGAATAGGAGCTGTTGGCAATATTTGCGAGAAATAAAAGCATCACTGGTACACACAGACCCATCGTGGGAATAGAAGCTACAGCTACCACATGACAAGATTTGTGGGAATTAAAGAGAGTCGCCATTGGGAATAGGAGACTCCACGTCTAATAGACTTGCCCCACATAGCTCTCATGGGAATAAAAGAGAATGTGAGAACAGAGAAAATACCAAGACCTCATGTGTCAGTATTAATAAACAAGAATTATTATAAACAAGAATTATTATCATATACAAGTTTCCGCCACTTGAGAATGAACAGAATTGTAACACATGAGAATTAATTGACTGATAATTGATAGGAGAAACCCGCCTTTTTTATTTATTTACTTTTGGAGGATAATTTTATGGACACCAATTGCAAATTTTGAGTTTATTAGGTCTCAAAAATGAAAATAAACCCGGAAGTTTGGAAAACATAGTTATTTTTCAAGAAGAAAAAACACACTTGCTTTCATTGATAACAAAAGAAGTTACAAAACATGGGATCTTGTCCAGATCAACAATGTCTCTGCCAGTCAGTCTTTAAGTATAGAAACATCCTTACTGTGTGTTGTCACCGTATAAAACTTACATCTCTATCTTTCAAAGATACAAAACATGCTTGCTTTTCCAATAAAAATACAAAGCCTGTTCTTCAAAATTCCTATGCAATATGATCAACAGATCATTGTTCTTCGGATGATACAAGAGTAATTATAGGCTAAAAGTTAGCATTATGAATCTGTTGTTAATGGTTCTACGTCTTATACCAAAAATACAGAAGCATATGGGTGGCTGACCGATCATAGCATCATATTGTGATATACCCACAACGAACGAGGGAAGCATCCCCCAGAACAGAGTATTTGATCAGTCCTGGAGTAGAGCTGCATCCCTCTTTAGAGAAACCATCAGCCAAATGATTTTGCTCTCTGTAAATGTGAGAGAAGGAAGTTCTCTTAAAAGAACTAAATAGCCTATGAATCCTCTTCATCCAGTTTGTCAACACTGGAGACTCCAATAACGATTTCAGATTAACCCAACCAAAGATCAGTTTGGAGTCTCCAAAGATATCAATCTCCTCTATAGCTAACCATTTGGCACAGAATAATACTCCCCATAGTGCTAATAACTCAGCTCTGTTGTTAGATCCCACTCCACTGAACCAGCAAAAATTAAAAAGTACTCCAGGATGCAAAGCTATGACCGCCCCACTACTGCAGGTGTTGGCAAAAATTAAAGAGTACTCCAGGATGCAAAGCTATGACCACCCCACTACTGCAGGTGTTGAAAGATGACGCCCCATCAAAAAATCCAACTAGATATTTTTCCCAAACATCTTCCACTGAAAACGATGGCAAGAAAGCTTTGCCTTAGTAGGGCCAATCTTCCGGAAATATGCAGCAACCTTCAAACAAGTACCCCTCAAATTTGGCATCTCTTGATCAAATATCTAAGCTTTCCTGGATCTCCATATACCCCAAAATATGTAGAATGGTAAAGCTTTGAACTCATAAAACTCCAAAAACCATAGTTTGGGACAGTCTCCTAAATTGGATCGGACCCAATCGGCATGAAAATTAAACAATTGTAGGACCCCTATCCAGACTGAGATCGCAAATGGACATGAGAGAAAAAGGTGAGACATGTCTTCTGAGTGGTTGCAGCAGAAACAACAGCGCACAAGACCTTGGAATCCTTTTTTAAACAATTTATCCCAGGTTAAGATCTTGTTATGTGCCACAAACCAAACAAAGCATTTTAGTTTTAAAGGGATGTCTCAATACCAATTTAAGAACCAATTGGCAGCAGTGTCGTGACTACTCCCCTGTGTGATGTAAGTGTACACTTCTTTGACCTGTAGCCATAGTTTTAAAAACCGGAACTGGTTACCGGACCAGTCCACCTAATAAACCGGGTTTCAAACCGGAACCGGTCAAATCGAGACTGGTCAGATCTCAATGAACCGGTTTTTAAAAAAATACATTAAATAATTAATTTTTAATGAAAAAAACTATTTTTAAGATTTAAAACCTTGATTCCAAGCCAATAGGGACAAAATATGCAAAGTTTGCTCATCTATATACCATGTAAATCTCTTTTTGCAAAAGAGCTCCCCTCAAGTCATGCATAGTAGGGCCTTTGAAGCCCTTTCCTACAGCTATAACAGAGTCCCACATAACTTGGTAATAAGGTGAGCGAGCAACATTAAATGGGATATTTGCATCATACCACCATCTAGCAATGTATTGATAAGAAGATTCTTTGCATTGTTTTTTCCAATCATCCAAAAGTGGGTTGACGACTTGGCTGGGAGGCAGTGGTGGCAGACGATGAGAAATAACTCTGGATGTTTGTTCTCTTTGTTCCTTTAGATTGTTGGCCAAGAGCAGGAGGAACATAGTGAAAGGGGTCATTGGTGGAAGGGATAGAAGAGGAGTCTTGAATCTCATAATCATCATACCCACTCTCTTTCATGGCTTGTAATAATTCCCTCTTCCTTGAAATTTCTTCTTGGATGGCCTTCTCCCTAGCCTTATTCTCCTCAAACTTTTCAAACTTGGCAAGGTATTTTGCCCTAACAGGACCTAACACTTCCTTTGGTGCTTCACATGGCTTTACTTGGCCTCTTATCCCAGCCAAGTGTTGTTTCAATCTGAGAATACCCCCACCTCCAATAGATTTATTGCAAAATTTGCATATCATTTTTCCATCAATCACATCACAATGAGCCCATGCAGTGTCCTTGGCTTTTGGAGCCATGTTGGCTTGAAATAATTAAAATTTGCAAAGAAATCTGCCATTTAAAAAAAAATTGCAGCTAAGAAAAATGGAAAACCTAAGATAAATTTAGGGAAAAAAATGCATATGTAGCCTACAAAATTTGATAGCATAGAACACATAAAAAAATTTAATACATGGACAACAGTGAAATGAGGAATTTTTCAAGTGAAAATCCTTACCTGGAAATGCAAACTAGCTTCCTTAGCCTCCTCTTGAAGATGCCAACTCTACAAATAGCTCCAAACTATCTCCAAAATAGCTCCAAGTCCAACTCCAAGCCTCCAAGATGACCACAACAAAAACTCAACACTCTCCGAGCTCCCAATCAAACTCACAAAAACTTCAAATGAGATGTGTTGATCCAAGGGGATATTGGTGGCCACCCGCCTATTCCACATAGACCCCCCAGTCAATTTCATCTGTTTCCTTGTTCATTTCAGCATTTTCTATTTTAGCAGTTTTTCGAGTCCTAAACTTCCAGAGCAATTTTGACCCCCTAAACGGTGCTTTTTGGGGTCTGCGGCAGGCCCATAGCCATAGGTAGAGGCCTGCAACGAAACCTGTAGTACCCAGAGAGACCTTTCCAACAAGTATCAAATGCGCCAAACAAAGGTAATATGACTAAGTTACGACCCTGGAAGTTGGTTGCCCAACGGGGCCCACAAACTCTTGGTGTTAACATCTCCTTGGGTTAGGGTTTTGGTTGTTTAGGGTTTTTTTATGTTTTCCAATAATAAATAGGCCCTTGAGCCTCATTGTAACACAGTTCAGAGGCATGTAGCTGCCACATCTCTTCTCAGAGATAAGCTACCATCGCCCGAGCTATCTTATTTCCATTCTGTTTGTAAGCATAGTTCAGTATTTTTCTATTAATGAAATGAAGTGTTTTTCTGCTGCATCTCTATGTTTATGATTATATATGTAAGTTGTTGCATTCTTGTTTAAGTTCGGATCAGTGGTATCAGAGTGGTCTGCTCTTTCTTTGTTTTTCTTTGCATGTCCCCAACAAGGTCAGGGTATAAGGAGTTAGGGCTTGATATGGTTGAACCATTGCAAGATCAGCCTCGCAAAACCCGACAACCTCACATGGCGGAAGAAAAGAAATACGAGGGGGTAGGAGATCCTTTCAAAATGTTGCTTGAGGAAGCCCTCAAGCGACAGAGGAGTGCAAAACTTTGCCCAAATCCTTCGACGACTACCCATAGGCAAGGCATCTTCATCCAACAGCCACTCTGGAGGCACCACTCCTTTTAAGGTAAAAGTTAACTTTGATATTCCCATATTCGAAGGCCTGATAGATGCAGACGCCGTAGATAAATGGTTAAATCTATTGGAAGGATATTTTTCATATCATGACTTTACCAATCGGGAAAAGATTACTTTTGCACTTCTTAAAGTCGCCCCACACGTCAAGGACTAGTGGGAAACCTATTGTGAACAAAAGGACAAGAGTGAACCCTCACTGTTTTCAGCCGCACCCACTTGGAATTTTTTCTGAGACGCCATCAAGGAACAATATTACCCTGTCAAGAGCTATTAAGACAAATACATAAAGTGGACCACGCTATGGTAGGGAAGGGACCAAGATGTGCCAGAGTTCACAAATATTTTCCATACCCTTTGCACGAAGCTAAATATCAAGGATACTGAGTGGCATTTGGTGCTCAAGTACCACGGTTATCTACACAAATACATCCAAGACAAGATAGAGTTCCTGGACATTTCCTCACTCGGCACAGCGTATTGGTATGATGTCAAGACTCAAGATTGTGTAGAAGTTTAAACAGAAGAAGTGGGACTTTGGATTTGCGAATCCAAAGCAAGGAAAAGGTGCCCCCAAACCACAGAACAAAGGACCAAGCCAAGGCGGGGCTACCCAGGACAGCCCACTGAAGCCGCAAGCAAAGAACAACACCCTGAAGACAAAGAAGGACACGGGAAAATGGTGTGAGTTCCATAAGAGCTCCACTCACAATACAAGTGAGTGTCGAGCCAAGTAGTAACTCGTGGCAGAGCTGAAGGCTTCTGAATCAAACGCAGGTTCCAACTCTGAATCAAAACTCGATAAGGGAACTGACAAAGGGAAGCAGATCATTGATGTGGAGCCCAGTGCCACCGTGGCCACCACCAAGATCCAGAAGATTGAGCCTGAAGATCCAAAGGAGGGGGAACGCCTCTTCCACTCATAGATGTGGGTGAAGGGTTCTCCGCTGCAGTTCATTGTTGACAGCGGGAGCCAAAAGAACCTCATTTCAACAGAGGTCGTGAAGCAGCTGGGCCTAAAGACTACAGCACATCCACAGTCGTACACCATCGGGTGGCTTCACCAAGGATGAGATCTTTGCGTCAGCCAACAGTGTCGCCTTCCCTACAGCATCAATCCCTTCACGAATGAGGTACTGTGTGACATTGCTCCTCTTGAAGTTTGTGATGTATTGTTAGGACAACCATACTTGTGGAAGCGACATGTTGTATATGAGTCTAGACCTCATTCTGTGATTATTACTTTGGCTAATAAGTTGTACAGGATACCAGAGGTAGCCCCGCCTACTGCCATCTCTTTGATCACTGCAAAGCAATGCAATAAGATCATTTCCTAGACCAGGAAATTTGTTTTTCTTATGATTCGCCCCCAGGGCAAGAAGAAGGTTGTGGCCATGGCTTCCAGGCAGGGCTCCTCTGCACAGCAGTAGCAGATGGACAAGGTCGTGGAGGAGTACAAGGATATTTTCACCTCACCCACAGGGGTACCTCTGCATTGTCAGGTCAAGCACTCCATCGATCTGACCCCGAGCGCGTTGTTGCCCAATGGACCAATCTATCGACGCTCTGTTTTGGAGAACGATGAGATCAAGAGGCAGATTCAGGAACTATTGCAGAAAGGGCACATCAGACCAAGCTCATCACCTTGTGGGAGCCCGATTGTATTGGTACAGAAGAAGGATGGGACCTGGAGGCTCTGTATTGACTATCGGGCATTGAACAAGATCACTATCTAGAATAGGTACCCAATCCTGTGGATTGATGACCTTCTGGACCAGCTCAAGGGGGCCAAATATTTCAGCAAGATTGACTTGAAGTCAGGTTATCACCAGGTGCCTATCGAACCCTCCAATGTGTGGAAGACTGCCTTCAAATCCAAGGAGGGCCTTTTCAAATGGTTGGTCATGTCGTTCGGATTGACGAACGCCCCTGCAACCTTCATGAGACTGATGGACGACATCTTGCGACCCTTCACCAATGCATTCGTGGTGGTGTATTTAGATGACATCTTGATCTTCAGCTAAAGTTGGGAAGAGCACCTCCACCATATTCGACAGGTCCTTCAAACCCTACGCCAACACAAGTTGTGTGCTAACTTGGAGAAATACACCTTTGGCCTGACCCAGGTTCAATATCTAGGGTACATCATTGATGAGCAGGGTGTACATGTGGACCCATCCAAGATACAAGTCATTCGAGATTGGCCAGCCCCAACCACTCTAACAAAGCTCCGCAACATTTTGGGTCTTGCCAATTTCTACCATAGGTTCGTGTTGGGGTTATCTCATATCACTTGGCCTTTAAGTTAAGTCACCAAGGGCAGAGTGAAAGAAAAAAAAAATTGGTAAAAAACCCAACAACAAGCGTTCTCTGAGTTAAAGAATCATCTCTGTTCTGCACCAGTGCTCACATTACCAGACCTACAACAACCATTTGAGATTGAGACAGATGCCTCCGACTATACTATTGGTGTGGTTCTTACTCAGCATGGGTATTCAGTGGCTTACCACAGTGAGACACTTTCAGACACAGTCCGAAAGTATCCCACTTACAACAAAGAAATGTATTCCATTGTGCAGGTTTGCCGTCAATGGAAGCATTACATTCTGGGGAAGGAAACGGTCATCCACACAGACCACCGACCTCTACAGTTCATACAGACACAAGGGAAGTTGCAGAACGATCGCCATCAAAAATGGTCCACCTATTTGCAACAGTTCCATTTGAACATTAAGTATAAGAAGGGCAACACCAATAATGTCGTTGATTGCCTCAGCCGACCACTGGTCATGGCGCTGATCACTATGCTCGACTCCTATGGGCACGAGACATTGGGGTGGCCGCATCTTTACAAGAGCGATCCAAAATTCGGCAACATATACCAGACACTCCTAGAAGGGAAGCAAGTTCCAAATTTTCACCTTCAGGATGCACTGTTATGCCACTTGAAACACATTTGTGTTCTTTCAAGTGAGCATGCCAAGATGATTTGGGAGACGCACTACAGTCGAGTCGCTGGACATTTCGGAGTAGAGAAAACAGTGGCGGTATTGCAGAAGTATTTTTATTGGTCGAAACTTCGTCAGGATGTTGGGAATTACATTAGGTCCTGCATCGTCTGTGCCATTGCCAAACCAAGCATCAAGAAGCAAGGCTTGTATGCTCCTCTACCTACTCCTAGCCAGCGTTGGGAATCTGTCTCCATGGATTACATGTCGGGCCTTCCTTCTACTAAGCACAGCAACAATTGCATTTTCGTGGTCGTTGATAGATTCTCTAAGATGGCCATCATGGCGGCCTGCAAGAAGAGTATCACAGTAGAGGCCATTGCTAAGCTCTTCTTTGAGCGAGTATGGGTACACTTTAGGATCCCACAGTCCATTGTCTCAGATCAGGACAGCAGATTCTTGAGTGCATTTTGGTCAAGTCTTTAGTCAATGCTGGATACAAAACTTACTAAGTCCACGACTTTCCATCCCCAAATTGATGGCCAAACAAAGGTTGTCAACAGGATGATCGTACACATTCTGCGCATGTACAACTCAAAGCATCCACGCACGTGGGATGAAAGTCTCCCCTATGTCCAACACAGCTACAACAAAGCTCTCCACAGCTCAACAGGCCATAACCTTTTTCAGGTAGGGCTAGGATTTTAGCCACTATGCCCTATTGATGTGGTCATACCATTTGCAGCCCCTCGGGTAGATTTGGCTCACGTTCAGTCCAAAGTTGAAAGGGCTAATAGCTTCATTGAGCACATTCAACACATCCGCCCACAGGTCCATGATATATTGGATAGAGCCAATGCTAAGTACAAGCAGCGCCATGATCGGCATCGAGTGTCGCACAAGTTCCAGGTGGCCGACAAAGTTTGGCTACATTTGCAGAAGGAGCGCCTTGCTAGACCCTACCACAAGCTTTGCCCACTCCGATATGAGCCATACACCATCACCAAGGCCGTCGGTGACAATGCCTTTGAGCTCAGCATCCCACCATTGCTTGGATTGCACCCAGTGTTCAATGTAGATCACTTTCGGCCATACTTTCCACCATTGTTGGACACATCTGACATTGCAAAACAGCTCACACCAACAGAGCTCAACCCGGACTGCATGGAACAAGCCACAACTGATCAAATCATGGACACACAGATCAAGAACACTCGCCAATAGAGGATACATCTATATCGAGTTGTCAAAGCAAGCTAACTCCTTCACCAAGGCAACTGGTTCACCCGGGACCAGGTTCAACAGAAATTTCCTTGCCTCATGGAGGCTCTACACGCAATGGGGACCATTGCTTCCTAAGGGGGGAGGAATGATCCAGGTGGATATTGGTGGCCACCCACCTATTCCACCTAGATCCCCCAGTCAGTTTCATATGTTTCCTTGTTCATTTCAGTGTTAACTATTTTTAGCAGTTTTTCAGGTCTTGAACTTCCAGAGCAGTTTTGACCCCCTAAACGGCATTTTTTTGAAGTCCGCAACAGGCCCATTGCCATAGGCAGGGGCCTGCAGCAAAACCTCTAGTACTCAGAGGGACCTTTCCAGCAAGGTATCTTATGCGCCAAACGGAGGTAATATGACCAAGTTACGACCCCGGGAAGTTGGCTGCCCAACTAACCCCAACGGGGCCCACAAAATCTTGGTGTTACATCTCCTAGGGTTAGGTTTTGGTTGTTTAGGGTTTTCTCATGTTTTCCAATAATAAATAGGCCCCTAAGCCTCATTATAACACAGTTCAGAGGCATGTAGTTGCCGCATCTCTTCTCAGAGATAAGCTACCATCGCCCGAGCTATCTTATTTCCATTCTATTTGTAAGCATAGTTCAGTATTTTTCTATTAATGAAATGAAGTGTTTTTCCGCTGCATCTCTATGTTTATGATTATATCTGTAAGTTGTTGCATTCATGTTTAAGTTCGGATCATGTGTGAGGCAAATGAGGGAGGTGAGCTCCTTTTAAAGGCTTGGAGAGGGTGTTTTTGGAGGGAAACAACCCTTACTTTCCCTCCAAAACACCCGGGATGTGAAAAATCGGCTAACCTTGAATCCTATTGCAGCGACTGATGTTAATTCTTCTAATTGTTAATTCAATTAAACAATTTATTTGTTGTGTGCTATGACAAATATCGAATTAAATACACTGCAACCTTCACAAATAAAATACTGCGAAATAAAAAATGTTGGAAGAAATAGATGCACAAAATACACCATTATTTTTGGACTAAGTCACCGGAAAAACCCAACTTGGGGAAACCGGTGCAGCAACTGAGGGTTTTAATATTATGCAGTAGTGAAAACTGAGAAATAACTGGCAATAATAACTAGTGAGAAAAAAATTTCACTCCACAGGCGATCCAACACTAACCTCAGCTCGAATTGAGCTGCTCCTTGCTCCCTCTGCGCAATAACTGCATTAACCTACGCAGATATTGCGTCCCACAATCTCGGAAGTGCGTCTCCTCTCACTATCTCGTCAACTGCTATCTAGGAAACTAATACTCTTTTCCTCCAGACCCTCTGCCCAACTTTTGGCTTAGAGTTTCTCCTTCTCCCCAGCAAAACGAAAATCTCTCCAAGAGGGCTCTGCGCTGCCTCTCTGTGACAATCATCGTGTTCTACAATGTGCTCGCCGGAACTGGAAAAGCCTCCTCCTGCCTCACTATCGTTGCCCCTCTCACTGCGCCGATCTCACTAAATCACCTCCGGCAACTGAATGTTGCTACACTGGAGATCGATTTCCCAGCAAAATCGAATGCTCAACTGATTTGGTGTGTCTTCTCCAAGCCCCATCGACTTCTTATAATCCTTCGTTAAGACTTCAACAACCACGATTAAATCTTAATTGATGGCTAGGATTAACTAGAAATCAAGCCATGTACTTTTCTAGAACATTCTCACCATGACTTAATTAATTCTGATTAATTAATCATATTTCCTAAGTTTAGACTTAAGAAATATTAAAAAATGACTAATAAATCTAATTAAGTCATCTCTAGGTGGAAATTCCATAAACGATTTCTGGTATTGGAGAATACATGTATTCTAGCCTCTCCACCAAATCTCGTGGCTAGAACACATCTGATGCTACAAAAATTAACACAGGAAGCTTCAAAAAAGACTCTGTGTGGGTTTGTCACCGTCCGACGCAGCCTTGGCAATGAACCAGCCGGTTTATGACCGAACCGGTCTGTTTGACCATAAACCGGCTGGTTCTGTCATAAATCAGCCGGTTTGGTCTGGTTTTTGTGATTTTTTGGTGAAGTCAGCCCTTAAACCAAGTTTTTTGCCCGGTTCAACCCGGTTGCCTAATGAACCAACTAGTTTGACAAGTTTTTGGTTCATGCCGGCCGGTTTTTAAAACTATGCCTGTAGTTTCCCATCTTTTTCATTGTCGTTCCATGATAACACATCCTCCTTTGTCGACAAGAAGATGCCTGGAAGGCGTAATTGAAGAGTGTGTTTGTCCCATTCTGCAACTAATGATACTGAAAGGCCGATATCCCTGACATCCATCCAAGACGACAAGTCCGAAATGGGACCTTGTTCCACGTAAATTTGATTCAAGTATAATAGTCCTTAATGGTGTAAATGATTAAGTAATGGAACAAACAGAGAGTGTAAGTATTCAATCCTTGAACAGATGCCAACCCAATTGCCACACGCAATTCTGAGCCTACCTCCCATCTCCACGAGAGAGACGCAGCCTTTTTTATCCTGTGCTCCATCTCCGATCCAACTATCCATAGTTGGAAAACATAGTTGTCTGCACAATATTTCCATAATCATATAAGAAATGATTGTTGTATGAAACAAATTCCCTATTCCAGTCAACTAATGACCTCCTGGATGAGCTCCATAAGTCTGGAGCATATCAATGTTTTTTATAATGGGCCAATGGTAAGAACTGTAAATCACCAAGTTATAGTAGTGAATTTAAATATGTTTAGTGCCACTGAGTCATAAGTAATGAATTCAACTTTGTTTGGTGCATTTGAAACTCTTAAAAATTGCCAACTTACCCCATATATTGTTGAATGGAAACCAAAAGTTTAATGCGTAGCATTTGAATTCATAAAAAGAAAAGTTGCTTGCAATCTTTGAATACAAATGTTTGAACAGAGTGTGGCAATGCCCAAGTGAAGCATGAAACAAAGAATCAAGAAGCTGTGATATTAATCAAGCTTTTGAATGAGATGCTCCATATAGTTCAATATGGTAATGATGCATTCATCATGTGGGGATCTTTGGAACATGCATGAAACCTCAAAAAGGGAGAGCCTTTTGTTAATATCAATTAAAATGGAATTTGACTCCAACCAAAATAATTTTATAAAAATTAAAGATACTAAATATCAACCAAAATCAATTGGATGGAAAATGCAAGAAGAAGAAATCATGCATACGACTTTGAAAGTTCACCTCCCTCCTATACAAATTTAATTGAAAAAACTTACCATTACTACCACGGATAAAGATCTAACATTGGAGCAGTTGAGCATTAAGCTTTGCAATAAGGATGAAAAAAGCAGTTGGGGAGTAACAGTGGGAATGAGGCTTCTAGGATTTTACCTGCAACAAAGTTTGAGTAAGGGCAGCAAACGGGGAGAAGACAATGATTGGAATAGATCCTCCGAATCAAGTAGATATAGAAAAGCTGTTTAATGCTTTTATTGTGGCAAGTTAGCCCATATAAGCTGAATTTGCAGAAGTCATTGAGGGATTGAAAAGCACAACCAAAAGCATTATTCCAATGACCAATCCAAAAAGCAACATGCTAATACCCCTGAACAATGAGAAAGAAGAGTTCTATGCTCAGGGCCAAAAGCAAGGATTCAAGGACTGGTAACAATAATCGGTACATTGATTCATGGGCATCTAGACATTTTACCAACATTACTGATTGATACGCTGATTTTGTGGAGGATAAATTACAATCTAATTTGTTGTGTTGAGTGGCATAGAGGAATACAAGTTAGAGTAAACGAAAATGTCCTACTTCAATTAAGAGGTGAGATGTAATGATTAAAGATAACTATTGTGTCATTTGGAGAAAAATCTACTTTCAGTTAGTGGTCTATTGAAGCATGATCTACAATAACATAAATTTTAGCCCTAATAAAGTCCTTATCATTAACAAAAATGGAAAGAGTGTATTTGCTATGGGTCTGGAAAAACAAGGCTTATTTTCAGTTGATAGAAGATAAGAATGTAGGATTGGTTCAGCAGAAAAATGGTTCTAAATTTCACTAAAAACTCAGTCATAATGCCTAGGTCAGAAAGGTGTCAGGTGAGACAGAACTCTAGAAATGAAGCCGTAGATGATACTGCTGCTGAAACAAGTCCAAATCAGCAGAGAAGAAAAGGCAAGCCAAGGGGTATATCATGCACTATCTACTATGATTCAAGAGAAGAAGACCCTCGGAGAGGGTGAAGATGAAACCATAAAACGAGCTAGTCCTTCAAAGAAGCAAACACAAAATTTTGATAAGTTGTACCACCAAGATGTGGAGGTGGTTAGTTTGGTGAACAAGCCAAGTCCTATGTCAATGGTGAAAATTCTAACTATTCAATGAACATCATCCTATTGCTGATTCAATGGTCAGACATAAAAATGGTGATGTAATTTGCACTTAATCAACTCTTTAGATATATTTCACTTCCAATCCCTGGTTGAAGACCTTATTTTGGAGCGGGCTACAAACATCTTGCTTTTCTCAAACACTTGTTTTTTTTGTTTTTGAACAAGCATATAAAATGACCATAATGGAAGTTTGTCAGATATAATGGTCATAATTAGAACTTGAGACTTCTTAATTAGGACTTGGACTTGATAAAAACTCAGGAATAACGTGATGTAATAATAAGTTATTTAATATAATGATTAAATGACTTAACTATTTGGGACTTTCATAGCATACTTCCCTTTTACTATGTAATGAGACATTGCATCATCCAACAATGAACTAATCCACTCTTTCCCATCCTTACAGGTATTCTTGCACACATTCATGTGTGTAAAACTCACAGTTCTACAATTTTTTTGGTCCGACAACCAGACCAAACACTCTAGTGGCCTTTTTGTCAAACGTGATCTGTGTTTGCTCCTAATAGTGTTCAAACCTTCGTAAGGCTTTACCCCTCATCTCTCCTAAATGCAATAGTTTGTTGAATCTTGTACTAAACACGGCTAAGGTCATTCTCTTCAGTTAACAAATTGGCTTGTAACAGATATTTGCAAAGACAAGGGACATAATTACCAGATGTTGGCAAGAATGGGGAGTATACAGACCCTCCTTTAGCAATTCTGTTAGCCCACAACGTTTGGTGCAGCTTCAATGCCAGCCCCATTTGTTATTTCTCTTCTAAGAATATAAAAGGTTAAAGGTGCAAGCATCTCAAGATAAAAGTTAATTTATCCTGATCTTCATCTAAACCACACAGTAGTATGACATATCGATCAACTCTGTAATAAGGTATTCTTAAATGAAGTATATTTGCGACCTGCAAAACTAATGTCCTTCGTTCTTTACCGTTAATATGTTCTCGACAAAGATCATTTTCAAGGAAAGGAATCAGGTCATGCTAGAAAAGGAGAAGCAAAACAGATACAGCATAATTAAAGAATTCGTTTGTGGGAGAACTAGTACTATAATATATCAAAAATTTATGCGGAACTATCCTGGTCGGTGGCCACATTTCAAAAGAAAATATGCAAAGTTGCAAACCTTGATACTTAATTGTGTTGGCTAGATAGATGTCCAAATCACAGTTCAAAATTTGTATCAACCATTTGCCAAGTCTACAACTATGTTCAGTTCTAAGTTACATGGGTATGGATATGGATATGGTATCTGATTTAGATATGACATATTTTTAAAAAGGTTTGATATAGAAGATTTTTAAAAAGGTTTGGATACGATGCAGCTGAAATAGGACATACACATACATGCATCCCAAGGATGATGACCAGATCATGCGGTTGCAATAGCTTGTGCTTAAGTGATGAAAATTATGCTTACTTTGGTAGTAGCCTTTAATGCTTTAATGGCTTTCTATTACTTGTCCGTTGTATTATGAGCCTAACCAAAAATCTGCTATTAAAACAGAAAGAAACTCAATCAAAATCTGAAAAGTTGAAGATCTGTCATCTTGAACCCAATGGTCACAAACATTAGTATTTCAAAAGTGGCAACAACAATAAATCAGCACTAACAGGATCAATTCACCACTAACAGTATTAGATTCAACACTAATACTTGTGGTTTCACAGCAGATTTTAGAGAACCATGACAGCAGATATTCAGATTTCTTCAACTATAACAATAGATAAATACCAAAGATGTTGAGAACACCCACAAAATATCACATAATCCAAGTAAATCAGTAAAGATAACGGATATTTTCCGAAGAAGATATAAAGGTAGTATGAATGCCACTCTTGGCCCAGCTTCTTCCCCTAAGTAATATTTGGAGGACCCAAAAAGAAGATATAAAGGCAGAGCTCTTGGCCCAGCTTAGTTCCCTACGCAATATTTGTGAAACCCAAAAACTCTAACATCTACACCCTCATTTTCATTGCACACACTTCTAAATCGGGGAAGAGATATAAGCAAACATTAATACAAAATCCATTGTCAGCTCTAAACAAGGGGCCGTAACCACATAATCAACAAAACTTATCCACAAAAATAATAAAATAATTGCCACCAAGGGCTAGTTGGGGGTAGGTGGCATCACTTACATGGAAATTAATTATAACAAAAATATCTATACCTTGCCCATCAAACACAAAACTGCGCAATCAAATTTAATTACCTCATTGCTGTGCATGATAATAGTGTTTCTTCTTAGATGGAAACAGTACATATTGAGGTACTATAAGACTACCTATCAAAGATTTTTGTACTTAAGCTTAGATCTTAACAGGGATTTTGTTTATCTCAATATTTTTAATCGACTTTTTTGGTTTTTTAAGTTTCAAAATGTCATATATTTGTGCCTCTTTATGAACCTGTGATGGATGCCCATCTTGCCCATTTTATTTTGGTTTGGGAAACAGTGAATTATACATGTTAAATTATTAGGTATAAAGAAGCACTTTTAACAAAAACAAAATCACAAGTCTAATTTCAAATCCAAATAACATAACAAGATACAACATTTAAGACACTTTAGCCTGTTTTGATCCAATGCAAACATTGTGTTGGAGAAAATATCATTGAGGGTTCAGAAAATAATATATCAGCAACATCAAGGAAAATATCAAAAAATATCTAGAAATTTTTAAAAAATCCCAAAAATATTCATTTTTTTCCAATTCTTTAAACATCTAAAGCAACAACATCATCAAATAAATGCATTGCTATATAAATATGAAAAGAGAACAGATATATAAGATGTATAAGATGTCGATATATCACACGTCAACACTAAATCATGTCCAGCTTGTTAGCTCCAAAGCCTCGAAATATTATCAAAAAATATAATAAAGGTATCTCATCATCACAAGCCATGTACAATGAAACCAGATAAATAAATCAGTGATTCCCTTTGCCCCTTTTACAAGCAAAGGTAATGGTCCTAGAAATGGCTGTTCCTCTCAAGAAAGAAGGCCATTGGGCTAACATTGGACTTTGACATCATCTAGAAGAAGAAGAAGAAGTTAGACTCCAACATCCTCTATTGGTGTTACTGCAAATTCCAATTCACTCTATTGGAGTCCATGAAGATGGTGGTGCTGGCACACTCACAGTGTCAATAGTCACCTTCTGTAAAGGTGTCTTCTCTAAAATATCCTCTTCCTCTCTCTCCATTACGACCTCCTCCTGTGCCTCCCCACTCCACAATAAAATGGTGATGGCAAATGAAAATGCTCTCCTTGTCCTTGGCTCAAGCCTCAAGGAAAAAAAGTCTCTACCTCCTTTGCTCTCCAAACCAAAGCAGTCATCAAATCGGTCAAACCCAAAAGCTGTGAACCAAGCTGTAACCAACAAAAAAATACCAGTCAAGCAAAATATAAAATATTCAAATTTCAAAAATTTAATTTAAAAGGTTAATTTCAGGAAAAAAAAAACACTATTTTGGTTATATGCACTCTTACTTTCTATATACATTAGAAATTTCGCATATTTGGGTATAATGGTTTGGATTCATATAATTATATGAATCCAAACCATTATACCCAAATATGCGAAATTTCTAATGTATATAGAAAGTAAGAGTGCATATAACCAAAATAGCACAGAGTGCAATCCATCTCTTGACCAAAAATACCTCGAGAGTCCAAAAAATATCATGTTACAACAATAAATGCGTATCATCCAAGTCATTGCCTATATTGGGATCTTTGTCATCAATATCACCCTATAAGCATTAAAATAAGAAAGAAAAAGCTTAAAATAATTTTGCTTGAGTGAATGGCACATTTTTACTAGGGTCATGACAAAGGAATTCAACAATTAGTGCCACCAACACCAAGGTATATAGAGAACTTAATGCTTTTAATTAAATGTCAATTCCATACCTTCGTACATGATAGAATCCAATGGAAACGTTGCAATCCTAACAATGCCAAAATCCTAAAAATTGTTCAAGTCAAATAAATTTTGAATAGCATCTAAAATTATACCTTCTCCATATGGAATCCAATGAGGATGGAACCACTCTCGAGTCTCAAACATCCTGAAACAATTAATAGTAATGTTAAAAATGTTAAAACTTATATAAAGAGATGAAAATGAAAAATAAGGAGAATGTTGACTTTTACTTAAGTAATGGGATAAAAGATAAAGGAGAATATCAACTTTTACTTCTCAATATTACCATTAATTTTAGGGTTTCCTGGTTCCGATCCGGTTCTGATAACACGGCTCCAAACCCTTTGCTCTCTTTGCAAAATTTAGAATTTCAATATTTGCCATGGTTTTTCTTTAAATAATTCAGAATTTACAAATTTTGAGGTTTATTCAGTAAGCAAAAATCTGGTAACCGTTGGGTTAAACATGTAATTGAAATTTTAGGAAAGCCTAGAGGAGATATTCAGAGTGTCTAAAGGTAGCAAGTAAAAGTGATGAAAACAAATAGGCAGACCCTTTCTGTTACAAGAATCTCAGAAAATCAGGCGATACGACTCAACTGGACCAGCCATCAATAAAATCTGCAAAGTAAATCCAAAGGTTAAACTCATTGTTGCTACTATTTGTCCTGAAAAAAATCATCATTGCTACGATTTGTCCTGAAAAACTAACAAAGATCAGAAAATGTTCCAATAAAATTTGAATCATATAGTAAAAACCAGTTATCATATTAAGTTTATTCCCTAATGGCATCACGAGTGTTATTTATTTTATTGACATGGCATAGCTGCATTCAGCCGACCAGTAACAGCATTTCAGAAACAGCAGAACTGATTCAACAAAGGAAAATGCTGAGATGTCCACTAAATGCAACATTGAATGTCTAGAATAAGGACTCATTTGATTTTCCTACGTGTCCCTGTCACACAACTGGTCATGGGTGATGGGTCAGTAAATGAACTGTTGCAACCCATAAAGCAATACCTCAAAGTTAACTGAGTATTCATAGGATTCTGAACAAAACTAAGCCAATCATGTGAGTTAATCACTTTGAAATATGGAAGAACAGGATGTCTGGAAGCCTAGTCACCCGATAATTCAAAGTAAACAACTACTGCCTACCAGGTACTGCCAGCCAGTAAACTCTATTGTGTTGGGACTTTTAAGCATCCATAATGCCAGTCAGGTCGCTACATGAAAGCATACCAACAAAGATCTCTGAATCATCTAACTAATCTAAGTACTTAACGAAAAGATGCCATGAACAATTAATGCTAACTTGACAACCAGAGGGTGTCCTAGGCATGCTGGCCTCTGAAATTAACTATGCATGTGCAATAAACATATTTGGGTCTGACCATAAACACTAACACATGTCATGACAATTACTAGAAGAAAATAGGCATTGAATACTAGATTTAAATTAACTTTCCTTTAATAGAACAATGATTGTTTCCACGCCATAGGCAGAGATCCACGCAACTTCAGATTCCGAATCAGTGAAACCTTGGGTTTCCTCTCAATATCATCTCACACCCCCCAATGGATCAACCAACCTTCTCAAGACCCTTGAGGAGCTATCATTCCATGCCCCAAGAAAACCACCATCAGTCCAACAAATGAATCAGAGAATCCCAGAGTCGGGCTCCCCCATTCAAAGCACCACACTGCAGTTTCAGTAGAGCAACTAATCTCCATCCAGAGTTTCCTCCCCATGGACTTGGACATTAGGAGAGTTGGGCTTCTTCACTCTTGTATTCCCCCAGTATCATGCTGCCAAGACCCCTCAAAGCCTCCTCTTGAGGACATCATCTGCCAAAGCATCAACCCCTTCACAATCACCAATGACTTCAATGAGAAGCCTGCCTCTTAGTCCCCTCACTCAACCTCAACAACTAACTCGGACATGCCTTGAGATCCTCTGTTTTGCACAGCACCTAGTTTCAACCAATGTGGAAAAAGTCAAAGTCGGGATTAAATCGGCAAGGGTCCAAAAGTTGAAAAACTTGTTAAAGTCTAGAGTTTTTTGAAAAATTCGGCAAAATTAAAAAAACACAAAAATATTCATTTTATTTTTATTTTTTTCAACATCTAGAGTATCCACAACATCAAATAAATGCACTTCCACATAAACATGTAAAGAAAACTAATATATAATATGTATATGAAGTCTAGTGCTACATCACATATCAAAATAATGAATCAACTCTTGAATCTTGAGTCTTGTCTGAGTCTCAACTCTCAAGAGTCAAAATATCAACAAAAATATAATAAATGTATATCATGAGTCATCTACATGTCATAAAGTAATCAGTCACTAAGATCCTCTTCCCCTTTTACAAGAATAGGGAATGGCTTTGCCTTTTCCTCTAGAGTAAGAAGGCCCAGCCCCTAAAAATACAAATGGAGTCAGTCGTCCTCTAGAAGCCAATAAAAGAGGTGGCCTCTGTCCTATGTTGTTGTTGCCCATCCTAGATGGTGTCACCTCCTCCTCATCATCCTCATCCAACTCTGCCTCCTGACCCTGATGTTGCTCCCCCTCCTCTACCTCTAGCTCTTTGTCCCCTACAATTGCTACCTCCTCTGGATCCACATCTAATCAATCCGGGATTGAGTCCATGGTTGGCCTCTCAATCTCGACCCTCCATGCAGTAGTGGTATCAATATTGTCCAATGAGATGGCTTCCACATCAAGAGGTTTCTGAAGTTGTCTCACCCACAATTGAAGATTGTAGTAGACGTAGACCATGTAATTGAGGCATTGGGACTCCAATTTGTATTAGGGTCATAGATTGTAAATTAGTACTTAGAAAATTTAAATATTAAAAATAATCAAATGAATTCAAAAAATTTAATTTGAAATTTTTTTACTTGTTGCGCTTTTTCCTGTGTTTTTTGTCCAATACACTCTAGTTGCGCTCACACCCAGAGGAACTACATGTTTGGTTGAGCGAATAACAAGCTTTTGGAGATGGGAGCCACCATAGCTTGTCCACCAAGTATCTACAAGTTAAAAGAAAAATGAGAAACATAAAAAAAACATTGAAATTCTAAACTTGAAAATTTGAAACAAACTAAAGCTGAACTGGCATTTTGGTCGTCTTATTCTTAATAGCCATGGTAAAACCGAATGTGCCACCCCCCATCCTATATACCTCCATTTCTTTAGAAATATCTTCACGTTCTTGCTCAAATGACACCATCCTCTGGACACAAGTGAAAAATCCATCCATCACCTCGGCATCAAATCTGAAACCACAGGCATAAGAAAATGCGGGGTTGAGGTAGATAACTACAACATGAATGGGGCGATGGAGGGTATTGTTCCATCGCTCATCAATCACTCTCCATATGACCTGTTGTTTCTCTAACCCCTCGTCTCCCTTATCTTCATAATAAGCACGAATGACTTCTTTGGCCCTATCCATGGCCTCATACAAGCAGCCCATTGTGGGCTTGTCTCCATCAGCCAACCGAAGAACCCTTACCAAAGGTTCTGAAACAGCACCCACCTCCTCTACTCCTGCCCAAGAGATCTGATCATATGAAAGTTTGAAACTAGTCTGCATATGCCCTCTCCCTCTGGTTTGCGGCTACTAGATAAAGCACGCCAATCCGGTGAAAGAAACATGCTCTTCACATCCCATATAGAATTCAACAAAGATTGAAGAGATATGAAAGTAGTGGCAAATTGTGTAACAACAGGACGCACCAACTCTTTGTTTTTGGTGAATTTTCTCATCAAGCTAAGCACAAATGCATGATTATATATAAATTTTGTTATGCTCTTGGATGATTCAACAATATCCCTCATAATAGGAATCTTACCTATATCCTCCAACATCAAGTCAATGCAATGAGCAACACGAGGTGTCCAAACCAAGTTAGGATACCTCCCCATAAGAAACTTGCCAGCTGCAATATAATTTGTAGCGTTGTTCGTTATGACTTGGACAACATTACTTGGGCCTACTTCTTGAATGAAGAGGTCCAACAACTCACATAATAAACATGCATCTTTAATGTGTGCAGATGCATTAACAGATTTCATAAACATTGTCCCCTTGGGACAACTAACCAAGATATTAAGAAGGGTCCTACCCTTCTGGTTAGTCCAACCATCTGACATGATTATGCATCCAGTGTGTTCCCATGACGCCCTAAACTCCTCCAATCTAGAAGTGAAATCAGTCTTTTCATCTTGAAGAAGAGGCCCTCTCAATTCTGCAAAGGTGGGGGCTTTGTACCCTGGGCCAACGAAAACAACAACATCAAACATAGGTTGGTAGAATGGGTTTGTCTTTGCAATGTAAAAAGGAACATCACTCCATAGAAGACACTTACTGACCAACCGTCAGCTTCTGCCATGTCCTTTTTTTAAGTACTGATTTGATGCCAGGTTGTGCACAAGGTGTGGTTCTAGGAACAAAAAAAGATGAGGAAGATGAGGGGTTGGGACATATGGGTGTGGAAGGTGATGCTGAAGAAACACTGCCACTCTCATTTTCCCCCGCTCTTGAGGCCCCTACAAGTTGGATTTTTAGTGTTGCCTTGGTGTCTTTTCCCTTCTCTTTATCCATCAACGATTGAATGGCCCATCGGATGATTTATGGAGATGTATTTGGGCAAAGGTCAACATTTTGCACCAGAATTTGCCCCAAATGGAATTTTAATCTGTTGATACATCCTGACATAAGTTTGCCACACAACTTGCAAGTCAAATACATTCTATTGATCCCCCCATATTCGGGTATAGTATCAGGTTCACCATATTCCCACATAGCGTCCAAAAGCCTTGGCATTTTGTTTTAAACTTTGAACTTGAATTTAAACCTGGGCACAAAAAAAATTGAAACAAATTAAAAATTTCCCATCACATAAGAAGCAAACACAAATGCAATTGTTGATTTTAGATTTTAAATGCCTCTTCTCAATCACTTGAAAACACTCAGATTCAGTAAACAAGGGTTTGAATTTTTGTCATTTTATTCTTGAAAGTTGAAGTTTTGCTTCAATCTAGATTCTAAACAATGTTTCCCTTTCAAAATTCTAGGCAAAATAAGATATAAACAAACTAATAGAATTATATAAAGATTTAAGAAGCCATTTGTGTAAAAAAGACTAAGAGAGAAATTAAAATACATACCTAGCAGCAACAATTCGACACTTTGAATCTCTCACATTGAGCAATGGACAAATATCCAAATCCCCACCACAAAACTAGCAAATCTCCTTCTCTAGGGCAATGGCAACAACTACTCTCTCCATAGGGACGAATGGGAGCAAAAACAACAAAGAAATATGTTTTTTGAACCTTTTCAGCCTCTTATCCGTGACTTGGGAGAGACGACCGACTTTTTCGGTCGACTCCTGATAAAATCGGGATTATTTCGATTTAATCGATAGGGAAAAATTTTGCAAAAAATCGGCCGATTAAATCGTTTTGCCGAAAAAATCATGTTTTTGGGATTTAATCCTGACTTTTTGCCGACTTTTTCCACACTGGTTTCAACTGTCAACTTTTAGCACTTCCCTTGTACCTTCTCTTATAGTCACTTTTAGATAATTGGCTAGATATGCTTATACTTATTGGTTTTTGATGGCATGGATATAGGCATTGCTATAGCATTCCCATTTTTGTACTTACCCTATATGCACTCTTTAGTCCCAACAACCTACTTTTGTGGTCACTCTGTTGAACATTCATAAAATTATCTTATCATTACTTCCCTGTTCTACTCATAAGTTTGTTGAGATCATAAGATAGTGGATCTATGGTGAAATCTTTAATAAACCCCCATCTAGCCAAAAAGAAAATACAACAAAAAAACAACACTTAAATGACATACACAATAGAGATTGTTGTAATATCCAAACCCATGAACAAGAGAAGAACTCTAGAGAAAGATTGACCTTAGCTTCTTAGCAAATAACAATTTGAGTGAATGCCTTCCAAATGAGACTAATGAATCTAAATACCTCCATTGGGATTTGGGGCACTAGCCCAAGAGGGTAACAAGGCCAGCGTATTCAAATATAGACAAATACAGTAAGGTGGGTTAATTACCCATAAGTATACTCAATAAAGATACCAATACATCAAATAGAGAGTTGGCAGATGGCCTCAAGTGAAGATTAGCCAATCTCAACACCCCCCTTTAAGTCGAACAACGGGGCACAAAGAAAGCATTACATCTATACATCATCACAACAGGTCATCACAAAACCCTTACTTAATATTGATATGGGGATCATCAAAGGCCATACCCTTCACAGAGAAAACCTTCACATTCTTCATTATGATTGAACATGCTACAAAGAGTATTTCAAAAAGAAAACTAGTATTTGTCGAGAAGAGGAGCTCAATATGGGGTCAACTCTATTCATTGTGTGAAAGGACCTGCAGGAAAATTAGCAGCATCAATGAAACTAGCAACAACCCACTTAAGTAAAGACAAAAATAGCTACAAATCAAAATAAGTGTCATCACTAGAAGGAGAAGCATCACTAGGCTACACAGCGAGAGTGATAGTGGACTCATCTGAAGATGTATGACTACAAGATAACCAAGAGAGAGGAGGAACCAAATGCAGAAGGGGTCTTAGCGAAGTATCCCATAACATGGATAAAGTACTTGGAGGTGTATATATAAGTTCACCAACATCAAATAGAGATGTGGAAAAGTGCACTACAACTCACTAGAAATCATCAAGCAACAACCCAACAAGAGGAGAAAAGACATGATTAATAGCTACATGCTAAGAACCATCACTAAAATAATCATTAGAAATAAGTGATAGAAGAGATCCTTCTGGACCATGAGAAAACATTTTCAATAATAACATCATGATGTTTTAGTCATCTAGTGAGAGGTGAGGTCATAGAGTTGATACCCTTGAAAAGTTTGACTATAGCCAATTAAAGTCATGCAAGGAGTATAATGAACAAGTGATATATCTCACCTTTGATGAGGCAAGTGGACCTATGCCCCTAATCCAAAGATGCAGAAGCGTGAAATGATGTTGCCAAAATCGCGATTTAATCGTGATTTTTTCCAAAAAATCACGATCTGACACGAAAAAATTATGAGGTCGCGAACAACGAGTTTTAAAAAGGTTTTACTAGGTTTTTCTAGTTTCATTTTGCAATCAAAGGGCAAGGGTTAAGGAGGAGGAGAACAAATCAACAAGGACAAGAGAGGAGAAAACCGAGGAAATTTAGGGTCCCAAGCAAAGAAATTTTGAATTTGGACCAAGTTTCTTCAGCAAGGCGTGGATTTCAGATATGGGCATCAAATTTGGCCCTATTTTTTTGTTTTCTCCTTGTTTTTCCTTGGGTTTCAATCACCCATATATTTTCCATGATTTTTGCTTGGGTGTGAGTGTGTTTTTTTTTGCCATTATTGTTGCATTTATTGGAGAAGGTTTCTTTTGTCAAAAATTCAAAATGTTGATCGTTAATTTTATTTGTTTGAATTCTTCTTGTGCCCTAGTTTTTTTCCATGATTTTTGTGTGGGTTTGAGTATGTTTTCCTTGCCATTATTGTTGCATTAAGTGGATGGGTTTTTTTGTCAAAAATTCAAAATATTGGTTGTTAATTTGATTTGCTTAACTTTAAATTCTTCTTGTGCCTTAGGTTCAATCTTACATTAAGAGTTCAACAAACATGCCAAGAACATTGGACCCTCTGTGGGATTATGGTGAACCCAATGGGAACATTGGACCCTCCGTGGGAATATGGTGAACCCAATGGGAACATTGGACCCTCCGTGGGAATATGGTGAACCCAATGGGGGGTTTGATAGATCAAATTTGACTTGCAAGTTATGTGGACACCATATGACAGGGGGAGTATACCGATTGAAATTCCACCTTGCACAAATTTCGAGATATGAAGTAGGACTTTGCACAAACACAACTCCAGAAATCATCCGTAAAGCCCTCAAATCATTAGAAAATACAGAGACAGTCACACTAAACAATGAAGGTAAGAAGAATCAAATGGCAGGGGGTGGAGTCGTGGGAGGTGACCATGACAGTGGTTCTTCTTCAGCATCAGTTTCTACAGTCAACCCCATAGTTGCCTCATCATTTTTTGTTCCTAGAACCACACCTGGTGCACAACCATGTATCAGGTCAACTCTTAAAAAAAAGAAGAGGGACGTTGACAAGTTGGTGGGTAGGTGTTTTCTATGGAGCAACATTCCCTTCAGCATTGCCAAGAACAATCCATTTTACCAACCCATGGTTGATGTTATTAATATTGTTGGCCCAGGGTACAAAGCCCCTTCCTATGATGACTTGAGAGGGCATATTCTTCAAAATGAAAAGGTCAATTGCACTGCAAGATTGGAGGAGTTCAGGGCATCATGGGCATAGACGGGATGCACTATGATGTCAAATGGTCAGACTGATAAAAAGGGCAGAACCCTTATTAACTTCTTGGTTAATTGTACCAAGGGGACAATGTTTATGAAATCTAATGATGCATCTGCACACATCAAAGATGCACAATTATTATGTGATTTGTTGGACATGTTCATTCAGGAGGCGGGTCCACAACATGTTGTCCAGGTGATAATGGACAATGCTGCAAATTATGTTGTTGCTAGCAGGATGCTTATGGAGAGGCATCCTAACGTAGTTTGGACACCTTGCGTTGCACACTACATTGACTTGATGTTGGAGGACATATGAAATATTCCTTTTGTCAAAGATATTGTTGAATCATCAAAAAGCTTTACAAAATTTATATATAATCATGCATATGTATTTCATTTGATGAGATTATTCACCAATAACAAGGAGTTGGTGCGCCCTGCTATTACATGGTTTTCCACTAGCTTCATATCTCTTCAATCTCTCTTGAATTCTATGTGGGATGTGAAGAGAATGTTTCTCTCAGAGGAGTGGCGTGCTTTGTCTTTTAGCCGCAAACCAAAGGGAGAGGCCATGTGCAGGCTAGTTTCATACCAGAAAAGCTTCTAGGTGGGAGTGCATGAAGTGTGTAGCATCACTGAACCTTTGGTAAAGGTTCTTCAATTAGTTGATGGAGACAAGTCCGCAATGGGCTACTTGTATGAGGCCATGGATAGGGCCAAAGAATCCATTCACAACTATTACGATGATAAGGGGGTGTTGAAAATAGTAGCGAAAAAGGTCCTTTGACTTGTGCCTTAGTCAAAGAGACCAAAAAGTAGTTTTCCTTAGCATGCACTAGTTCCTAAAAGTTAGGATGAGTTCCTAAGATTTAGGACGAATTCCTAAAAAATTGGGGCAAGTTCCTATAAGTTAGGACAGTTCATGAAACAATTTGACTTATGCGTGGATATAGAAGGCTCAGTTTGTTGTCTTCTAGCGCAAGATATTTTTGGGAAAAGACAAACGAGTGAGTCTCAACTTCTAATTTGATGAAAGACGTGTTGCATGAGTTAGTTAACTCATCAATCACTAGTTTGAGTTCCAAAAATAGAACTTTCCAGAAATAGCTAATTCAAAGTACTTATAAGGAGATCGGAAGGCACAATTGTATTCATTGTTTTGTGAGCATGAGTTGGTGAGACAAAGTAATAGAGAGCACAATTTTGTGTGTGTGAACTTGTGAGAGAAAGTGTGTGCAAGAGGAGCTTGTGCACAGATTGGTAGAGGTTATTTTTCCCTAAGGAATTGCGCTAGCAATTAGGAGGTATTTCCTAGTTAAATAGGAACAGCCTATGCCCATAGATTGAGGGAAGCAGATCAAGAGTCTTGCAGGTGTTTCAAGCTTAGGACAAGCAAAGAAAACCACAAAGTTGTATTGTAAGAGATATGTTGCTCATTTTTTATTAATAAAATTCTCAATCAAGCAGAGGGTTTTCCGAGTTGGGTTCCCTTGAAAAATATTGTGTTTTTCTATTGTGTGATTGTGATTTAATTTAGTTCTATTCCACTGCAAAATTAGTAGAGAAATTGTGTCTTGTGAATAGAAACTAGTTTTCGGAATTACTAATTAAGCAGCTGCAGAATTTCGTGGAATTTCTACATGGTATCAGAGCAAGGAACAAAATAAAAGACCAACACAAGGTGATTCATACATCCAAGAGAAAACATCAAAAGGAGAATCCTCTGAAATATTCGCAGCCTCAAGAAGCCTAGCAAAGTGGAGAAGAAGACCAATTTTGGTTCATTTTTTTCTTATGATTGTTTAGGCCGAGTTTGGGAGGAACAAGCAGCATGGAAGAGGGGCATTCTGGGCAGAGTTTGGTGCTAGTTTTCGGGTGCTATTTCTATGCACAACAGGCCAAATATCTTTGTGTCATTACAGAGAGGTCGAGCCCTAGTTTAGGGTTGGCCTGTGGTCACAAAAGTGTTGGAACAACAGTTCAAAAGTGGCCAAGTAACAGAGCAAAAAAGGAGTTGTGGGAAAGAAAGGGGCAGATGTTTTAGGTGTTTTGGACCAAGTTTGGAGGGCTGAGATGGACAGTCAGTAAGCTCTAACCAGAGGGTCGAAACTACAGATATAAGTGCACAGGACGAGACGTAGAGAAGCAGAAGAAGTCTACTAGCTAAGGTATGTAGAATGATGTTCTCAAGTTGATGTTTTGCTAAGTGGATGAAGTCTAGGTTTGGGACAGTTTGGTTGGCATCTTAAGTACAGGTGGAGGGCTGCTAGAAGGTGTTATTTAGCCCTAAGTTCAGTCCTTGTGAAGTACTACAAGATTGATAGGAGAGGCAGAATTATTTGAGCCCTAAGTACAACTTCTTGTGAAGGATTACAGGTTGTCAGTGGGAGACTGTTGGAGAGCTCTCTAAGTAGGCAAAATGGCGTGTCAAGGACTGAGAGCTGATCACTGCTTAGAGGGAGCATCATTTTTCTTCTCTTGGAAAGGAAGAATTATGATAGTGTTGGAGGATAATGGTGTGGGAGAATTCATGAAGCAGGCTATCCCACCACCACAAGATGCCCAACAATTGGCCCAACATACTAAGAATGATGTCAAGGCAAAGAGGATTATTCTAGAAGGGGTCAAAGATCATATAGTGCCTCATATCCATGAGAAGAAGACAACTTATGAGATGTATCAAGCCATCTTAAAACTATATCAGAGTACCAATGATACTAGGAAGCTTGCTCTTAAGGACAAGATTAGGAGTATCTAGATGAGCAAGGATGAGCCCATTATCACATATCTTACTAGATTCACTCAAGTTCGAGATGAACTAGGTGGTGTGGGTGAAGTTGTATTTGATCATGACCTTGTGAGTCTTGCCTTACTTGGACTCCACAAGTCTTGGAAAGGGTTTCAGGATGCTATTAGTAGGAGGGACAATTTTCCCAATTGGGAAAGGTTTTGGACTGACTGCAGACAAGAAGAGATCCAAAGAGGAACCATAGAAGGGAGATTAGTCAAGATCGAGGATGGGGAGAATTTTGCTCTTGCAGGTAAATCCAAGGGCAAGAAGAGGCTGAGTCCAGTCAAAAGGACAAGAAGAAGGATCTAAGCAAGATCAAATGCTTCCATTGCCATGAGTTTGGACACTATGCCACTAAGTGTCCTAAGCGGAAGGAGTAGTCCAATAAAGATCATGTAGCTGCATTAACGGAGGTAGATGCATTTTTTGCCCAATTAGAGAAATATTTCTCATTGATTGTTTGCATGGAAAGCTCAGCAGATAGCAGTATATGGTATATTCATATTGATTCAGGATCATCCTTCTACATGACTGGGAACAAGAAGATTTTCAGCCACCTGAAGGAAAAGGAATGTGATGTCAAATTACGCTAGGAGATGATGGTCAGTATGCATCTAGAGGAGTTGGTACTGTCAGTTTTCAGAGGGAGTCAAGTAGTCCCCCCTTCATCTCAAAGATGTTCTCTTCTATGTTCTAGGATTGAGGCAAAATCTTGTTTCGGTAGCTACCTTTGAGGACGAGGGATATGATATCATCTTCAACAGAGGTAAGGCGTACCTCCAACACTTAGCTTCTGGATGTAATAAGCAGATAGGTGTGAGGGTGAAGAATCTCTACAAGTTGCACGCAATGTTATCAGAATTGGACCAGAACCGGTGGAACCGATCGGTCCGGTCGTTTTTGGCCCAAAACCAATCCAAACTGGAATAGGCCGGTTTGATACCGAACCAACTGGTTTTGTAACAGAATTAGCCAGTTTTGTAATGGAACTGGCCAATTTGGTACCAAACCAGCCTATTCCATCGAACCAGTCGGTTCGGGATAGGGTTTGTGTACTTTGTACCTTCCTAGGCTAGCGTAAAAAATTTGCCTCTTTTTTTCATTTGGTTGGCCCACTTCTAATTCTCCCCTAGGCCAACCTAATGTTCAGCGTTATGGTCCTTAGCCTAATATTCAAGCCTATCCTATTACTGCTATGCATTTCATTATAATGTTAAATCCTTACAGTAAAAATGGCACTCTCCTTAGTCTTTCATTTCCATCTTTTTACTTAAATTTTTAACATTACCATGAAATGGCTTAGGATGTTTGAGAGTGGTTCCAACCTCATTGGATTTCCTACGGAGAAAGTAGAATTTTAGATTTCACTCAAAAGCCAACAAACTTAACATTTTTCAAGATATCAGGATTGTGGGGATTACAACGTTTCCATTGGATTTTGTCATGTACGAGGGTAAGGAACTAGTAATTAATAAAAAGCACCAATCCCCCTATGTACTTTGATGTTAGCGGCATTGGTTGTCGAACTCCTCTATCATGACTCTACTAAAAATGTACCCATCACTCAAACAAAATATTGACTTGACATGCTATGCTTTTTCTATCTTATTTTAATGCTTAGAGGGTTATATTGATGATAAAGATCCCAATATAGGCAATGATTGCAGACTTGGATGCTTCTCATTCTTCAAATGAGAATAAGGAGGATGATCAAGATGATGATTCTGATGTTGACATTGACAATTAGTACTTGTAGGTTGTAGATGTAGACTGTAGTATCATACTATCATGTTATTTTGGACTATAAAGGCCTTTTAGAGCCTGCGTCTTGATGTTTTTTGGTATAGCGATGTTTTCCAATAAGTTTTATTTTGGTTATATGCACTATTACTTGCTATATAGATGAGAACTTTTGCATATTTGTGTATAAATGGTTTGGAATCATATGGATGCACATGAATATATACGTTTTTCTTTAAATTATAAATATTTTATGTGTTTTTGGTAAACCGGTTTTTTTTCCGATTTTTTACCGGTTCCCAATCCACAAGGTTTTATGGTTCAATCGTCGGTTTGGTTCTGATAACATTGGTTGCACATAGAGACAAGTACATCCTTGAGCAACAAGATAGGGAGTTTAGTAGAGATGTGGTGGCTGAGCAAGAGTAGGATAGAGCTCTCAAGATGGAGCCCCAGCCAGTGTTTTAGTTTGACTCTAAGCTAGTTGGAAGTTGGGTTGACCAGCAGGATGATGAGGAGCATAGCTCAGGGCGAGTGGAGGCAGACACTCAGTCAGAGACTTCCAGTATAGGGAGAGTTCAATTCAAGTGGGCTGAGAATTTGGTTAAGGGAGATCAAAAGAGAGTTGGATCTTCCAGTATCACTTCCAGCCAAAGGAAGTAACCACAGAGGTACATAGGGTAAATGGCACTAGTGATGAACTCGCAAAACACGATGGGAAAGAACAGGTCTTCAAATCAGGTTCTGCAGAGGAAAGCAAGGAAGTCTTCTAGTTCAAAGGGAGCACCTTCCTCGCTAAGAGGGAGCATTGAAAATAGTAGCAAGAAGGTCCTTCTTTGACTTGTGCCTTAGTCAAAGAGACCAAGAAGCGATTTTCCTTAGCATGCATGAGTTCCTAAAAGTTAAGACGAGTTCCTAAAAATTAGGGCAAGTTCCTATAAGTTAGGACAGTTCATGAAGCAGCTTGACTTATGTGTGTATATAGAAGGCTCATTTTGTTGTCTTCTAGAGTAAGCTATTTTGGGGAAAAGACAAACGAGTGAGTCTCAACTTCTAATTTGAGGCAGGATGTGTTGCATGAGTTAGTTAACTCATCAATCACTAGTTTGAGTTCCAAAAATAGAACTTGCCAAAATTAGCTAATTTGAAGTGCTTATAAGGAGATCGAAAGGCACAATTGTATTCATTGTTTTGTGAGCACAAGTTGGTGAGACAAAGCAATAGAGAGCACAGGTTTTTGTGTGTGTAAGCTTGTGAGAGGAAGAGTGTGCAAGAGGAGCTTGTGCACAGATTGGTAGAGGATAATTTTCCCTCGAGAATAGTGTTGGGAATTACGATTGTCGTTAGACCAGAACCTGCAAGTTTTAGTCAACGATCGCATCACCAAAGATAATGATCCATGAGAGGTGGTTAATCCATGTCATGAAACACACCGGGAGCGTTGGTTTATCCAATGTCCAATAATCTCCCTCCAACATGAGCTAGGTGTGTATCAAACTCGTGAACTACGCTCTTATACCACTTGTTGGTAATCATGATTGTTGTTAGACCAAAACCCATAGGTTTTAGTCAAGGATCGCATCGCCATAGATAAGGATCCACGAGAGGTAGTTAGTCCATGTCACGAAACACACGGGGAGCATTGGTTTATCCAATGTCCAACAAATTGCACTAGCAATTAGGAGCAATTTCCTAGATAAATAGGAGCAGCCTATGTGCATAGATTGAGGAAAGCAGATCAGGGGTCTTGCAGGTGTTTCAAGCTTAGCACAAGTAGAGAAAACCAGATTGGTTTCCAGAGAAACAAAGTTGTATTATAAGAGATTTGTTGCTCATTTTCTATCAATAAAATTCTCAATCAAGCTGACGGTTTTCCAAGTTGGGTTCCCTAAAAAAATATTGTGTTTTGCTATTGTGTGATTGTGATTAATTTTGTTCTATTCCACTACAAAATTAGTAGAGAAAGTCTCTGTCTTGTGAATAGAAACTAATTTTCAGAATTATTCATTAAGAAAATGCAAAATTTCATGGAATTTCCATAGGGGATAAAGGGTTTGAGAAACAACAACTGATATGGAGAGTGATTGAAGAGCGATGGAACAATACACTCCATCATCACATTCATGCTGCAGGGATCTACCTGAACCCCACATTTTGTTACTCCAATGGTTTCATATTTGATGCTGAGGTCATGGAAGGATTCTTCACTTGTGTTCAGAAGATGGTGTCATCTCCAGCAGAACATGCAGAAATTTCTAAAGAAATGGAGATATACAAGATGGTAGGTGACACATTTATCTTTGACATGGCTATCCATGATTGGACAACCAAAATGCCATGCAAGATTTAGTTTGTTTAATTTTCAAATTTCATTGTCTCTTCATACTTTGGTCGAACTTTCAAATTTCATTTTTTTACTTATGTTTCTCTTATTTGTTGTAGATGCATGGTGGAGAAGCTATGGTGGAAAAGTACACAATCTCCAAAAGGTTGACATTCAAGTGCTCAGCCAAACATGTAGCTCCTCCTAATTCGAGCGCAACTGGAGTGTATTTGAAAGAATACACACCAAGAGGCGCAACAGGTTTAAGTTTTTCCAATTAATTTTTTGAATTCATTAAATAATAAAAAATATAATTTATTATTAATTTATAATTTATGACCCTCGTACAGGTTGGAGTCCCAGCGCCTTAATCGCATGGTCTACATCTACTACAATCTCCAATTATGAGTGAGGCAACTTCAGAGGATACTTGATGTGGAGGCCATCTCATTGGATGGGATTAACACCACTTCTACATGGAGGGTTGATGCTGAGAGCCCTATCATGGAATCGACCCCTAATTGGTTAGAGGAAGAAGTAGTGGAGGGGGTAGCAATTGCAGGGGGGAGGAGGAGGAGATGTCACCACCTACCATGGTCACCAGTAGAGGACGTGGTCTACCTCCTTTGGCTCCTAGTTCTTCAGCTTTTAGAGGACATCAAAGTCCAATGCCAACCCCAAGGGGCTTCTTCATCTAGAGGGAAAGCTATTACATTCTCTCGCAAGAGGGGCAAAGGAAATCATTAGTCACTTAGTGGTTCATTTCATTGTATATGACTCATGATATGAGACACATTACTACATTTTTTGTTGATATTTCAAGGCTAAGTCAGGACTCGGGATTCAGGGCATGATTCACAGTTATGTGTGATGTAACACTAGACATATTACACATCTTATATATTAGTTCCCTTTTCATATTTATGTGCCATTGCATTTATTTTAAATTTTTATGTTGTGGATGCTTTAGATGCTAACAAAAATGAAAAAAAAAAATGAAATTTTTTGTAATTTTTTAATTTTGGTCGATTTTTACATTTTTTTTTTCTGTTTTTGGACCCTCACCGATTTAATCCCGATCACAATTATCGCAACATTAGTGTGAAACAGAGGATGTTTGCCCATGCAATCACTCAAAAGGAATCATACAAGTGACCGTAGATGCACATGCACAATTGATGACATGTGTTGCACAAACAATGATTTCTCCCCAAAAGGGTCGATCTTCATATTCTAAGAATGAAGCATAGAACAAGACATTTCCATGATTGCACTATTCTTATGCTTAGCCACTTTATTTTTCTCAAGGGTTTATGGAACAAAATTCTGCCAAGAAATGCCATGAGAGCAGAGAAACTATTGAAGAGCATTACTAATGTTTTCACATCCCCCCATGGATTTGGGGACACTTACTTTTTATATGCATTGAACATCAATTGAATCTAACTTGGCTGATTAAGAGAAGTTGAAATCCCCTTGTGACATGCGAATTTGACTCTCACGGGCCAAATAGGATTGGCAAGGCCTGGCACCACATAAAGTGTGATCAACCGTAAGGATTCATCCTTCTTCAAACATACTATCATAATTGCCATCATCCTCAATCAAAAGAGGTTTCTCCAAATACATCCATAAACCTTTGCTACAAAGAAGACTTGTCATTTTGATCAACCCACATATGGTAGTCAACCCCTTTAAGACAGAAACAACCATTTTCCATCCATAACACCAGTCCTGCCTTTCAACCTGCAACAGATTGGCTGCAAGAAGAACAAAGGAAATAGTGTGCTGCCCCCAAAGAGAGCACAGATCTTCAAATTAGCCCCTTAAATCAGCTGAAAAATGCCAACCAACAGCAAAGGAAGCACAGTGTGAGTGGAACAGAGAGTAGAAAACTCTAAAATAACAGTTTACTGTGCAAAAGGGAGTCCTGAAACCCTAGTTTCAGATCTGAAATGGCCATATGGAAGAGGTGAAATCCCTAGTTTCAGACACGGAACAGCCCTGAAAATGTTGGATAAAAAAAGAAGAGTACACATTAGCCCTGCTACCAAGTTGAGATCATAAAATAGTGGATCTACCATGAAATCTTCAATAAACCCTAATCCAGCCAAGTGAAAAATAGAGCAGAAAAGCAACAGTATCTAATTGATGTGAGAGATTGTTGTGATACCCAAGCATATGAACAAGAGAAGTATTCTAGAGAAAGATTGCCCTTAGGATTTTTATCAATAACAACTTAAAAAATGCTTTACAAATCAGATGGCCGATGTCTTTATACACCTCCATTAAGGTTTAGAGCAATATTCCTGAAGGGTGACTAGGCTGACCTAGTCAAATATTGACAAACACAATAAGGGGGGGGTTAATTTCCCATATGTAGGAAATTAACATAAAAAGAGGGAGTCAGACAACACAAGGCCTCAAGTTAAGATTAGCCATAATCTCAACAAAGTTTTCAATTAATGTTTGTTCAACCTAGACTACTAAGACTAAAACTCAAAAATGTTTCATCACCATTGCAAACAACAACAAAAAAAGAGATGGGGATGAACCAAATCTTAAACCCATTTTCAATATTGGCCATTCAACCATACAACAATGGAAAATGAAAAAGGGAGGTCCATATCACTTCATATGGGTGTTAAATAGTCAACATAAAGCAAAGCAAGCAAGGCCAGCAAAATATAGCAACGTTGGGATTATTTTGTCAAAAAAACACTGTAATAGCAAATGAATGCATCCAAAAGAATGTGAAAAAGGAACATTTTAATCAATGACCCATCATTGAACCAGTGTTTAGATCAAAAGTGGTCCCAACATAACAGGCTCCTGCTGGTCTGAAGCTGCTTAAAAGGTGACAGCCCGGAATTATTAAAATTTCCATGCATACCTTTGTAACTCCATAAGGTTCTCTGTAGAATATCTGGGAAGGAAATGCATTGAGAAAGAAATAACAACCTTCAAACTACTTAACTATCCTTCCATGATGCAGGCAAGGGTAGAGATGCATCACATTAACAGAGATCTCTAGCCACATGTTCTTCAGCTGTAATCGCCATTGCCATACGGACTTGACTCAACTTTCAAGCAACTCCAAGACCAGCAAAATTCCATCTATGAGGGTGAGTTTAAAGTTATACAAAAGACAGATAAGGGGACCAGTAGAGACAAGTAAATACCAATTTTAGAGGCTACAGCACTTCAAATTAAGCCAAATTTTAAAGGGAAGTGGACATCCATAACATTCATAATTGGAAAAAGAACGAAAAAAATCCAAACATCCAATTCAGAATAATTAAGCCCCGAGGAACCATAACCCATTGACCTAAACCAAGTTGACAACCTATCCTGCCAAGTTACTTATATTAGGACAAGTTACGAGACATTTGATGATTGATGTCACTTCAACTAGAGACTAGATATTAAAATCTGATACTGCATTGCTAACCAATGCATGCCATATATTTCATTTCCAATAAATGCATGCCATGAACAGACGTCTGTCCCAAACACCATACTTGATGCTTCTTACAAAAGTTTTAATAAAAAAAATAATTGAAATACATCAATACTAACAAAAACGTCACTTACATGGTTTGTAGACAATAACTAACATTAAACTAGAGAACACATAATATCACATCTCCCTCTATATGAACCATTGGAGCAAAGATATCTATAAACAATTATCTAAAATTCAAGCATGAACGCTTGACAGCATACCTGAAAAGGAAAAAGTTCAACTACATCAGAATGGTCAACGCATTGAAATACATCGTGGCATGAAGCCCTTGTGCTCATCTAGAATTGAATCCATCCAAGACAGGTTATAGAAACAACCAAATAGTCATTGAGAACAAATGTAACGACTAATTACACATCCAGCACTCCCGCCCTAAAATAAAGGGTTCTAGAAAATAATAACAAGAGATCAGACAACGAGGAATGCTACCAATCTAGTTATCCAAATGAATTTTACACAGCATTCTACTACCCTGCACCCTGTCAAAAAATACCAATGATATTGACCTGGCTCCAAGAACACTTTGCGAAAGCAAGATCATAAATGTAAACCTGGCCCTCACCACTAAGCAATCATTGACCACTCTATATCTCAAAAATCTAGTGTAAAATAACAATATTCAACTCAGGAACAGTCAATTTGCATTCCATCTTAATTTCTAATACATTCAATCCGTACAACATATTTACAAATGAATAAAACATCCAGAGAGGTAACACAACAAAAAAACTTTGTTTTGTCTAACTTAGGTATCCAATAACAAGGAAACGCCTTCAATTATTATGAACCTGCTCAAAAACATAAGTTCTCACTGTGGTGGATCCCCTAATGACGAATCAATGTAAATGCTAACTGTTGATCAAGTATATAGGGTACAACTGAAGTTTTTCTAGACGTCACCAATGCCATCCCTATTTATGTTTCCAAATAATCAACATCCTCTGGCAGCAAAGTCCGTGATGGCTTTTTAAAATTTATATTAACCAGCCAGCTAGCATCAACCAAAAATAGTCCATTCAATTGCATCAAAAGATCAGGTATGTAGAGTACAACTAAAGCTTTTCTAGCACCCACTATCACCAATACCATTCCTATTTATGTTTCCAAATATTTCAACATCCTCTTGCAGCAAAGTCTGTGATGGCTTTTTAAAATTTATATTTAACCAGCCAGTTAGCATTAACCATAAATCCATTCAATTGCATCAAAAGATACTTTCTACAAGCTCCTATGAAATAAATGTGTAATTTCTTCCATGTTTAACATAAAGTTTGACACATGGTATCTAAAAAATAATAATAATAACAGAAAAATGTTTCAATATAGGTCGTAAATAAAAAATTCAATGTTCACAATAAGTAATATAATTTTAAATCAACTTCATATATATTTAGAGAGAGAAATTGAAAGTAAAAAAATTCTTGTTCCATTTAGCCACTTCCTTTCAATTTGACAAGTGACATTTAAACAATTATTAATAACCAAAAAGCATTTCAATGTGGACCTAAAAAAAATATCTCTATATATATAGAGTAAAAAAATTATTATTAGAAAGGGTTCTTTGTACAACCCAATGTAATGGAAATGTGTAATTCATCCCATTCTTAATTCATAGTCAACTTGTGGTATTTAAAAATTAAAACTGTTAATAACAAATACATTATTTCAATGTTAATTAAGTAATATATTTTGATACCAACTATCCACCTATCTCTCTATATAGAGCAAAGGAAAGTAAAAAAGCTTGTATAGTTAAAACAATTGAATGGTTTGTTGCTTACAATGAGGGATATGTGTAATTCTTTTCATGCTCAAAATAGAATTGACAATTGGCATATTAAAAACCAAAATAGATCTAAGTTGCACTGAAACGGTTACGAGAACAGATACAGATATGGGGTTTGAAACTGATATGGCAAATTTTCAAAAAATCCGGATATGATCTTTTAGACTCTAGATTCTATATTTAAAAATACATTATAATCATCTTCAACATAAACAAATCATCATCATCGATGATTATTATAACATTCAACATATCATCAAGTTTCTGTTTCAATTTCAATCATCAACATTATCACCAAAATTAATAATGCACACTACATAGTACAAATTACAAAATGAACTATGACTGTCAATCTACTATCATATGACATATTATGTTTATTCATTGTTCAAAAGTTTCAAACATCATCATAAATTACATTTACATATCATTAAATATGTCGTCATCCATGCAATTAAGATCCACATCAACATTTGAATCCTTCCAAGGGTGGGAGCATTGCTGCCATGTCCACATGAAGATGCAATTATTGGCACGCCCTCATCAAACAAAGTCACATGAGACATGGCATTCAATGTCATATCCAAGTCAAGCAACTTTGGTTCCACATTTCATAGTTTGGTGGGCCCAAATTTCTAGAAACGTATTCAAAACAATTAAAAAAATGGCCCGAAACGTTTCCAAACTAAAGATCTGTTGTTTCCAAAAAAGTGAAACACCCATGAAACGTATCTTTGACATTAATGTTGAATGGTACAAGTATCTATTTCCGAAATGCTGAACCGCATTGCTAGGGGTTGGGAGGGACATTATATCTTAGACATAGGTCCATCTTAAGTCTAGATCTATCATGTGCCAAGAGGGAACAAAATTTGAGGAAAGTTTCCACCTCTAGAAATTTAATCCCTCTTAATCCATGATAGATCCAAAGTTGGGAGGGATCTTGGTTAAAACATTTAAATGATGTGTGCTCACTATGAAGGAGATGTCTAATTTCCTCCATGCTCAAGTTTCAACATGGGGTTGGCACATGGCATATTAAGAACAAACACTGATCCATCCTAACTCTAAATCTATCATGCATCAAGAGGAAACAAAATTTGAGGAAAGTTTTGTAGCTCTAGAGATTCGATTTTCTTTGGATAAGGGAGATGTGTAATGCCTTTTGTGCTCAACATGGAGTTGACATGCGGCGTATTAAGAACTAGGGTAGACTATCTTAAATCCAAATCTATCTATCATGTGCCGAGAGGAATTAAAAATTGAGGAAAAGTTTGCACCTCTAGGGATTTGATCCCTCTCATTGCATGATAAATTTAGAGTTAAGATAAATCTACACTAATATGATATCACTTAAAATCCAAAGTACTAACAAAAATCTACAGTTTACAGAAGAAAAAAATACCCATTCACAATTTCCAACTTTAGCTATATATATGTATTACAAATGTTCCAAATACTATATCCAACGTGTTTAACCAGGCTATAAAAAAAAATTGAATGAGTGATTTAAGTGGATGAGATTACAGAAGTGGAGATCATATGAACTATGATATTATCTGCCTCGACAAAATGTTCTGGCTGGTAAGCAATTTTATGACTCTGACGGTATAAAATTTAAATAGCCTTCTCCCTATCATAATTAACAGGATCCAGTTCGATGAAATATAAAGGCCAGAATAGCATAAAATCCACGGTATAATGGATTTGCCAAAGATGCCAAGCTCAATACGATTATACTTAAATGTTTTAACAAACAAGCAGCTAGCAGCAATATTTCTGCTACAAGTTGTTTTAAACAATGGTTGTTTACAGAGTGCTTAACACGATTACACTTAATATTTTAACAAACAAGCAGCAAGCAACAAATTTTCTACTTCAAGTAGTTGTTTTAAACAATAGTCGTTTACAAAGTCATTGTATTTATTTTTCTAGTACGAAAAGTATGATATGTGCTTAACACGATTAAACTTAATGTTTTAACAAACAAGCAGCAAGCAACAATTTTTCTACTACAAGAAGTTGTTTTAAACAATGGTCTTTACAAAGTCATTGTATTTATTTTTCCAGTACGAAAAGTATGATATATTAGCAATGGAGGATATATTTCAATAAATTAATGTTGAATAGCCTAAATGAAGTGAAGTAGACTCTAGGATATTAGTCCCAAATTTCTTAAAATTACTTCAGCCACTTCACAAAATTCAAAATTCAAAATATTACGTAATATCTTTAAACGTTATCTTAGATTATAAGATTTTACAGAGCCGAAAACTGGCTTTTTCTAAATTTAAGAACCCATTATTTCCTGTCCTGATGACAATTAATAACAGATATTTGTCCACTGCGAAAGGCGCTTGCAGAGCGCACACATACTCTTTAGTTTATATATTTTAAATTGAAGCTTCTAAACTTGCCAAATTTGACCATCAAAGACATTATAAAACATAAAAACAAAAATAAAAAATAAAAACAGGTCTAGAGAGATGAACCTGTATGAACTGTATACAGTTTATATTTACTATTTTGATGAATAAAAAAATGGGGTCCAGAATAAAAGAGAGAGGGTGTTTGAAACACAGAATAAAAGGTTCATACATTCACAAGTGTAAATAAAGACAAGCAAAAGTACAGATTTAATTTTAATTTTGACATAGCCAAGCTCGGGGATCAAGTGTAATTTCGTGCTGAATAGGAAACCCCTCATCACCATATGGTCAAATATTCGCACTAGTGGCATTCAATTTTATTTTTTTCAAGTCAGCGCACTTAGCCGGTTGTGATTCTACTTGTACCGGTCCTGGTGACTTGGGGCACTCTCTAACTCGTCCTTCGAATATGATGAAGAAAACATTGCTTAAAAGGATAAAAGGGGCACAAAGAATACAGCAATTATCAAGTGGAGGATATATATGGCTTTGCGCAGAAGAACTTGAGTAAACTTTTGAAGCAAATTCCGACCGTTCATGTTAGTTATTAAATTAGAAAAGATATGCTAACCATGAACACATGTTACAATTAAAAATTGAAACATTGTTCAATAGACTCTTTCTTCATGATCATCAAATAATCAATCCAAGACCACTCCCTTTCTTTTTTTCAAATATCAAGAGAAACCGACAAATACTAACAGATTTGCAAGACTACCCCATCTTCTTTTTCTGTCAAATATCATCAGAAACTGACAAATACTAATAGATTTGTCAAACTACATACCTGATAGAATCGCATTAGCGTGTTGTGAACTTTTCAATGTGCGGACGTTTAATCGGAAATTATACCAACCATCGGCCAGGCCAAACAGTCAATCAAAGATTCCAACACAAACGCAAAACAATAACGCAGAGACACAGACCACCGGCCTAACTAAGCTCGGATGGCCGGGAAGGTCACCCCTTCCCTAAAACAAAAAGAATATCATTTAATTAAAATTGTAAGATGGCCTGCCTGCAAGCGCACCCTCAAAGGCAACACAATGTCAAATCCCAGCTAAGCTTTAATGCTGGTTGGAGTTTACATACATCAATCACCTTTCATTCGTAAACAGACACCTTTTCGAAAATAAAAATGCAAAAGTGACTCCAGTCGCCATTAGCTTAGAAGCAGGATACAAATTTTTCAATCAATAAAACCGCCGTGAATCGAACCCGAACAAGTGCAATCAAATCCGCTCAATGAATGCTGGTTTGAGAGGCCCTCACACTGCAATTTAAGGAGATTTTCCGAGCAGAGGAGCCTTCTCCCTTAAGGAACACTCTGCTTCCGTATGCTAAGGATGCTGCTGTGCAGCTAATGGGTGGCTTCCAAAAGAGAACGAGCACCTTGCTTATTCCAACCTATGGGCCCGTCACAAGTTCGCCTTATTGCCGACATTCGTTCCGTTTTAAAAGTATCGTTCCACTTTCTCGCCTCACAGGTTGATGGGTTGAGTTACACTGTTTTTTTTCTTTTCTTTTTTCTTTGAGCTATCGAATAATTTTTCGTTAAGTGGTTACACCGTTTTTTTGTGTTTTTAATTCTGTGAGTTATCGAATAATCTTTCGTTAAGTAGTTACACCGTTTTTTGGTTTTTTTTTGGAAGTCGTTAAATCCGCTGCAAGGTGGAAAAGGTCTTTCTCTATAGGATTCTGTGATAAAGTTTTGTTGGGAGGGATTTGTGATAAAGTTGTGTTTATATGTTAATGTTCTTGTTTTGACTGTTAAATCGGTCCATGGATTGTAAATGCACTTATATGTTTTTGAGCATTTTTGTAAAGCATTAGAGATGTAAGTGGATTGCAAATGCACTTATATGTTTTTGAGCATTTTTGTAAAGCATTAGAGATGTAAGTCAATACCAGCAGGACCAAAATAATGGTTTTCTCTACTAAAAGGAAGCAATTCGCATATGTTCTTCTGTGAGGGCAATACTCTTGAAAAAGTAAATGAGTACAAGTACCTCGGGATTGATTTCAACAACAAGCTTAGTTGGGAGGACTATAGAAAGAAGAGAATTTTAGGAGGGTGGAAAGCATTATATTTAGATTGGAAAATGATTAAATTGCTTTTTGAACTCTTAGTTCATCTAGTCATGTTGTATGAGTGTGAATTGTGCACTAGCAGCACCCTCATTTCAAAATGGAAACAAATTGAGAAAATCCAAAAGCGTTTGATCATGAGCAAGTCCAAAATAAAAAGTTTGGTTCCTTATAAGATAATGTTGAGTGAAATAGGAGCAGCTCCCATTGAAGCAATTATTATGGTGTGTCTCATAAGATATCTAAAAAGAATTGAGCAAATGGGAGTAGGTAGATGGCCTAAAGTTATTTTCAATGAAGGCACGAGTGAAAGAAAGAAAACAAGGATGAGACAAAACAACAAATGGATGCAAAAATGGAATATCTACCTCAATGCATGTCCCACAAATAGCAAGGAATGATAGAATTTTGTTATGGAGAAGTTTCGTAAGCATATATGAGAAAAAGAGATAGGTAGAAAGAAGTATTATGTTAAGGAATTCAACCCTACATATGATCTCCAACAAAAAGAGTTCATTGGAGCTAACATTTCGTGGAGAGCAAGATTCTTATTGCTCAATTAAGAACTAACTCGCATCAACTTCAGTGTGAAATGGGACGGTTGAAAAGACCTAAAAAAGCTTGGGAAGAACAGATGTGTATTTTTTGCAATCCTAAGGTAGTGGAATCAGAAAAACATTTCATTTTGGAATGTGATGCTTTCAGGGATATCGGGGACAATTATGGCAATATGTATTAAATTGTAGCAAAAAAAAGCTCCATTTGACTTATGTCTTAGTCAAATGGAGAAATTCAAAATTTCACTTTAACAGGATGACTTGAGTTGCAGTGAGCAGAGTGACATGACCAAATCACTCAGTTAAATCAATCAATTCACGTTTGTAGGCTAGAAGTAGAGTTGTGCATGAATTGATTGCCAAAATCTAGCAATATAGTGGAGCTATCGTTAATTAAATGTAGTTATATGAGCTCTAGTCTAGAATAGATTTAGTAAGAGTTCAGTTGAGTAGCAGTAATTATTGTTAACTCACTGATCTCTTAGTTAACTGATCAATTTACTAAAAATATCCCTAGTCATGCATGGAATTCGAATTGCCTAGTTGAGGTGGAGGAAAAGGCACATTGTAATTGTCAATTGTATACTAGTTGAGTGTACAGGTTTTGTATTGGAGCAAGTGATCAATTCCTCTAGGATTTGCGCAAGGAAATAGGGAATTCTCCTATTTTTTAGGAGCTAATTTCCTCAAGGATTATGCAAGGAAATAAGAGGAAGGTTGAGGCCTATTTTGGCTAAGTGTTGGTCAAAGCAGGTCAGAGAGCAGGAGATCAGTATTACAGTGCAGGTGTAGCTTCAAGGATTGAAGTTGTCATTGTAATAGATCCATATTCTCATTTGATTTAATACAAAATAGAGGAGGGGTTTTTCCTAGTTGGGTTCCCTAGGAAAAATATTGTGTTCATTGTGATTTAGTGGTTGCATGTTATTGCATGTATTTCTATTGTATGTTTACCTTTCCATGGATTGAGTAGAATAAATTTGTGTCTATTGTTTTCAATCTAAATTCATTAGCATCTGCAAATTTTGAGTTATTTCTACATGGTATCGAAGTTATTGAATATTACATAGAAACTAGGTTCCAGATCCTCTCAAAAAAAAAAAAAAAAAATTCAATTTGCAAAGTTCTTGGAGAAGATTTTCTTCGATGCAGGAATAATGTCTTTCAATGGATTGAGGCTTGAGTATGCATTGGAGGGCACCCCAAATTTTTGTGCTTGGAAAGACGAGATGGTAGTTGTCTTGGATGACAATGGAGTATGGGAATACACACAAATTGGTATTCCAAAACCAGCAGCATCATATGCACAAGCAATTTCTCAGGGGAAGAAAGACAGAACAAAAGCTAGGATGATTATTCTAAAGGGTGTCAGAGATCATGTGGTTTTGAACTTGCATGGAAAGGAGACTCCATTTGCAATGTGGAAAACTCTCACAGATCTATTCTAGAGCAGCAGTGATGTCAGGAAATTGGCATTGAGAGATAAACTCAGGAGCATTCAAATGTAGAAAAATGAAACCATTCCTCAATACCTATCCAGATTCACTCAAGTTTGAGATGAACTTGGAGGAGTAGGAGAAAATGTGCCATCATCTGAACTTGTGAGCTTAGCACTCCTTGGCCTTCTGAAGTCCTGGCACAACTATTAGGATTCAATTAATGGAAGAGACAAGCTACCAGATTGGGAGAGACTTTGGTCTGATTTGGTGTAGGAGGAGATCAGAAGAAACACTAGAGATGGTGTCACATCCAAAGTTGAGGAGGAAGAAAACTTTGCTCTAGAAAGCAAAGGAAAGAAGGCCCAAGCCAAGACAAAATCCAGCCAAAACAATGGCAAGAAGATAGACCTCAGTAAAATTAAAAGTTTTCACTTCCATGAATATGGACACTATGCAACCCAGTGTCCGCACAAGAAATCCAGTAAGAAGCCTACAAGAGTAGAAGGAGGTGATGCTCTCACATCAAAATTCGAGTTGGATTTCATCCTCATTACATGCATGGCAAGTATTGTACGAGGTAGTGTATGGTACTTAGATTCTAGTGCTTCATTTCATAAGTAAGTAAGGAGTTCTTCAGCAACCTAGAGGAAAAGGACCTACAATTACACATAGAACTCAGAGATGATGGAAGGTATAGTACCAAAGGGTTTTCCACTGTCACCTTTAAGAGGGAGTTGGACTCCTAGCTTCACCTAAAGAATGTAATGTATGTGTCTAGTCTGAAGAAAAATTTAGAATTTGTAGTTGTACTTGAAGACTGTGGATATGATGTGGTGTTCATTAAGGGGAAAGCTTATCTGAAGCATGTTGCTATTGGACAAGTAAAACAAATTAGTGTTCAAGTTAAAAACCTCTACAAGCTAGAGGTGGATGCATGCCTGCAAAGCAAAACAAGTTCAGGGTTGAGATGTTGGAGAGCTCTAACATAGGCACATGGGACACCTACACCATGGAGCTTTGAAAATCATGCAGCATATCACAATTGGACTTCCAAAATGCACCCTTGATCAACATGATGTGTGCAAGGGATGCACTCTTAGAAAATATGTCAAATCCTCCTTCCAAGGCCAAGATAGCAGAGCTGGAGCCATCTTGGAGCAAGTTCACTCAGATGTGTGTGGACCTTTTTATACAGTCTCAGTTGCAAAGCACAAGTATTATGTGATTTTTGTAGATGATTTTTCCTACAAATGTTGGATCTATTTCATGAAGAAGAAAGATGAGGTTTATTCAAAATTTGTTGAATTTAAAGCCTTAGTTGAAAATGAGACTCGTCAGAAAATTAAATCCCTAACAAGTGATAATGGAGGAGATTATGTGTCTAATGCCTTCAAATAATTATGTGCCAAGGATGATACTAGAAGGGAGTTGACTTCACCTCACAACCCATAGGAAAATGGGGTGGCAGAGAAAAAAAAGAAGCATTGTAGGGATTGCAAGAGCAATGTTTCATGATTAGGGACTACAATTATACCTATGGGGAGAAGCATGCAATACAATTTTTTATTTGTAGAGTAGGAGCCCTCACAAAATTCTTGGAATGATCACACCTAAAGAGGTTTTCTCTGAGAGGAAACCATATGTATCCCAATTTCGTATTTTTGGATCCATGGTCTATTGTCATGTCTCCAAGGATAGTAGGAAAAAGTTGGAGCCTACTGCAGAGAGGGGGTTCTTTGTAGGATACACAGAGACACCTTAGATTTACTGGGTGTACATGCCTTCACTCAGGATGAATGTGATGAGGAGAGATGTTAGATTTGATGAGGAGAAGGCCGTGAGAAGCTCTTGTTGAGCCTCAAAATTACTCTTTCCATAGCAACTCTTCTCATTCCTTTTCTTTGTTTTTCCATAAGAAAGATGCATTCTCATCACTAATAAGTAATATATACTGTCTTGAGGAGAACATTTAGTGATTTACATGTTATGCTTTTTATGTTTTGTTGTTTGAATAATTTTTTGTATATTAGCTACGGAACGCAGCCTATTCTGCAGCTAATTGGCTATTCCACAGCTACCTCCATGCTCTAACAGGTTCCAGGTGTCAGAAGGAGAAACTAGCCACATGGGCAGCTTTGAAATCATCATGACATGGACCCTATCCTATTCATTCAACCCAGGTCGACAAAGAAGATGGCATAAGACTACGGTCAATGGATAAGTCAAACACAAAGAGACTGAGGGTAACAGGACTCTGTTTCGTGGTTAATTAATGCGTTTCACAGTGATGGGAAGCGTTATCCAGAGCAACTACTTGTACCTACGGACTCCAACAACCACCTGTACAAACGAATCCAACAGCCACCATGTCTTGGATTTATTTCTCCAGCAGCCAAGGAAGAAATTCCACATATCTGTCTTCTACGTGTTTGGTTGTAGCATGCTTTTCTCCACAAACATTTATATGATTTTTCTTATAAATACCTGTGTAAGGGACCGAAGAAGTTAGTAATAGTTTTAATGTGAAATTGAAGTTCTAGACTCTGTAATTTTTGGGTGTTTTGTGTCCCTGTTTTAATATGAGAAGACCACATGTTTTTATGAACATCTGAAGGAGTTTTCTTGGAGTTGATTGAGCAAGCATAGCCTAATTAGTTGCAAAGGGCCCCTGCACTAAAGAAGGCTTCATTTTATTTATTTTTCTTCTTCTTGTTAACTGTAAATTCATCATTTTTTGTCTAAAACAGCGTTTATAATCATTTTCTTACTAACAGTGTTTATAATGCAATTTCTATCATTTTCTTACTAACAGTGTTTATAATTTAGACCAGTTTCCATTAGCTTGATTTCTTTTTAGTTCTTATTTAGAAGATAGAACTCAATAGTGTAATCTTGTTTATTCAATTAAAAACTAACCTTGTTTCAGGATGAGAGTAGGATTGAAGAATGATAAGGATACATTGTTGGATAGTTTACTTCATTCACTGTTTTGCTAGTTTAAATTCTCAATTAAACTGATCAGTGTCATTTACTGTCTTTGCCATTTCATTTTTAGTTTAAAATACTAACTCATGGTGTTAATGAATGTTTATGGAAAACCCTTCAAGTTGATAATTCATCCTTAACTAAGTGGTTGAACGTTTCATCTATGCAATGAGTTATTTCTGCATCTTTGTATTTGCTTTCTCTTAGATTAATGAAGTATAGAATTACTTAAATGTCATCCCAAGGAGACTTTCTCCCAAAATTGAGAGGCAGAGTAACCAAGTATTTCATTTAGTTTTATTTCTGTAATTAGTTATACATCAATTGCAAATTTCACGTTCAGTTTTAATTCATGATTTGGAAATAATGGTAAAATCAGAATAGAAACTTTGTTTTTCATTTCTTTCTTAGCTTTGTTTCCATATCTTTCTTAGCTCTGTTTTCATTTTTAGATTTTGAGCAGTCTTTAAGAAAGTTTGATTTAGTTTAGATATTTTACATTGTAAATCATTAGGAATTAAAAGACCAGAAACCCCCAAAACAACATAAAACATAAAAACAACGATGTAAGAAGGGTTAGCTAGCACAAACAGTGCACTACACTTCATCAGTTTATGATACCTGGATTGATAATTTATATAGAGCAATTTAGGACACTAAATTGACCAAACATTTTGGCACCGTTGTCGAGGAAGTGTAACTAGGTAGCCTTATCTCTTACATTAAAAAATAAATAAAAACTGATATGCATAGAGAAAGAGACTATAGGGGTAGATTTATAGCTAGAGGCAGAAGTTCAACTCCTACAACACCACCCACTCCATTAAGAACAAGAAAAGATACACCTCCATCTCAAACTCATACTCCCAGCCATAGAACTCCTAAAATTCCAGGGGCAGAAATCCAATCAAAAGAATCTCCTACTTCATCTACCAAGTCAGTCCTAGAGGAGAAAAATCTTGAGTCTCCAACAATAGGAATAGCCTTTTTCACCTCCACAGGAGATCAAATTTTAGTTGAAGAGTTAGGAAGACCTGGTGAGGAAGAAGAAGTAGAACCTCTCTCCCATATCCCATTAATAGAAGACCCATAGGAGGAGAAAGTAACCTTGCAAGTTGAACCTTATACTGACCTTGAAGAAACTATAATGGCAGAAGAAGTAGAAGATGGGGAATTCAAGCTATTTGGAGGGGGTAGAGGAAGAGGTAGAGGAAATAATGGAGGAGGCAGAGGAAATAGGGAAATAGATAATTCTTTTGGGTTCCCTATAGTGGATGAAGAAACAAACGCCACGATGAAAAATATATCACCTTCTGCCCTCCCAAACTTCCATGGGTTAAAAAGTGAGGATCCTGAATCATTTTTATTTGAGTTTGAAGTCTTGTGCAGAACCTATGATTATCTAGAAGACTCTCAAAAACTCAAATTGTTTCCTTCAACACTAAAAGGAGCTGCTTTGAAGTGGTTCATGGGGTTAGTCACTCAGTCCATTAGAACATGGAATGACATGAAAAAAACGTTTTTGGATAGGTACTTGGATTATTGCATGCCTACCAATCACAAAGATGAAGTGTTCAAAATGATGCAAAGAGAGGATGAAAACTTAGAGGATTTGATTGAGAGATTCAACTATAATTTGAAAAGAGCAAAAATGGACAATTTAGATGAAGATACCTTGAAAGCTCTTTTATTAAAAGCCATTAGAGATGAGTGGATAGATATCCTTAACATGATGGGGAAGGGAGATATCTCTCAACTTCCATTAAATGACATAGGAGAATTATGTGTTCATTTGTCAAGAGGGAAATCCAAAACTGGGAAAGGTCCAAGAGATCCTTCTTTTATTAAAGTAAACAAATCTGCAACTGGATTAGTGAGTAGGGAAAAAATTGGTAATATGCTTGATCAATTTAAAACTGACATTCTAGGGAGTCTTAGTGAGCAAATAGACACCCTTAAATTACAAAACAAGCAAAAAACCGAGGCTGATGTTTTAACCATTTTTTGTCCAAAATGCAGAAAAAATAAAAAAAAAAAAAAAAATATATATATATATATATATATATGCTCTAAGAGAATGCCCTTTAGATGCAAAAATTATAGAGACTTGTATGATTTGCTCAGAGAATCATGAAACCAAGGGTTGTCCTTCGATTCTAGGTGTTAAGGCTATTTTTCAAGAAGAAACAACCCCAAATTCTGCAGAACCTCTTTGTTTTGTTGCTAGAAGACCTTGGCAGGGGACATAAAATCATGGATTTAACAATCAAATGTATCTTCAGCCCCCACAAAATTGGAATTCTTGGCAGCAATCTTGGCCTCAACCTCAATCTCAATCTCAACCGCGGGCACAAGGAGTACAAAATCCTTATGGGATATTTTCTCAATATTATCAATATCCTCCATCATATCAGAATTATCCTCCCCCACACATTCCACCACAAAATTAGCAACCACAACTTCAAAATCAGAACCCTCAACTTTCATTACCATTTCCACAACAAAACCAAAGTCCTCAACTCTTACTACCATTTCAGCAAAAACCAAATCAGCTACCTGCCCAACCATTACCAAACCCAAATAATAAGAACCCTCAGAATGCTTACATGGTAAGCATTCTAATTACTCCTTTAGATCTTAATGATGTTCAACTAAGATTCGGTAGGATATTAGAAAAGGAAAGACCTTCTGTAGTTATTCAAGAACAAGATAATTCTGAGGAAGATTCTCTAAAGGTCAATAAAAGTTTTAAGGGAACATCTCTCCAAAACCAAAACATTGAAAAATAAAAACAAAAAGAATCAGTGAACACAACTCCTATTGAGCAACCAACATCTACTTCTACACCTCATTTTCCTGAAAGATTACAAATTGATAGAGGAGTAGAAAAGTAGATTATGTTTCCCAATTATGATTTTCTAGATGAATTGAAGAATGTCTGTATCAAAATCCCTTTGCTACAAGCCATTAAAGAAATTCCAATTCTAGCCAAAACAGTAAAGGAGTTGAGTATAAAGAAACCAGGTAACAAAACAAAGGAAACAAAAAGTATTCACCTGGTAGGAAAAATAGTAGACATAATGATGGGAAAAATTTCCCTAAAAAAATATGTGGATCCAGGAAGTCCAATTGTGAAAACACATATCAATGGAATTGAAATTCCAAATACATTGATTGACTTACGGGCATCAATAAAAATCATGAGAAAACAAACTATGGATCAGCTCAACCTTCCTAATCTTCTTTAAACACCTACCTTATTGCAACTAGCAGATAGATCAGTAATCAAACCAGATGGAGTGTTAGAAGATATTTTAGTATCCTTAGATTCTTGGGAATAGCTTGTTGATTTCATGATCTTAACTCCCAAGAACAATCTAGGAGGACATCCACTCATATTAGGAAGACCTTGGTTGGCCACAGCGGATGCTTTTATTAGTTGTAGATCTGGTGACATGTATATTTCTGATGGTAATTCAACAAAAAAATTTACTCTATATTCTCCAGCATAAGCAATCATAGAAATAGATGACAAAGAATGGACTGATGATGAAGATGATATTCAACCTCTCTTTACTATTTCAGATATTAGTGAAGATAGTCAAATTTTAAATACATTAGAAAATTTTGAATCATCTTCAGAATATGACCATGAGCAATTTCAAGAAAAATTTAATGTTGAATATTTGTCATCTAGGCAAATGTCTCTCTATTTTATGGAAGAGTTTGGTAGCTCTACAACTGAAATTTTTCGAGGTAGGACATTGAACATAAACAAAAACTTGGAGAAATTACAACAAGAAGAGCTAATCAAAACATTACAAAAACATTCTACTGCATTTGCATGGGAATACACCGACATGAAAGGCATTAATCCTAAGACTTGTATCCATCACATCTACATTGAGGAAAATTGTAGACCTATCAAACAACCTCAAAGAAGGATGAATCCAAATCTTAGAGAGATTGTGAAAGAAGAGCTCCAAAAATTACTGAATGTAAACTTCATTTACCCAATTTCAGATAGCCAATGGGTTTCTCCTTTGGTAATTGTGCCTAAAAAGAATGGTAAATGGAGGGTGTGCATTGATTACCGAGAATTGAATAAAGCAACCCTTAAAGATCATTTTCCTTTTCCTTTTATAGATCAAGTGTTAGATACATTTGCAAGCAAGAAGTATTTCTCATTCTTGGATGGTTTTACTGGTTATAATCAAATTCAGGTAGCACCTGAAGATCAGGATAAAACCACATTTACTTGTCCATGGGGAACTTATGCCTACCGAGTACTTCCTTTTGGGTTATGTAATGCACCTGCAACATTCCAAAGAGCAATACTAGGAATTTTTTATGATCTAATACATGATTGTGTAGAGGTATATATGGATGATTTTATAGTCTATGGGAATACATTTGAAGAAGCTTTGGAAAATTTGGAAAAAGTTCTTAAAAGATGTAAAGAAGCAAACCTTTCACTAAGCCATGAAAAATGTTTTATGATGTTTACAGAAGGTATTGTTTTAGGACATCACATTTCAGGAGATGGGATTAAAGTTGACAAATCTAAAGTTGAAGTCATCTCTAAATTATCAATTCCAAATTGCCAAAAGGATGTTAGAAGTTTTCTAAGATTTACAGGATATTATAGAAGGTTTATAGAAAATTTCACTAAAATAACACCCCCACTCTTCAAATTTCTTACCAAAGATTGTGAATTCAATTGGAATTATGATTGCCAGTTGGCATTTGAAACCTTAAAAACAAAAATTTCTGAAGCACCCATTTTAAGAGGTCCAAATTGGAAACTCCCTTTCCATATTTCAACAGATGCTTCAGATACAACTTTGGGAGTTGTATTGGAACAAAAAGATTTGACTCCTTATGCCATTTACTATACAAGTAAGAATTTGACTCCCACTGAGTTAAATTATATTGTAACTGAAAAGGAATTTTTAGCTATTGTTCATGCAATTAACAAGTTTAGACACTATATAACAGACTATGAAACCTTTGTTCATATAGATCACTCTGCAATTAGATATTTAATGAATAAACCTATTACTAATGACAGAGTTACAAGATGGCTTTTACTTTTGCAAGAATTCAACATTATTGTGCTAGATAGACCTGGAAAACAAAACACAGTTGCTGATTTCTTGTCCAAGATTCAGAATATTAAAGAAGATTCTCTGGTTGAAGATAAGTTTCTTTATGAATATCTTTTTGTAGTAACTACTCAAACTCCTTGGTTTGCAGATATTGTTAACTATTTGGTCGCAGGAAAGTTACCTTCACATTTGTTTCCTAGAGAGAAAAGAAAAATTATTTAGGTAAGTGGAAGATATTCATGGAGCACTAACGAATTGTATAAAACAGGCCCAGATCTTATGATCAAAAGGTGTGTCAGGGAAGATGAAATGCCCGAGATTCTTAAGGCATGTCATGATGAGCCATGCGGTGGACGCCTTGTTGACAAGAGGACAACCTATAAAATCCTTTCTTTAGGATATTATTGGTCATCCATCTTCAAAGATGCTAAAGAATATGTCAGGAGATGTGACAGCTGCCAAAGGGTAGGGAAACCTGCTCCCTCGAAATGCCATTACAAATTCAGGTACTCATGAACCTTTTGAAAAGTGGGCCTTAGATTTTATTGGGCCAATTAATCCTCCACCTAAGCAGAAGTATATATTGGTATGCACTAATTATGTCACTAAATGGATAGAAGCTAAAGCATTGTCTTTTGCTAATGAAAAATCTGTAGTGAATTTTCTTTTTGAGGACATCTTTACTCGTTTTGGTGTTCCAAGAGAAATTGTGACAGATCAGGATCTCAATTTACATCTAACATGGTGGAAGGGCTTGTGGAAGAATACAAGATCAAACATAGGAAATCTACTCCTTATCATCCTCAAGCAAATGGTCAAGTGGAATCTACAAATAAAGTGATTAAATGAATCCTCACCAAGACTGTATATCTACATAGAAGAGATTGGGCAGAAAGGCTTCCTGAAGCCTTATGGGCCTATAGAATTACATGGAGGAACACAACAGGACATACACCCTATGAACTTGTTTATGGGAAACAACTCCTTTTCCCTATAGAGTTCCAAATCATAACTTTCAAGATGGCAGTCCAACTGGGACTAGATTTATCAGAGGTACAAAAGCATAAGCTGGAGCAATTAAATGAACTTAATGAAATCAGGCAAGAGGCAGTTCAAAGGACTAGTATAGTCCAACAACAGAGGGCTAAATGGCATGACAAATATATTAAGGACAAGAGGTTTCAAGTGGGAGATTGGGCGCTATTGTTTGATTCAAAGTTTAAAGATTTTCAAGGGAAGTTTCAAACGCATTGGCTTGGGCCATATGAGATTCAAAAAGTCTTTAGTAATGGAGCAGTGAGGATAAGAACAATAGATGAAAGTAAAACTCATCTTCTTGTGAATGGTCATAGATTAAAGATATATCAGAAACCAATTTCAAAAGAGGAGTTCATTAAGATTTTCCAAGACAATTCTGAAATGAAGCTAGTGAAGAAGTATTCTTCTTCTCCACTAACTTCGTCTTTATTTTTCCTGAAAAAGAAAAATAAATAAATAAATAAATTGTATAAGGTTGAAAACCAATCATTGATTGGCATACTTATACGGAAAATACAAGGTGAAAATCAAAGGTTTCTGACACCCTATATTTTCCATTTTCTTTCTGTAATAAGTAGTGACAAAAGGCTACAGTCACTCTGTAGATTAGATTCTGCAAATGCATCATCTCATCTCACCTCACTCCATTTTATTTTTGCAATTTCACTTCATCTCATTGTCATATTTCATCAATAAATTTTTCAATTTTTCCTTTTACAGCTTTCATTTCATTTATCATCTTGTCTTACATCTCATTTCATTTCACTTACATAGCCACTTCCATTTCATTCATGATCCATAAGCCATATTTCACTTTCTTTTCACGTTCTGCAGCTACAATTTGTTTATCAGTTCAGGAACAAGTGTACAACTCATAATAAAATCATGTATGCAGGGAATTGAAAAAAATCAATTTTTGAAGACCAACCATGCTCAAGGTACCTGTGGATCAACATCAAAAAAATTAGCAAGCGAAAGGTAAAGGTTCCAAAGGTAAATGCAAAGATTTATTTCAAAAAGCAATTTAAAAACATAAGTTTGTATAGTATGTATAATCACATGTCTCCTTAATCGACCATCATTTGATTTGACCGCCACTATATCTCCGCCATATATTCCATCTTTACTCAATGATTCTTTCATAACAAATCTCTACTTCAAACTCCATAACCTGTACTCAAATTGTCCTCCACAACTCCACCTGTTAATGGTCAAGATGACGATGTGACCTACATATCTATGACTCTCTAAACCCTTACTGTCTATTTATTACACACAAACCTTTAATTTTATCTCTCCTATAACATGCAGTCATTTCATATACACAGTATTTCCATTTTCTATATACACAGTCATTCCATTTTTCATATACACATAGTCTTTCCATTTTCATATATATGTAGTCATTCCATTTCCATACGCACAGTCATTCCATTTCTTAAATAGAACTCCTTTTATAAACAGTAAGATTAATTTTGAAGGTTAACCGAAAACAGGGGATATGGGGCTTATTGTCAGGACAGAGCCCGTAGGGGTAAAGTATATGGAGGGGTATCCACAACTTAAAGGGATGCTACAAAAGGCCAGATGGTTAAATTTTATTGAGAAATTTGACAGCTACCACAAGGAAATTACCAAGTCTTTTGCAAGGTCATTTGATGGGATAGAAGTGGAGATAGGAGATATTAAATTTGCAGTCACAGAATCCTTCATAGCAGAAGCAACAGAGCTGCCGAGACAAGGAGAAAGATGGTTTAAAAACAAGAAATTTCATGGCGAATCTTGGAAAGTTATCCTTAGAAACCCATGTATGGATGTTACAGTATTTAGAAAGGGAATCCCTATTTCAGCACTCAAGAAAAAATGGGGTAATATGCTGTTAATATTGCAAAAATTCATTACATGTGAAGGAAGATTTGGGTTTATGTATGTTTACCATATACGCTTATTAATGAATTTCTTAGAAAATGGAACCATCAACCTTCCCTTCTTCCTTCTAAACAGTCTGAGAAGGATGGCTACAAATGTCTAAAAGAAAATTGAATCCATAGAAACAACTATGTATCATCATGGATTAGTGAAAATACTAGTTGAATTCCATTTGAAAAGTATATGGGATGCCTGGGAAGATTTCTTGATAAGAAATTTTTTCCAGGACGCTCCAGAGTCACCTGAGGAGAGTCATGTTAAGAAAAGTAGGAGGAGAAAGATCAACATTAACGTTCAAAACAAATCTGGAACCTCCTCACGAAAGAATGATGCAGAGACAACTTCTAAATCAAAGGTTAGAAAGCAGACTAAACAGAAAGGAAAAATTAAAGAGAGAGCTAACGAAATCAATGAATACATTCCTGAACCTTCCTCACCACAAGAAGATGAACAATTACTCTTCAAAAGACTGACCAAGATTAGGGAGGAAATCAAGAAAAAGAAGGAGATAGGGAAGAGGAAGAAGGACGCAAGAGAAGAAACCATAAGCTTCCAAAACCTGATAAGGAGCTCTAGACTCCGAGGTAAGGTGAGGAAGGTAACATCAAAAGCAGCCCAGTTCATAAACTTAGAGGAAGAAACCCTAGTTTAATCTCCTGACAGTATTCCACCTAAACATAGTCCACAAAACTCTCCTCCACATAATTTTGAAGGCAACCCAAGCAGAGCTTCTCCTGGCATAGATCCAGTACAACAACAAATCTATGACTATATAGAGTCATTAGAGAGAAAGGATACCTCAATGGATCCAGGATCCTCAACCAATCTAGAGCAGCCTATCAATCCACAAGAACCTCTAACTAGCTCTCTCAAACAAGAAATCTTTGAGTTAGAGATTTTGAATAGGCACATTCAAAAAGAAAATGAAACCTTGAGGGAACAGAACAATCTGGATAAAGCCATTCATGACAACACAATGCTGCACCTAGGATTATGGTACAAGAAAAATAGGAAGCTAGAGAGGAAAAATAGGAATTTGACCAAAACACTTATCGACCTCAAATACAGACTTCTTATGAAGAAGCCCAAGATGGCAGTCAATGCAAGGAGAAGTAAGAAAAGGAAGTTGGATGTGTTGGCAGAAGTGTCAAAACAGATGCAATAGGAGAAAGAAGTTCACATTTTTGAAAATTACATGGGGACATGCAATGATTTTGCAGTGGGTGTATGTTGAGCCTCAAAATTATTCTTTCCCTAACAACTCTTCTCATTCCTTTTCTTTGTTTTTCCATAATAAAGATGCATTCTCATCACTAATAACTGGTATATACTGTCTTGAGGAGGACATTTAGTGATTTACATGTTATGCTTTTTATGTTTTGTTGTTTGAATAAATTTTTGTATATTAGCTACAGAATGCAGCCTATTCTGCAGCTAACCGGCTGTTCTGCAACTACCTCCATGCTCTAACAAGTTCCAGGTGTCAGAAGGAGAAACTAGCCACATGGGCAGCTTTGAAATCATCATGACATGGACCTTGTCCTATTCATTCAGCCCAGGTCGACAAAGAAGATGGCATAAGACTACGGTCAATGGATAAGTCAAATACAAAGAGACCGAGGGTAATAGGACTCTATTTCGTGGTTAATTAATGTGTTTCACAGTGATGGGAAGCATTATCCAGAGCAACTACCTGTACCTACGGACTCCAATAGCCACCTGTACAAACGAATCCAATAGCCACCATGTCTTGGATTTATTTCTCCAGTAGCCGAGGAAGAAATTCCGCATATTTGTCTTCTACGTGTTTGGTTGTAGCATGCTTTCCTCCACAAATAGTTATATGATTTTTCTTATAAATACCTATGTAAGGGATTGAAGAAGTTAGTAATAGTTTTAATGTGAAATCGAAGTTCTAGACTCTGTAAGTTTGGGTGTTTTGTGTCCCTGTTTTAATATGAGAAGACCGCATGTTTTTATGAACATCTGAAGGAGTTTTATTGGATTTGATTGAGCAAACATAGCCTAATCAGTTGCAGAGGGCCCTTGCACTGAAGAAGGTTTCATTTTATTTATTTTTCTTCTTCTTGTTAACTATAAATTCATCATTTTCTTTCTAAAACAGTGTTTATAATGCAATTTCTATCATTTTCTTACTAATAGTGTTTATAATTTAGAGCAGTTTCCATTAGCTTGATTTATTTTTAGTTCTTATCAGTAGTTTAAAAGATAGAACTCAATAGTGTAATCTTGTTTTTTCAATTAAAAACTAACCTTGTTTCAGGATGAGAGTAGGATTGAAGAATGATAAGGATACATTGTTGGATAGTTTACTTCATTCACTGTTTTGCTAGTTTAAATTCTCAATTAAACTAATCAGTGTCATTTACTGTCTTTGCCATTTCATTTTTAGTTTAAAATACTAACTCATGTTGTTAATGAATGTTTATGGAAAACCCTTCAAGTTGATAATTCATCCTTAACTATGTGGTTGAACATTTCATCTATGCAATGAGTTATTTTTGCATCTTTGTATTTGCTTTCTCTTAGATTAATGAAGTACAAAATTACTTAAATGTCATCCCAAGGAGACTTTCTCCCAAAATTGAGAGGCAGAGTAACCAAGTATTTCATTTAGTTTTATTTCTGTAATTAGTTAGACATCAATTCCAAATTTCACTTTCAATTTAATTCATGATTTGGAAATAATGGTAAAATAAGAATAGAAACTTTGTTTTTCATTTCTTTCTTAGCTTTTTTTCCATATCTTTCTTAGCTCTGTTTTCATTTTTCTATTTTGAGCAGTCTTTAAGAAATTTAGATTTAGTTTATATAATTTACATTTTAAATCATTAGGAATTAAAAGACTAGAAACCCCCAAACCAACATAAAACATAAAAACAACGAAGTAAGAAGGGTTAGCTAGCACAAATAGTGCACTACACTTCATCAGTTTACGATACCCAGACTGATAATTTATGTAGAGAAATTTAGGACACTAAATTGACCAAACAACTCTCTAGAGTGAGAGTTGACCATTCCACTAGAGGAGGAGCTTCTAGCTCCAAAGTAGGAGCCCCATTCAGATCCACAAGATGTTGTGGAGCAACCACATGTGGAGGAACAAAGAGAGGTATTGTGGAGGCACCCACTCACACAGAGCCTTCCAGCGAAGGGAGGAAGAGAACCAGGGAGGTAGACAATTTGGTGCAGGATGCTCAAGAGCATATCAGAGCTCCTAGCTCGTTGCGTAAATAGAGGAGATCACTAGGCATATATACCATATATATGGCAATCATGATAAAATTGATTGATTCTAAGCCTTCTTCATTTGATGAGGCATTTACCCAGCGGGTGTGGGTAGATGTCATAGTGGAGGAGCATGACTCCATCATGAAGAATGATGCTTGGGAGGTTTTGTCTAGACCTAAGGGAAAATATGTTATTGGCTTCATGTGGTGTATAAGGTGAAACATGTAGCTGAAGGCAGTGTTGAGAAGTACAAAGCCAAATTTGTAGCCAAAGGATTCTCATAGGTAGATGGATTTAATTATGAGGATACATTTTTCCTTGTGGAAAGATATTCTTCTATCAGGGCCATACTTGCATTGGCGGCACAGTTTGGGTGGAAGATCCACCAAGTGGATGTTAAGACTACCTTCCTCAATGGAGTGGTTGAGGAAGATATCTACATTGAGCAGTCAGAGGGATTTGAGACATTTGACAGAGAGACACATGTGTGTAGACTTGGTGAGCACCAGTATTACAGCTAGGATGCTGCAGCTCTTGGGCTACTAGCTTTACTTATCAACTCGGGGTTCGTACAAACTTGGAGTTGACAGTGTTGTATGCACAAGTAAAAGTGATGGTTCTGCCTGTTGTAACTGTTCAGCTGGTGAGAAACCACTGGAGTTCCAGGCCAGACTTCTATAGAGTTAGAAGAAGCTTGATTCTTTGATGGAAGAAGGGCAAATCTACTCTAAGAGAGTTACTCTACTACAATAATGGAAAAAGCCAACATGTAATGCTAAACCACACCATACCCTAATTAACCATTTAAGAAGCTATGCTAAGCAGAATTGTTAAACCAACAATAAAAAAATGCTACTATCTAAGTTGCAGAAGTAAAAAGCATCAAACAATACTAATGTGCAAGCAAAGAAACTAAACTAAATTTGTTTTCACTCTTTTAGTTTTTTTAGGCAAAATCAAGCATGTAAACCAATTGTTATTGTGGATGTGATAGGTGGATGGAAGGTGTTTGAGGATGGCTAGAAGGTTTATGAAGTGGTTGGTGGTGTGGCGGGGTCCTAGGAGGCTTTTTGTGACTTCTTAGAGGTTTCCCATCAATTCGGCCTCAAAACAGGCCGTTTCAGGGAAACCTATAAGATGTACTAGAAACCTATAGGATGATCCTGTAGGAATTACAGGAAACCTACAAGATACAGCTGAGAGCTAATTGTGACGTGTTGGGAAGCTTAGGAAACGTGTGTGATGGGTGGAATGGAGTTTTAGAAGGTCTAGGAGCACTCATGAGTCAATATCCAAGATAAGAGATGGCTAGATTCGCTCAATGTGTTTAGGAGAATTTCAATGAAAAATGATGAAAAACTAGTGAGGGTGATGGTGAAACAAGGGATGGCTAAGGTGGATGAAGTGGAAGGTGGTTGTTGGTTATGAAGTCTTGGTCTCCTCCTGAAGTACCTGTTTTTCATAAAACATTTGTGTCTTCCAAAAAGAACTGTGAAACAAGATACATTTTCATAAACTAGAAAAGCATGAATCAACTGCCTATATTATGCTTGAAGAAAGTTGCTGAAGGGAATGAAATCATGAGTGAGATCTTATTTCAGAAATGGAGATGGAAAAACATGACAATGAAATCCGCCTTGCAACATTAACCAACTACTGAATTAAAGACAACAAACTCCAAAGCTCATAAAAGAATTAGAAATTTGTGTTTTTGGGGCTGCTGAAGGGTCCCTTCCTCAAGTCATGGTCCCAGAGGGAGGAAGTGAGGCTGAGACACCTGTTAACAACCTTGTGGTGATCCTTTTTCTCCTTGCTAACCTTCTACTTGAAAGAAGGCACAAATGGAAGCAAACTATCACACAACCAATCTAATCTACACTACTTGTAATGGAAATGCATCTACTAAGCAAATTAACAATTAAGCTATGAATCTACACTAAGCATACATGTACAATAAAGAGGAGCCTTGGCTGCTAGGGTTGGGACCTAACCCAAGAGCTTCAACCCTCTGAGTTAACTCAGTGTTGGCTCAAAACAAAACTCATTCTTATTACCAAAACAACAGATTACATCAAAAGAACTGTCACAAGTCTTGTAGCTTGAAAATAGAGTAGAGTTTTACAATGAAAATCCAAATCCTACTGAGGTCCTAGGCCTCTCTACTTATACATCTGAAGTCTCCAACAACTTCCTTAAAATTAGGGAGGCTCGGCTCCCAAACTCGAGATAAACTGGTGCTTTGTCTTTCACTTGCTCGGTTGCCTTCTAGTCCTCATGATTTGGCTGTTTGCACTTCGAGCTGATGGATCAATATTCGAATAGAGGGGTAGTAAATGAGTAGGATTTACCTCCTATAATCCCTCTCCCTTGTCCCATTCGATTTTTGACCTTGGTCTTTGCCAAAATTCCTTGCTTTTCTCCTTTAATCCTGAATTAAATGCATGTTAGACCACAAAGAAAAATATCCAACTCTAACTCATCTCATAAACAAAATATAATCAAAAGTATGCAATAAGTTATGAGAATAGTTGGTTTGACTAAGCTAGGAGGTGAATTAAGGCCCATATAATTACCCAATGATGAGGCTCATCATCACCCCCTACTGAAAGTGTTGCTCATCCTCTGAGCAACTTAATCAATATCCATATCCTTCATGGCTCTGGTAGCCTCTCTGACATCCCATGCCTCTGCTGTGGTCTCCTCTTCTTGTTCATAGAAGCCTGCTTTCTTTTCTACCTCTTCCCACTGCCTCTTTTCTTCTTCTTCTTTTCTCCCTTCTAGCATCCCTAAGAGTAGTGGTGGATTGAGTTTTAGGCCTATCCAATTGACCTTCAACCTTTGCATAGATTTCTTATACATAGGTGTCATGTTGAGTGCCTCTCTCAACCTTTGAGGGGAGTGATATTCTCTTATCTTTAAGCTATATGGTAGTGTGTTCCATCTCCTTAGGCAAGCATGTATATTATCATCTCCTAGCAGCCTAAACATGTCCTCAAAATGTGAAATTGCTTGCTCTTGGGCAGCAATATATCTAGGTGCCAACTGAGGATCATTTGCAATCAAATTATGGGTACTGATGAGGGCTATGGGATTTTATTGTTCAACTCTGATCAGAAGAGGTTCAGTTTGCTCTCTTTCCAATATACTTTTAATCTCTGTAGCCCTTGACTCCTCATGGTTCATCCATGATGCCAAAGCCATTAATTGTTGATCTCCTAGCTTGGCATTAGGGTCCCATACATTCATGTATGTGAGGGCCATGTTGTGCAAATAAAACTTAGCCATTTTGGCCCTATCCTCTAGTGTACTTTGATCACAAAGATCAATAAACTGCCTGTAGTCCTGAAATGGCATGGTTCCCCTCTGTGCTAGTGTCTTAATCTAAAACTGCAACCATTTTTCTTTGAGTTAGAGAGAATAGGATTTAGCTGGCATCCTACACTGGATTGCCTCCAAGGAGAGTCTAGCCATACATGCTAATTGGTTCTCTCTTTCCTGCAGTGGCCCCCTCATCCATGCATTTTCTGTCTCTAGTTGATTTGTCATTGTGGCTTCTCTGTCCCTTAAGCCACTTAGCTCTTTGCCCATTTCTTTGAGTTTCTCCTCCATGTGCCCAATGTCTTCATCCATCGGTGAGTTCTGGCCCTCTCCTTCTCAAGCTCGAAGAATAGTGGGATGGAAATTTTTTGAGGTATGACCTTGCCTCCTTTAATAAACCAGTAAGAGGAGTCCAGGTTAGGTTGGGGGCTAGTTTCTTTTGTCTCTGGGTCCTCCTCTTTAGCTTCTTTCTGCTCCCCTACCTTTCTTTCCAATTTTTGTGCCTCCTGTAGATTCAACAGAGTATCCTGTAGGACTGTTTTTGCTTCCTGTAGATTTTGTTGTGGATCCTGTAGGATTGCCTTACCCTTTGAGGAAGTTGATCTAGTAGTAGGCCTCCTTACATAGGTGATAGGGGACTTAGGGGAAGGCATTTTGTCTTTTTGTGTAGGGGAATCTTCAATCTCAATAGGAATTTTGGTTGATGTTTGTGGCTTCCCCTGTCTTATTCTTGTGCTCTTTCTTGTCCTGAAATATAGTGGGGTCTGCCTCTACCTTTTTCCTTTTTGCTTGATTGGGGTGCTGAGAGCAATGAGGGCAGCTGTTGCCTCTCTCTCAGTGGCCTCTGGAGACACCCTAGGTGACTCCTCCTTGTGTTTTGTCCCCTCTATTATATTTCCTTAGTCCTCTTTGTCTTTCCTGTGTTCTTCTTCTTGTAGATATTCATCATCTCCATCAGTTTCCTCCTTAATTTCCTCCTCTGTTTCTTCATCATCCTCCTTCTCTTCTCCCTCTTCTTCTTCATCTTCATCATGTTCCTCTATGTTAGTTCCTTCTTCATTCATCTCATCCTCATCTCCTTCTGTATCTTCCTCTTCCTGTTTTACTTCCTCTTCACTGACAGTAGGACTAACATCATAAGTGAGAGCTTTGATGTCATCCTCTGCTGGCATGTCTCTGAAAATTGATCTTGTTATAGGGGTTCTGAGGTTTTGGAGGGAATCTTCAATGAGTATCCTAATCAACCCATGGTGAGCTAATTGTTGGGAATTCCCCTCCTTCACTTTGATGCTTGAGTCTATGAGTGATTGAAGCAAGAAATATGGTATGTGAGCCTTTGGTGAGGAGGTGTTTCTACTCCAAATCTTAATTCTTCAAGGATACTAAAATGATAGCCATAGACAACAATATATCTACCCTCACATGATATGTATTTGATTATTTGGTAGCCTACCTCACTCCATGGATATGGCAAACTTTCCCTCCTTACTCCATTTTTGTCCTCAGTGGGTTCCTCACCTTCTAAAAAGAATTTTCTTTTAGCAACCTGGCTATCTCCTTTGCCTTATTTTCTCCATGGGATTCCTAGGGGAAGTGTGGTGACCTTGCTAATGAGCTTAGGGTTTAGATCTATAGTGAGGCCCCTTATTACAACAGTGGCATGGATTCTGATGTGTGGAGTGATAGAGAGAGCAAATTCTTGAGCCACCTCATCATCATACCCTCTGAATTTTTCGAAAAACCCCATCCAATTATGTCTTGTGAAGATTTCAAGCACTTGGGGGTGTTGTTGGATTCTCACAGTGTTTGTGGGCTCTCTCCTATTAAACCCTCCTGTCATCTTGTTGGTGAAGCTTGAGGAGAAAATGAGAGGGTTGAAACAATTTTTCAAATGCAGGAGCAAAACAGAGATGACTGTGTATTTAATTCCCTTCACAAAGTTGCTAAATTCACTCAAATTTAGAGTATCCTTGGTTCATTTACTTGCAAAGGGGAATGTAATTTTAGAGCCTACCTCTTTAGACTGGTTGTAGTGGCCAACTCCCATGATATCCCTTCTAAACTCTTCTCTGCCAATCCTGTAGACAGTCTCTGTGTATCCTGTAGACAGTCTCTGTATCCTGTAGGAATTCCTGTGCATGCTCCTATAGGAATTCTTGTGCAGTGAACGATGGATCTTTGCTTTTGGTGGGTGGCCTGGGTTATGAGAGCGACTTGAGTGAGGGAGTTTCGAGGAGGTGAAATGCATGAATGCATGGGAACGACATTTCATTTCCTCTTATGCTGATTCAGGTTGAGGTGGTGTGCTGGCAACAAAGGTAAATTGCCATTTTTGGACCATTGGTCCCCACTACCACCTCATCATTTCCCACTCCTCGTAATCAGCTCCCACCTTGTAGATCCATAGTTTAACTGCTTTTTTGTCCTACTCCTTCTCTATCTTTGAGTTGACTGCAGCCACGTGTGAGAGGACACCCGGTTGTGCATGTGCTGACTGAACGAAGGTGGCCAAGTTAACTGGCCACCTTTTCATTTATAAACCAACTATCTTGTAACCATTAGAACTTTTGAATACATGATGCATATGAGAGAATGAGCAGGATACTTACCTATGGTTTCAATGCTATGTTGTAGTTGTCGAAGACCAGAGGTGTTGTTGTGTATATTTGCTGCATGTCATTCTTCTTCCTCCTCTTATTGTCTGCTAATTGCTTCTCTATTTTTGCTGGTATTTATGGTTGAAGATCTGATGTTGCTACTTTGGAGCTCCTGGATCATCATGGTGAAGACTTGTTGCTGGTGTGATTGGTATTCTGTGGGATAGGCTGCTACAGGATTTCCTATAGGATGTCCTGTAGCTACTTCTCCCTCAGAATTCTTTAATCATTTTGCTTGTTGGGGCTGTGAGGATGGTGACATGGATGGAAAGAAGGAGTGGGAGTGTGGAGAGAAAAGGATACGTAGGTGATGCTCTTTACTCCTCTTTGTTTCCCTTTTTTCCTTTGAAGACTGGAAAAAATTGTTGAAACTAATATTTTTTGAATGGTGAGTGTGGGGATGATGATGGTGGACGAGGTGAGGTGCTAGATCATCAAGAGGGTGAATTTTAGGGACCTAACAAGTCCATCATTTTCCTTCGAATTGCCTCATGTAGGATTTCTGGGTCACTGTAATTTGTACAGGATCATCCTGTAGGTTTTCAGGGGATCTTGTAGGAATACAAGGGATCCTGTAAAAAACACAGTCTTTGTATAAATCGAAGCAATGGAGTGGAAAAATGACAAAAATGATGGAGGGATGCATGGTAAGGAGTGAAAAAATGAATATGTGAGTGGCAGGGGTCTCCTTGGGATCCTCTTTTGCTCCTTAATTGTCCTTCTCGCCCACCTGCAAATGGAAATTTCATGATATATATATATATATATATATATATATATATATATGAAGAACAACTAGGCTGCCTCAGAGAGGTTTTCACCCTAGCTATTTGCCCTGGGCGCCTCAAGAAAGGTTTTCACCCAGGGATCTTCTTATTCTCTTTTTCTTTTTGTTTTTTTTTTTTTCTCTTTTTTTTTTTTCATCACTAGGTTGTCTCAAGAGGTTTTCAACCCAAAGATGGGACTTAGGCGCCTCATGGAGGTTTTCACCTGAGCCCTTATTCTTTTTTTCTTTTTTCTCAGTGATTTGATGAGGGAGGAGCTGGAACTTGCTCCGCTATCATCATTGTTTTATTGATATCATCAACAAACTCTTGTTTTGATAAAGGTCTCTTATACATTTTCAATTGGTGTCCATTAACAAGCAAAGAAATGGCTTCTTCATCTATGGTTCTGATTTGCACTAAACCATTATCATGGCAACTTTCCACAACATAAGGTCTGAGCTATCTTATCCTTAACTTTCCCTTGAAGTCTTTATACCTAGAATCATATAACAATTCCCAATCACCTTCCTGAAATTGCTTCTTCTTAATATTTTTATCATGCCAGATATTCCTCTCAAGTTGAACTACCTCTGTGTGTAGGAGGGCATGCATTCTAAATTCATCCAAATCATTCAATTGGAACAATCTCTCTTTTTGTGAACTGCTGAGATCCAAATCTAGTTGGGTTGCCATCCTTAATGTGTTATATTCAAATTCAATGGACAACAAGGCCTTTTTCCCATAGACCATCTCATAGGGTGTGAATCCAGTGGTTGTCTTCCATGTGGTATTATAGGCCCATGTGGCCTCAACTAGCCTTTCTGCCCAATCCTTCCTGCTGCTGCTCACCACCTTATTTAAGATGCTCTCTAGTTCTCTGTTGGTCACCTCCACTTGCCCATTAGCTTGTGGATGATAGGGAGTGGAGGTCCTATGCTTGATCTTGTGATGGCTAAGCAGGTCTTCAATCATGTTGGAGGTAAACTGGCTGCCTTGGTCTGTGACCAGCTCTCAAGGTACCCAAATTTGTAGAATACATTCTCCCTTAGGAACTCAGCCACCTTCTCTTCTGTTGCTGCCTTAATTGCCTTGGTTTCAGCCCACTTAGTCAAATAATCAGTGCACACAATAATGTATTTTTTTTTGCTTTGAAGGAGGGTCAATAGGCCCAATAAAGTCCATGCCCCACTTGTCAAATGGCTCAAAAGTCACTTGAGGTTGCAGAGAAATTTCATCTCTTGGAGTAGGCCTTCCCATCCTCTGGCACCGATCACACTAACTAGTGTATTTTTTCACATCCTGATGAAGAGTGGGCCAATAATAGCTTGCTTGTAACACTTTGAATGTTGTCCTCTTTGCTGCAAAGTGACCTCCACAAGGCCCATCATGATAGGTTAGAAGGATGTCAAAGACTTCCTCTTCCCTGACACACCTTCTTAAGATTTGATCTGGGCCAAGTTTGAAAAGATTGCCCCCAATCCAAGTGAAGGGGGCACTTTTCCTGACTATCTTGCTCTTTTCTTTGGAGGACAAGTTTGGTGGGAACTGTGATGATACCAAATAGTTTGTTATATTAGCAAACCATGGAGAGAGAACTAAAATAGCAAATAAGTGCTCGTCCAGTAACTGGTCATCCACCATTCCTTCTTCACCTGCAGGCAAATTTACCCTAGATAAAAAGTCTGCAACAACATTTTCCTTACCAGGCTTATCAACAATGGTTAGATCAAACTGCTGTAATAAAAGTAACCATATTATAATTCGAGCATTCACATCTGGTTTGTTTATTAAATATTTGATTGAAGCATGGTCAGCATGCACAAATGTTTGATAGCATGTAATGTAATGCTTGAATTTGTTTAATGAATGCACAACATCCAGGAGTTCCTTTTTAGTCACTATATAATTTAGTTCAACCTTTGATAAGTTCTTACTCATAAAATAGATAACATAAGGCAGTTTTTCATTTATCTAACCTAGGGCTGCTCCTATGGCTTTATGTGAGGCATCAGCATGAATATGAAAGGGGAGGGCTGAGTTTGGGCCTCAGAGAATTGGTGCAGTGGTTAACTTATCCTTTAGGATGTCTAAGGCCTCTTAACATCTTTTTGACCATATAAACTCATAATCTTCGGCCAACAAACCAAATAAAGGAGAGGCCAACTTGTTGAAGTCCTTTATGAACCTTCGGTAGTATCTAGCTAAACCTAGGAAACTTATGACATCTCTCTACTTTTGAGGAGGTGGGACCCTTTGGATGATAGCTATTTTGTTTGAGTCCACCTGCAGTCTTTGCTGAGATATTGAATGACCTAGCACGGTCCCTGAGTCATTAAGAATTCACATTTTTCAGGACTGAGAGATAGGTTCATTTCAATGCATTTGTTCAGCACTTTTCCTAGGTTAGATAGGGCTCCTTGAAAATCACAGACATAAGGTGTAAAATCATCCATATAAATCTCCACTGCATCATGGACTAATTCGACGAAAATACTCAAGACTGCTCTATGGAAAGTGGCAAGAGCATTGCATAGGCCAAAAGGAAGGACCCTATAGGCAAAAGTACCCCAAGGACAGGTGAATGTGGTCTTATCCTAGTCTTCTGGGCAGATATGGATTTGGTTGTACCCACTGAATCCATCTAGGAAAGAGAAAATCCTTTTCCCTGCTAGGCCATCTAGCACTTGGTCAATGAAGGGTAGAGGAAAATGATCCTTCTTTGTGGCTTTGTTCAATTCCCTATAATCGACGCAAATCCTCCACTTACCATTTTTCTTGGGAACTAACACTAAAGGAGAGACCCACTCATTGTCGGAGACAGGGTAAATGAATCCTGCATCTAGTAGTTTTTCTAGTTCTTCTTTGACTATATCTTTAAGAGCTGGATTCATTCTCCTTTGTGGTTGTCGGACTGGCTTGCAACCTTCTTTGATGTATATGTGGTGAGTACACATTGAGGGGTGTACTCCCTTCATTTCCTTGTAACTCCAAGTGAAGGCTTCTAGATTTTCCTTTAACATGTTGCATAGCTTCTCCTCTTTGAGAGCAGAAAGAGATGGATTGATTTTCAAGGTTCTCTCTGGGCCGAATTCTATGGTTTTGACACGGAGTGGGTTGGAATCGGCCAAGCATAAGTCAATTGGATGATTGTTCTGGGTTTCCTTTATTGCTTCTTCTAAAGGTAATGAACCGGGAGTTGGAATTTGGAGTAGGTGTTCAATCAAGTCATCCTCATCTTGTTTTCCTCCTCCCATGGTTGCTTCCAAAGCATAAAGTTGGGCGGAATAAACTTCATCTTCTTCCTCCTCCTCCAACCATAAAGGTAAATCATGCTCTAGAGAAGGTTGAGCAGGAGGGTATAGGACTAACTGCTTGGACATATGCCCATTCTTGATGGTCATATTCCCAACTCTACAGCTAATGTAAGCATCAGCAGTGGCCAACCATGGCCTCCAAAGGATGAGAGGATAACTAGTAAGCTTAGCTTTAGGCTGGAGAACTAGGAAATCTACAGGGTACTCCTAGGAGTCAATGGAAACCATCACATCCTCCACAATTCCCTCAGGGGTTACTGTGGAATGGTCTGCAATTTGCAGAATTGTTGTGGTCTTCCTCAATGACCCTTGGAGGTTGAGCTTGAGCATGGTGTCCTTGGTCATCACATTAATGGTAGCCCCAAGATCGATCAAAGTGTGTGGGACAATGGTGCCATTGATGTGCACATCTACTACAGGGATTCCAGGGTCCAAATATTTTGGATAGATTACCTGCCCTAGCATTAAGTCAGATAGTTTCCTAATGACATTAATGGTAGTGGCATCCCTTTTTCGCTTCCTTGGATGCTTGAAGCATTTCTCCTTAATCAACTTATTGTAAATGGGAACATCTTTTATTGCCTGGAGAAGGGGGATCTTTACACATATATTTTTCAATTCTCCCAGAAGTTCAGTCTCTTCTGGGGTAGGCTGGAGTGGTTGGGCTAATCTCTCAGGAAAGGGTGGATTTACTTTAAGGTTGCTTTCCTCTCTTTCTTCCTCAACCTCCCTAAGTGGAGGGGGAGGTTGGTTATTCAGGAGAACTCTCCCAGATCTCAGGTTAATCTCCTGGATTTCCATAGCATAAGCTGGATATGATGTCTCTCCACTGTATACTTGTTGAGCCTGCCTATTGTTCGGGTTCAGATTTGGATGGGCAGGCATCTGGAGTTTCTTTGGTGGAGCAAAGTGTAGGAGCTGTGTTTGGGCAGGTGGTGGAGGCAATAGAGCTGGAGCATTGTTGTATTGGGGCCTCCACCCCTAGGGTGGTGTATTCCACTAAGGTTGTGGCAGAGCATAAGGTTGAAATGGCTAGCTGGCTGGCTGGGAATGATACTGAGATGCATAGGACTAAGGAGGGGGTGTAGACCAGGAAGGATGAGCAGGGGGTCCCCAAGAAGGTATAGTTGTGGTTTGGTTGGGGTTGTAATATGCATGGGATGACCCTTGCATGCCCTGTTGGTATGGTCTAAGCCCATGAGGTCTCCTTTGGTTAATGTAGCAAAGCTGCTCAGTGACCCCTTCAGCTCCTTGATATACAACTTTGAGTTCGGGTAAAGAAGGGCACTTGTCTGTGGAGTGGTTTTCTTCACAGACCAAGCAAATTTCAATAGAGTTCAATGGACATTCATTCCTAGGATGCCTCCTGGTGCATCTAGGACAAAAGATGGCCAAGGCTCTCTCTGCTTCCTCCTGCTTCCTTTTAATGTTCATGGTGTCCATTTGCAAGGCAAGGGTTTGCAACATCTCACTTTTGAAATCTTCCAACATGTTTCCAATTTCACCCTTGATGGATGAGTTGGAAGATGATGTATTGGCTATAGGTTGACTACCCCTACCCTTTTTCCTGGTTGCCCTAGAATGGTTTCTAAAGACAGTCTTGATATCCTCATAGGGTAATTGGTAGATATCTCCTCTTGCTAACAAATGTAAGGTATCCAAAAGATCTTCTCTTACTCCCCTAAGTAGGACCAACTTTAGTGACTCAGGGTCAAGTGTGCACCTGGCCCTTTTGTAACTGAGCTGGAATCTTTCTTTGTAGTCTTCTAAGGATTCATCATGGCCTATGGTCATCCTAAAAATTTCTTCTTTAGTATCCTTTGACCGATAGTAGTCCCGATATTTGTTGTTAAAGGCCTGCTGCATTTGAGCCCAAGTTGTGATGCTATTTCCAGGTAAACCCATAAACTGTAGGAATTTACAGGGTAAGTTCCTCAGAAAGAACACCAAAAGGACACCGCTCACAACCAGATCTCAAATCAATACACCAGTATTTTTGACGTGGTTAAAACCCTCAAAGTGCAAGGAGGGAAACAGTCCACGGCCTGTCCCAACGTGGGTACTACAGGCAATTTATTAATCAAAGAATGAAAATTTACATAAGCTTCTCTCATGCACGGATTACCCGAACAATGACCCTCCATGCGCTTTAAATAGAACTCATGGACCAATCGGGTGTCAAGCCACGGATCAAGTGTCGGTAATACCGAGGTGAGAGTGAACTGTCGGATCACTACATATCGTGACCGTCGGATTGTAAGTTACAAAATGTACAACGGTAAAGAAACACACTTTACCTAACTCTAACCTAACTCTATACTAGACCAAGTTGAACTTAACTATATCCTATGTGTCGGAATATCCTAACATCCCCCCTTAAGAACAACTTGGGATAGGATTGAAGGATTTACAAATATGACACAATAGGAGAAGGAAGGAGGCACTAGAGCCTATCCCCCCTTAGTGACAACTTCCTGAACTCCAAGCATATATCGAAGTTTAGTGAACTTCGCCTCTGTGAGAGCCTTTGTGAAGATGTCTGCAACCTGATCATCTGTTGGACAATATTGCACTTCAAGAACATGGTCATGAATGAGCTTTCTGATGAAGTGCATGTGTAGTTCAATGTGTTTGCTGCGCTGATGCTGGACTGGATCTTTGCATAGCTGAATGGCACTTTGATTATCACACCAAAGTGTGGTTGGATGCTGCTGCTCAAAGCCAAACTCTGATAGGATCTGACGAAGCCACAAGGCTTCCTTACTAGCTTCCACGGCACCACGATACTCTGCTTCTGCTGACGAAAGAGAAATGGCAGCCTGTTTCTTACAAGCCCATGTAATAGGTCCTGAACCAAGAGTGAAGACATAACCGGCAGTAGACTTCCGATCATCAGGGTCACCAGCCCAATCAGAATCAGTGAAACCAACTAACAGAGGAGCTGCTTTGGCACTGTAATGAATCCCAAACTGTACTGTACCTCGAACATAACGAAGTATTCTTTTAGCTGCTTTCCAATGACTTTCACGGGGGTTTTGCATAAAACGAGCAACAAGGCCAACAGCAAAGGAAAGATCAGGACGAGTATGGGTTAAATACAAGAGTTTTCTGACAAGTTGACGGTATAAGGTAGCATCAACTTCAGGAGAAGTACAAGAGACTGAAAGTTTGACTCCAGACTGAAAGGGAGAAGGGGCTGGCTTACAGTCTTCCATGTGAAAATGACGAAGAATATCACAAGCATACTTGGACTGGGAAAGGAAAATACCCTCCTGGGATTGCAAGACTTGAAGACCGAGAAAATAGTGTAAGTGTCCTAAGTCTGTCATTTCAAATTTCTTTTTAAGGCTGGACTTCACATGGTTTATAAGGTTGGGATCACTACCAGTAAGAATAAGATCATCAACATAAAGAACAAGGATGATAAGAGAGTTGCCCACTTTCTTGGTGTAGACAGTATTGTCAGAATGACACCTAGAAAAGCCAGATTCTAAAAGAAAGCTATCCATTTTGGCATACCAAGCCCGAGGAGCTTGCTTGAGGCCATAAAGGGATTTCTTAAGTCGACAAACAAGGCTGGAGTCTGTTTGTATGAAGCCAATGGGTTGTTCCATATAGATTTCTTCCTGCAAGTCCCCATGCAAGAAGGCAGATTTAACATCCATCTGATGGACTTCCCATTTTAAAGAGGCAGCAAGGGAAAGAACAAGGCGGATAGAGTTCATTTTGGCAACAGGGGAGAAGGTTTCAGTGTAGTCAATGCCTTCAACCTGTGAAAAGCCCTTAGCAACGAGACGAGCTTTATGTTTATCAACTTTCCCATCTGGTCCATACTTGGTTCTGTAAACCCATTTACATCTAACAAGTTTGCGTCCCTTTGGTAGAGGAACAAGATCCCATGTATCATTTGTCATCAATGAATGATATTCTTCATTCATAGCTGCTTCCCAATGTGGATGGCCTGAAGCTTCTGCAAAAGTGTCAGGATCATGATTTACTGGAGCTTGAGCCAGTAAAGAAGAGGCTCTTTCAAACTGAGAACGTGTACGTCGCTGATCTGTAGGATCACCGGCAAGATCACCTGCTGCATCCCGAGTAGCACGGACCCATCTTGGAAGTTGAGGATCCTGAGAAGGTGGGGGAGGATTATCATCCTCGCTTTCATCATCTGAAGAAGAAATGTTTTCAAAAGTAGAAGAGATAGGAAGAGGTGGCACATCCGCCGGACTAGGCTCGCAGGCCGATTTATTTTCATCAAATTTTACATCTCTTCTAATGATAACATTTTTGGACTTAAATGGAATAAGTCTATAACCTTTTACATCTTCAGAATATCCAACAAAAGTACATTTCTCACTCTTAGGTTCTAAAGCTTTATGCTTTTCATCTGGAATATGGGCCCATGCTTCACTTCCAAACACACGAAAGTGACTTACATCTGGTTTAATGGAACTCCAAGCTTCTTCTGGAGTGATATTCTCTAGAACCTTAGTAGGAGTGCGATTGATTATATAATTTGCACAATTAATTGCTTCGGCCCAAAAACTAAGACTGAGTCCTTTAGATTGCAGCATACAATTAGCCATTTCCTTTAAGGTGCGATTTTTCCTTTCAGCTACACCATTTTGTTGTGGAGTGTATGGAACAGTATGTTGCATTTGAATTCCATTTTCGGTGCAAAAGTTGATGAATGTGTTTTTAACATATTCTCCACCATTATCAGTTCTTAGCTTAAGAATTTGATGTCCAGATTGTTTTTCAACAAAGGCTTTGAAGGCCAAAAAGGTGTTAAATACTTCGCTCTTGAGTTTTAAGAAGTATACCCAAGTGCGTCTGGAGAAATCATCAATGAAAGTTAAGAAGTACTTGCAGCCAGAGAATGAAGCAACAGGAAGAGGACCACATAAATCACTGTGCACAAGCTGTAAAGGGGCTGAGGCGTGCCAAGAGGCACGTTTGTCAAAACTGTCCCGATGATGTTTTCCGAGTACACATCCGGAACAAACACCATCTCTGCAAGATACCATAGGAAGACCTGTCACCATATTTTCTTTACATAGATGCTGAAGGGAGCGATAGTTTAAGTGACCAAATCGCTCATGCCAAAGTTTGCTCACTTCATCATTATGAGCAACAAATACTGAGGGAAGATTTGATGACCCAAAGTTGTGAAACTTATACAACCTTTTGGAATCATCAGCAAGACCAGTAGCTAGAATCTGTTTAGGATCTTTTAGATCCTTGATTACAACATCATGAGGTGAAAATTCAACAATTTTACCTTCACCTGAATGAGTTATCTGATAGACAGATAGAAGGTTGCAGGATAAGGTTGGAACACATAATACATCATTAAACTGACCATTGTCTAGATGAACAGTTCCAGTCCCTACAACATTAAGAGATCTATCATCACCAACATATATATTTTTGGTGTTACAATCATTTAAAGAAGAAAACATGGCTTGGTTTTTGGCCATGTGACAAGAGGCTCCAGAATCAATGAGCCACTCATGAGAATGAGAAAAAGAAGAAGATACATTTAATGCATAACCAGACTGAGATGATTGACAATGACATGCAGAAAGTGCCATTCCGGAAGTTGAAGTTGAAGTAGGCTCCACATGGATGTTATGTTTCTTCATTGCGGCTTCCAAGGCTTCCATCTTCTTAAAGCATTTAGATTCTAAGTGGCCATCTCGATTACAAAAGTTACAATGTCTATCAGTCTTCTTCCATTTGTTTTTATTGGTCTTATCATTTTGCTGAAATGATCTTTCATTTTGAGGCTGAGATGGTTTAGGACCATTCTTTTGAGGATATGACTTCTTAGGATTCTTTGAATTTGGTTGCTGCTGGGCGGCTAACGCTTTCGTGGAAGAGTTTCCAAGATTAAGAAGACCAAGGTGTAAGAGTTTTTCTTGTTCTCTTATTAAGGAATCACAAAAGGAGTCAAAGGAAGGGGCCTTGTAGTCTTGTCCTTGACAAATGAAAGCTTCCCTTGTAGAATGGAAAGTGGAAACAAATACAGAGTAGGCTGGTCCCAACTTAGTAAGGATGGAATAAATAAGGTTACCATCTTCTTTCTTAACTTTAACACCTTCCAAGAGATATCTAAGGGTCTTGAATTTGGACAAGAAATCTTCAATGCAAGAAAAATTATTAGGATCCAAAGTAAGCAGCTCATTTTCAAGTTGATGGGCTCTAATTTCATTTTTAATCCCAAAAACTTTAGCGAGTTTTTCTAATGCTTCATGAGGAGTCTCAAGTTCTGCAATGTGGAATCTAAGATCAGGAGAAATAGACATCCCTATCAAACCACGTGCTTGATCTTGTCTATTTTCCCATTTTGCAGCCTTGTCTTCATCTTTTGGTTTCTTCTCTTGGTCTGTGGCTATTCTGAAGAGACCTTTACTTCTAAGTAAATCTTCCATGTAGGCTACCCATTGGAAGTAGTTAGTGCTGTCAAGAATGACTTGGCATGGACTTTCCATTTAAAAAAAACTGAAGCTGAAGATGCTGAAAGTAAGTGTTCCAATGGATAGATCTCGAAAAAATAGGCGGTTTAAAAAAAAAACGGCTCTGAAAAAGGCTTCCGGATGAAGAAGTTATGGCTTTTTGAAAAAAAAATTGTTGACGTTGCCGGCAAAGTGCGCGAATGTGCGGGAATGAAAAAATCCGCCCCCACAAAATGGAGACTTGAACCCAAGACCTCTACTCTCTTAAAATAGCTTTGAACCAATTGATCTATACAAAAAATTTGAGAGAGAGAGAGAGAGAGGGGGGGCCTTGGTTTGCGTGCTTGCCTTGAGAAAGCTCTTTTTCCCTACAAAACACAAAACACAAAACCCAACACGAATATGCAAAGAAAAACGAACCTTGCGGCTCGAAGTTAGCTTTAGCCAAAAAACTAGAAATTTAAAAAAAAATCTCAAAGTTAGCTTTAGTCGAAAAACTAAATATTTTTCTCAATGTTTCTGATTTTCCGAGATCACACTAAGGTGCAGGGAAAAGAGCATACGCATGAGAAAAATCCTTCCTTTCTGTTTCTGATTTGCCCAGATCGCACAGAGTCGCAGGGCAAAGAGCATACGCAGAAATGAAAGGTATAGATCCGGTTAAAAAAAAGGCTAAATAAACTGAGACCGAAATAAGCAGAGAGAAAATAACAGTAAACTGCAAAAAAAAACACTGTATACCTCCCGATCTGAAAAATGACGCAGCTAGGGCTACCGGAAACCTTTTCGCGTGAAACGAAAGGGGTTCCTCACTGGAACAGATGCTCCGAACGCAACAGAGCAGTCCTCTCGGCCCGAAAGCAGTCAGAAACATCAGATCTAGGAAACGACAGCCGCATGCAGTTCTACCGGCTTCAGATTTGGATCACCAACGGACGCGGCCCTCAAATAGCTTCGATACCATGTAGGAATTACAGGGTAAGTTCCTCAGAAAGAACACCAAAAGGACACCGCTCACAACCAGATCTCAAATCAATACACCAGTATTTTTGACGTGGTTAAAACCCTCAAAGTGCAAGGAGGGAAACAGTCCACGGCCTGTCCCAACGTGGGTACTACAGCCAATTTATTAATCAAAGAATGAAAATTTACATAAGCTTCTCTCATGCACGGATTACCCGAACAATGACCCTCCATGCGCTTTAAATAGAACTCATGGACCAATCGGGTGTCAAGCCACGGATCAAGTGTCGGTAATACCGAGGTGAGAATGAACCGTCGGATCACTACATATCGTGACCGTCGGATTGTAAGTTACAAAATGTACAACAGTAAAGAAACACACTTTACCTAACTCTATACTAGACCAAGTTGAACTTAACTATATCCTATGTGTCGGAATATCCTAACATAAACCAACGCAAATTTGCATCCTTGAGGGTAGATGGAAATAATTTTAACTTTTTCAAATCATCTATATGGTCATAGGTTCAACATATAACAACAAAATCAAACAGGAAAGTGTTGGGGTCCTCTGTGGTCAGGCCAAGGAAATGAGGTAGGGCAGAGGGGCTTATATTTTTCATCTTAGTGTCCCCATTGGTTTCCTTGATGGGGAAGGCACCCTCAACTCTCTCTCTATTCTATCTGTCATTTCGGTTTTCAGCCATTGGTTCAATAGGAATGGGTTCCTCTTCTTCTTATTCCCCTGTAGGTTCTTTAAATATTTCAGGTTTCTCACCTAAGGCAGTGGGGGTATTTGGCAAAAAATTCCCTAAGTTGTCCCTATTCCTACGAGGCATGAAAGGAAGTATTTTTTGGGTTGGTTTTGTATTCTTTTTAAAAATTGGAAAGTACTTGCAGAATTGAAATTGTTGATTGAATAAAAATTAATGATAGAATGAAAAAACTACTTGTTGAATTGAAATCCTACTTGCAGAATGGAAAGGAAAGTAGATACTGCAAAATGAAAGAAAGGAAACAACTAGATTACTTTTGTAGAAATAAACTAATGGCAGAATATTGAAGACAAGACGTAGAGGAGAATAAAGCAGTAATCACATTCTACTTAGACACCTCCCCCGTAATGGCGCCAAAAAGTGGTGAGCGCCAGTATTGCAGCTAGGATGCTGCAACCCCTGGGCTACCAACTTTACTTATCAACCCGGGGTTCATACAATCTTGGATGTGACAATGATGTATGCACAAGTAAAAGTGATGGTTCTTCTTGTTGTCACTGTTCAACTGGCAAGAGACCACTGGGGTTCCAAGCCAGACTTCTATAGAGTTAGAAGAATCTTGATTCTTTTATGGAAGAAGGGAAAATCTACTCTAAGAGAGTTACTTTACTGTAGTAATGGAAAAAGTCAACATGTAATGCTAAACCACGCCATACCCTAATTAACCATTTAAGAAGCTATGCTAAGCAAAATTGCTAAACCAACAATAAACAAATTCTACTATCTAAGTTGCAGAAGTAAAAAGAATCAAACAATACCAATGTGCAAGCAAAGAAACTAAACTAAATTTGTTTTCACTTTTTTTGTTTTTTAAGGCAAAATAAAGTATGCAAACTAATTGTTCTTGTGGATGTGACAGGTGGATGGAAGGTGTTTGAGGATGGATAGAAGGTTTATGAAGTGGTTGGATGGTGTGGAGGGGTCCTAGGAGGATTTTTGTGACTTCTTAGAGGTTTCCCATCAATTCGGCCTCAAAACAGGCCGTTTCAGGAAAACCTACAGGATGTACTAGAAACCTACAAGATGATCCTGTAGGAATTACTGGAAACCTACAGGATACAATCGAGAGCTAATTGTGAGGTGTTGGGAAGCTTAGGAAAGGTGTGTGATGGGTGGATGGGGTGTTAGAAGGTCTAGGAGCACTCAGGAGTCAATATCCAAGATAAGAGATGGCTAGATTCGCTCAATGTGTTTAAGATAATTTCAATGAAATAAGATGAAAAATTAGTGAGGATGATGGTGAAACAAGGAATGGCTAAGATAGATGAAGTGGAAGGTGGTTGTTGGCTATGAAGTCTTGGTCTCCTCCTAAAGTACCTGCTCTGCATAAAACATGTGTGTCTTCGAAAAAGAACTATGCAACAAGATACATTTTCATAAACTAGAAAAGAATGAATCAACTGCCTATATTAAGCTTGAAGAAAGTTGCTGAAGGGAATGAAAGCATGAGTGAGATCTTATTGCAGAAATGGAGATGGAAAAAGATGACAATGAAATCTGCCTTGCAACATTAACCAACTACTTAATTAAAGACAACAAATTCCAAAGCTCATAAAAGAACTAGAAATCCGTGTTTTTGGGGCTGTTGAAGGGTTTCTTTCTCAAGTCATGGTCCTAGAGGTAGGAAGTGAGGTCGAGACACCTGCTAACAATATTGTGTTGATCCTTTTTCTCCTTGCTAACCTGCTACTTGAAGGAAGGCACAAATGGAAGCAAACTATCACAGAACCAATCTAATCTACACTACTTGTAATGGAAATGCATCTACTAAGCAAATTAACAATTAAGCTATGAATCTACACTAAGCATACATGTACAATAAAGAGGAACCTTGGCTGCTAGGGTTGGGCCCTAACCCAAGAGCTTCAGCCCTTTGAGTTAACTCAGTGTTGGCTCAAAACAAAACTCATTCTTATTACCAAAACAATAGATTACATCAAAAGAACTATCACAAGTCTTGCAGCTCAAATATAGAGTATAGTTTTACAATGAAAATCTGAATCCTACTGAGGTCCTAGGCCTCTCTACTTATACATCTGAAGTCTCCAACGACTTCCTTAAAATTAGGGAGGCTCGATGCCCAAACTCGAGATAAACTGGTGCTTTTTCTTTCACTTTCTCGGCTGCCTTCTAGTCCTCATGATTTGGTTGTTTGCACTTCGAGCTGATGGAGGAATATTCGAATGGAGGGTAGTAAATGAGGAGGATTTACCTCCTATAATCCCTCTCCCTTGTCCCATTCGAGTTTTGACCTTGGTCTTTGCCAAAATTCCTTGCTTTTCTCCTTTAATCCTACATTAAATGCACATTAGACCATAAAGAAAAATATCCAACTCTAACTCATCTCATAAACAAAATAAAATCAAAAGTATGCAATAAGTTATGAGAATAGTTGATTGACTAAGCTATGAGGTGAATTAAGGCCCATATAATTACCCAATGATGAGGCTCATCAAGGCTCAGGAGAGCCCTTTATGTTCTCAAGTAGGAACCTCGTTCTTGGTACATTCACATAGATTCCTATCTCAGTGGACTGGGCTTCACTAAGAGTGAAGCAAATGCGAATCTCTATTACATTTTGGTAGATGGAATTATGTTCACCTTAGTCTTGTATGTAGATGATTTGATATTGATAAGAGATGAGAGGTTGATCTAGTCTTACAAGGTGGACCTTACAAGCAAGTTTGATATGAAGGACATGGGTTTGATGCACTACTTCCTTGGTTTTGAGGTGTAGCAAGGAAATGGAGAGCTATTTGTTGGTCAGGAGAAGTAAGCCTTTGAAATCCTTCAGAGTTTCCATATGCAGGACTCCAAGCTCATGTACACTCCTCTAGCTACTAATTGGAGTAAAGAGGATGGTTCTACAAGAGAGGTAGTAGATGGCACTATCTATAGACAATGGTGGGGTCCTTGATTTACCTAGTGAACACAAGGTTCGATATTTGTTTTGTAGTTAATCAACTTAGTCATTTTATGGTGGAGCCTACCAAGCTTCACTGGAAAGCAGCAAAACATGTTCTTAGATACCTCATAGGCACAGTAGATTTTGGTTTATGGTATAGGAGGACTAATGGAGTGAAGCTCCAAGGCTTCATAGATGCAGATTTGGCAGGGATTCCATTAGTAGGAAGTTCACATCGGGAGCTATCTTCAGTGTTGGGTCAACAACAATTTCTTGGTACAACATGAAACAAAGATTTATAGCACTCAACTCAACAGAGGCCGAGTATATGGCTGCTAGTCAAGTAGCATACAAGGATATTTGGATGAGGAAGATTTTGGTTGGTCTCTTCAGTCAAGGGATGGAGACTACATTGATCCAATGTGATAATCATAGTTGTATCAAGCTCTCTGAGAATCCAATGTTCATGATATGTCCAAGCATATATACATCATGTACAATCACCTGAGAGATTGTGTGCAAAGGAGGATGATCATGTTATAGTACATTCCTATAGAGGAGCATGATGCAGACATTTTGACAAAGGCTTTGTCAAGAGGCAAGTTCGAGTTCCACAAGAGCAGGATTAGGGTGGTAAATAACCTTTTTCTTGCTAAGAGGGAGTGTTAAATTGTAGCAAGAAAAGGATTCACTTGACTTGTGCCTTAGTCAAATGGAGAAATTTGAAGTTCCACATCAGCAGGATGACTTGAGTTGCAGTTAGAAAGAGTGACATGGTCAAATCACTCAATTAAATTAGTCAATTTTAGTTTGTATGCTAGAAGTAGAGTTGTGCACGAGTTGATTGCTAAAATCATATAATCTAGTGGAGTTATTGTTAGTTAAACTCAGTTATTTGAGCTCTAGTCTAGAATAGAGTCAATATGTGTTCAGTTGAGTAGTAGTAATTGTTGTTAACTCAGTGATCTCTTAATTAAATGATAAATTTACTAAAAATAGCCCTATCCATGGATGGAATTTGAATTTCCTTGTTAAATTCGAGGAAAATACATATTGTAATTGTCGATTATATACTAGTTGAGTGTATAGGTTTTGTATTGGATCAACTGATCAATTCCTCAAGGATTTGCGCAAGGAAATAGGGAATTCTCCTATCTTTTAGGAGCTAATTTCCTCAAGGATTGTGCAAAGAAATAGGATGAAGGATGAGGCCTATTTTGGCTAAGTGTTGGTCAGAGCAGGTCAGAGAGTAGGAGATTAGTAATGCAGTGTGGGTGTAGCTTCAAGGATTGACGTTATCATTGTAATAGATCCATACTCATTTTCTTTACTACAAAACACAGGAGGGGTTTTTCCCAGTTTGGTTCCACATGAAAATTTGTGTTCGTTGTGATTGAATGGTTGCATGTTATTGCATGTGTTTCTATCGTATGCTTTCCTTTCCACAAATTGAGTAGAAGAAATTTGTGTTTATTGTTTTTAGTCTGAATTCATTACTGTAAACTTTGAGATATTTCTACAATATGTTAGCAACAATTTCTTGGCAATGTCATTTTAGCGAGGGGACTGTTAAAAGGATGGGCCAGCTCATCATCAATTTTAATAAGAAAATAATTGAATTGAAAAATATGAAAAGCATGGAGGTTGGTGGTCCCATAGACTATTTTTAGTCTCGTGGACATTAAAATATCATTCATTCATAACTTAAGTATTATTCATCTAGTATATCCAATCCATCATATTGAAATGTTTAGTCGACATTTAGAGCCAACAAGTGTGGCTTATCATCAAAACGTTGATAAGAAATATGATGTAATTTGAAATATTTATTTAAGTATTTATTTACTTAAAAAACACTAAATTCAAACATGCCAATCTCAATAGTGAATTGTTCCATATATATATAAATATAAGTTGTATGGTAAAATATCATTATATCAATAAAAAATAATTAATTTGGAATTGGTATTTTATAATATAATTGTTTTTATAATAATAAATATGATGAGGATTGGGGTAAAACTTAAATAACATTTATAGCATTTGAATTTTAGGTTTTGTAATTGCTTTTGCGATTCAACAAATCATATCTTGACTTCCTTGCTCTACTACAAATCCGCAGTTGTCTATCTCGACAATTTTAGAAGGAATATCATCATGTCCTGGTGGTAGCCCAGTGGACTCAACTTTTAGTGTCTCGGTTAATGGTTGGGGGAAGAAGTCAAAACCAACTCATCCTTTCTCAAAATTTGTGAAGAAATTTGATGATGCTCCTACAATGGAGCTTCCTTCAAAACACTTCTAAGTCAGAACCCTTACCCTTATTGAAAGAGGCTTGATAGGGCAGTTCACAAATATGTGGCCCTCTCCAAAAATTATTGAAGATTGGATAGAGAAAACTTAGGCTAGGTTTGTCTCTGGTGCCATTTTTTTTCTAGTTGCGGAGGATATTTCGTTTTCCTTTTCAACTCCAAAGAAGACAAGGACTTGATATTTAGAAACAATCCATATTTTATGGGCCCGAGAGGCCTCTATTTAAACAAATGGACCCTTGATTTTGACTCGAAAGCTGACATTCCATCAGTTGTTCCTATTTGAGTCCACCTTCCTCGTCTTCCTCTTCCTTGCTAGTAGGCTGACAATCTCGTCTCCATAGGGAACTCTATTGGAAAATTCCTATATAATTCTTAGCCTAAGGGTAAAAAATATGCTTGTGCTTGTATTTATGTAGAAGTTGATTTAGAACAAGAACTACTAGAGAAAATAATCCTAAAAAATGAAGACTAAATACATGAGTAGACTCTCGATTATGAACATATCTCTTATAAGTGCAAGCTCTGTCATAAATATGGACACTTTGCTAAATATTACAAGTCCAAATCCTCTTCTGCAAGTGAGTCTCAACCTACAGGAGAATGGAAAGTCCCTAAGGAAATATCTACAAGGCATGTCAAAGCTGGATGTTTGTCCATGAAAGAAGTTGTCACTGCACCTCCTTCTAATCCTTTTGACCTTTTGATTATCCTTCCTGATCCTGGTAACCCAACATCAGATTTTGTATGTCATGAAATTGATGACCCTCCTGTTGATTTTTCAAGGAGAAACCTGATCTTCTAATTTGATAATTACTTCTTAAGATTTCTTAATCAAGTTGTTCATGTCATATGTATTGAGCAATTATACATAGAAAATCACAAAAATAATGCAATATTGACAATAGGATATTGAAGAGATAGCTAAGCATAGAAGAGAGACACAAATATTTCACTTGGGAAACCCGATCTTGGGAGAAAAACCAATATTCTTTTCTAGAGAATTTCTTCAGTTCAACAAAAGGTACAATCTGGTTTTCCAATCAAAACAAGAAACTTACCACATAAATGAATAAGTCAAACCTTGTCAAACAAACCAAATTTTGTCCTTGCTGCTGCGACCTAAAAATTTGTTCAACCTTGGTCAACAAGGCAAAATTTCAACCCCTTAAAATTTCTTTAGAAATTCAATCAAACAGTGAACTGTTGTGCCCACACGTGTGAGAGAAAATGTTCTTCAACACTAATCAAATACTTAGACAAATTCGGCTACCACAAAAAATTCACCTTCCTCAGGAAACTCAATCTTTTCTTTAGTCCTCACACATGTGAGAGAGATAAACTATGAGTGAGTGAGTTGCTTTCCAAGTGATGAGGTTGAGTGCCTTTATATAATAATCTAAGGTGCCCCAAGTGGGTGTATTTATGGTTGGGCTAACCTAATATCTGGGGCTGACTTGAGCATTTTGGAGGCAAATTAAATTCAAAATTTAAAAATTAAATTTATTCTTTTAATTTCTTTTTATGGTCGACTAGAATAGCTAGGAATACCAACTGTAGCTACCCCAAAAATCAACACCCCCTCTTAGCTAAGAAGGTATTCAACTTGACTTCTTCATATGCCCAATTTGTTGAAAAAATTTATCATTTCCAAGAAAAGTTTTAATTGAGCTTATTAAGTTAATGTATCTAACTTTATGTGGAAAGCATCTTGCATCAACATCATGCAAAGGGATCTAGTAACCTAATAGTCAAAGCTCCTATGCAAATGGATATAGTCACCCACTGGCCAAAGGCCTTCTGGGGTCCCACTAACCAAGTACCTTTTGGCCTTATGGGGTCAACAAGACTAGTCTTGGGTCACCAACTCAATAAGTCATCACTTAGAGAAAGGTCAATACCTTTGACCGAAAAATGGTGAACCCCTAGGACATTATCGTTCCTGCATGCCAATTGAATGGTAATACACTTGCCCGATGCTAAATGCACTCATTTTAGCCACTAGCCAAGTACCTCTTGGAAATATGGTCGAAACCTTCTACCGAAGGGGAGCACTCTAGGCCATTCTCCCTAACCACATTACATGGCCCCTGGTTAATACATTTGACCTATCAATATCCTAACTTAGGGAGAATATCTGCCCCTTGATGTTACAACATCAACACTCCCTCTTAGTGAGGGAGGCATTCTCAACCACTCCAAGCTTCCTTGAAGTATGAAAGCTTCATCCTTGGTAGAGGCGCTGTGAGAATGTCAACATCTTGCTCGTCTGTAGAAATGTACTAGAGCCTCAATGCTCCCTTTTGTACCATGTCTTGTTACTTGATCTCAATATGCTTTGACCTCGTTCAATAATCTTGCGAGCAACTTTCAAAGCCACACTGCTTCACAACTCTCTAAACCAGCTACAATATACTCAGTCTCTGCAACGCTAAGTGCGATAGATGTTTTCTTCTTATTCATCCAAGAGATCATAGCAAAACCCAAATTGAATCAACATCCTGATGTGCTCTTCATGTATTCTGCACTCTCTCCCAATCTAAATATGTATATTCCTACAACTATACTTCACCAATTGAGACATATCTCAATCTATATCCAACTGTACCATGTTGGTACATCAACACATGTTGTGTTGCATGCCTCGACTTAACCATAAACCGACTAGCTTCCTTTACTAGATCCATCACCACAACTGCTTTCTTGTCACCCTGATTGGGTGCTCCCTCTAACACTAAAATAAATCTAGTTGTGGTAATTATGGTTTCTCCCTCTACCGTTGTTGCTTCTTAGACATTGAAGCATATTTGTTGTCTAGCATGGTCCACTCATAGAAGGCATACTGCTATTAGAGACTTCATGTCTCTAAGAATCTAGTTCGACACTCTCAATCTCAATGATAATCCGTCATCCAAAATATCTGAAGGATCTTAATAGTATACTTCAAGGAAGCAATGCATCAAACTCAGATCCTTCATTTCAAACTCAGAAGTCAACTCCTTTTGATATTGAAGCAGGGTTTCACTGCTCCCTCTATCACGGAAGCAAATTATCTTGCCACTATTGCTACTTTTGTCATGTGAGTCATTTTTCAACCATAAAAAATAAGTCATATAGTAATAAGGTCAACTAAGACTCATCAGATATCCATGCCTAAGGTCTATATAGAGCCTTCTTTAGTCCACAAACATGAAACTCCTTCTTATGTACCTCAAGGCCCTGTGGTAGTTCTATGTATAGTTCTTCTTCCTGAATTACTCCAATGAGGAAAGCGATATTCACATCCATTTGATGTAACCATAATAGAAGCAATAGAAATAATAGTTTTAACTGAAGTGTACCTGACAACTAGAGCAAACGGCGTGTCACAATCTTCTTCCTCTTTTAGGGAGAACCTTCTTGCCATGAATTTCGCTTTGTACTTTTATATGTTGTCATATGTTGCATATTTGATCTTGTAAAACCTCTTGGAAGTCACTACTGACTTCCCCTAAGGTCTTGACACAATTTCATCTATTATGGCATCCTTCAAACTTGTTGGCCTACCTGCTCCCTTTGAATTAGGAGCTCCTACAATCATCTGACACGGTTCTAGATGTCAGTGCAATTTCTCCCTCTTGAGCACAAATCACTTTAGTTGAGTTTATGCTCGATCCTGGGAAAATCCTCTTGCCATAAACTTTGCTTCATTCTTCTCGGTTCTTTTGTTGTTAGAGCTTTGGTAGCCTTCATAATGTACCTGCAAACCTCATCAGGATATCATAGAAGAAATTATTATAACCAAGCAAAAGATACAAAGACAAGATGTTGACCAAAACTAGAATAATAATCAAGGAATAAAGATATGTAATTATCTTTTGAGGGGAAGGGGATTTTTCAACTCCCTCTAGATCCTTGCCTTCTTGCAAAAATAATAAAATTCCATCTACAAACTCATCCTCCTCATCTTCATCATTGCGCCAAGAGGCGCTCTACAACCCAATATTCGGTAGAAGTGCAGGTGTTAGATATATAAGTGTTAGATGTTAGATGTGTAGGAATTAAATATGTGAATATTTTTTAAATGTGAGGCTCATAAGTATACTTATGTTATGTTATGTTAGCATATTGACTTGGTCAAAATACATAAAAAAAAAGTTTACAATAAATAAAAAATTAATAATTAAAATAAAATTGAGATAAAATAGTAAATTTGTGGGCTCCATTTTTTCGCAAGACATGGTTTTGCCCATGGTATTCTTCTCTAATGGTCAAATTACATAAAATAAATAAAATTAAAATAAATTTAAAAAAAATATAAAATAAACAAAAATAAAATAAATAAAAATAAATAATTTTAATAAAATTGAGATAAAATAGTAAATTTATGGGTGGAGGTTTTTGTGCTACAGGTTTTACAACCATGGTTTTGCCAATGGTCATTTTATCTAATGGTCAAATTACATTTAAAAAAGTAAAATTAAAAAAATAAAATAAAAAAATAAAATAAAATAAAATAAATAATTAATAATTAAAATAAAATTGAGATAAAATAGTAAATTTAAGTATGAAGGTTTTTGGGCTCCAGGTTTTCACAACCTATGATTTTGCCCATGGTATTTTTTAATGTATCCTATTTAAAGGTATTATTTGCTAATGTGAGACATTCATTGCAATACAAATTTTTAGTTAAATCAAAATAAATCATAATTTTCACAAAACAAAAAATGTTGTAACCTTCAACAATTTTCATATCTGACTTGGAAAAGAAAACCACTCAATAAAGGCATAGTACACGAAGCCTTAATAGCTCTACTGATGTATGTCTTCCAGGTAAAACTTGGGAAAAACAACCTTGCTCACTTTGTTAAGTAGCCTTCAATGATTATATTTTTCCAGGTTGTTTTATATATTAATCATTTTATTTTTAATGTTTGAAATTTTACTCTTGAGTGTAAAGAGAAACATGAGCATGAAAAAATAAAATCTAATGCATTAGTCCTACATTTTGATTTTTTTTTACAGGTATCAAAATTTATTGGACTTGCTCAGTTTATATCGTGTCAAGCATTGATTTTAACCTCCGCATGAAAAATCACTGGAATATGTGTCTCAGATGTTTATAACAACTTAATTCATATACAATTGTTATTGAGTTTTATTTAGGAGATCGAATGATAACATTAAAAATAAAATTAAACCAAGGATAGTTAATATCATCCACTCCTGCAAAGATAAAGGTATATATTCTTATTGGGTTTTACGATATAATAGAGGAGCTTATTAGGTTTTACAATCTAAGAATAGAGCTTCAAATATATTTTCTTAACTAGCGATTTTATATATATCAAACCAACATAGATCCATCTTAACTCCTAATCTATTAAGCGCCGAGAGGGATCAAATCTCCCAATGTGCAAAAATTTCCTCAAGTTTTGCACTCAAAAAAGAGGTTTGTACCATCAGATATTTTTTCACTCTTGGTGCTTAATGGATCAAGAGTTACGATGGATCTTTAGCTACTAATGTATGTTGCTTGTCTTTTCTTCCTTGTATGAAATGTATGAGCTAGGGTTTCTTCATCTGCGAATTATCTATCCACACCAAAGACTTAGTAGTAAGCTAATGATGCTACCAAGTACATACTTCTACTAGCATTAGGCATTCTTGGACACGTTTTATGGTTTCAAAAACCCTTAGGACCAATACTTCAATATAATTTCATTGACACCCTTTGCAAGTCCGACAAATAATCATGTGCAAGTTATCCTGCTATAGTCATGGAACCAATCATTATATCTTGATAAGAATCATGCCATCATATCAAACCTTTGAATATCATTGACCATCAGTGAATCTCATCACTGGAATTTATTGTGTTATACAAAAGGTAGGTGAAAGAGGGTTTCTTCTTAGCTCCTTTGGCTCTAGAGAAACTTCCTAGGGGGGTGAATTGACCATCAGTGAATCTCATCACTGGAATTTATTGCGTTATATAAAAGGTAGGTGAAAGAGGGTTTCTTCTTAGCTCCTTTGGCTCTAGAGAAACTTCCTAGGGGGGTGAATTAGGGTGCTTAGTCAAATTAACAATTTCCCATACAATTTGATAAGTCATAAAGGTTTCTTCTATACATGCTTGTCAAGAACTCTTCTACAACCATACAAGGTTCATGACAAAGTACAGTTTCAAGGAAACACCCTACTTCTGTAATATAAGGCAACAATTATAAAGAAAACTTTCACGCTTCATGTTTAATAACAACACAACTAGGCCTAAATTTTATCCTGCAAATTCAGTTCCTTCAACGAATCAACAACCCTCTTCTTTGTCTTGGTGGCCACTCCACAAGCTTGGGGGAATTCCATATGAGATGGCTACAACCTGAGGCTTCTCTACCTCTCTTGCTGACCTACTGAGGCCTTTCGACCTGTCTGAAGTGACCTTGAGGCTGTTGAACCCACTTACACTCAGATTGAGGCCCTTTAAGTCTAGGGCTTTGGCCCTCAAACAAATTTGGCCTTAAAAGAAACTTCATTTGGACAACTCATTCATTCCACGTCCATCAAACACAAACTCAACATAGGGACAAAAATCAACCTATTTTCTTTGGGAAAAATTCCAAACTTAGAACAGACTCCTTTTCATATTGATCTAAATGCCCTTCCTTCTAGCCAACTCATGAGGTTTCTCGGTCCCTCCTTCTACGCCTATGGTCTGCCACAATCACCTTCTTTGCTTGTTGTCTCTATTTAAATTCCTCAGCCATGCTCTTAAGGGCTCGGTTTGCCTTCTCAAGGTCTTGACCTTGCCCTTACATCAACCTAAGGTTGAAAGGTATCCTTCTAGGGCTCAAGCAAAACCTTGGCCCTCTTCCTCTTAGATACCCTTGTCAATCACAAAAATCAAGCTATAATCACTTCCCATTTGTAGTAAGATGAAGCACTTTTTCATCCAAATGTTGATCTCTATGAACCATTTTACTAGGGCTTGAGAGATTCTTCAAGTCTCTGCTAATTTCGCCTTGCTCTTTAACCCTTGCTTATCTTGACTTAAAGTTTCTCTTTTACAACCTTAGCTATGATTCCATGTTGATTTTTCAAGGAGAAGTCTAATCTTCTAATTTGATAATTAATTGTAATGGTTTCTTAATCTAGTTGCTTATGTCACATGTATCATTAAGAAATTATACATAGAAAATCTCAACAGTAATGCAATAATGATAGTAGGATCTTAAAGAAACATCCAAGCACAAAAGAGAAAACCCGACAATATTTTCTATAGAAATTCTTCAATTCAAAAAAAGGTACAATCTGATTTTCTAGTAAAAATAGGTCAAACTGAGCACAAACAAATAAGTCAAATGTTATCAAATGGACCAAATTTCATCATTCTTGCTCCTGCCTAGGAATTCGATCAACCTTAGGCAATAAGGCCGAATTTCGGTTCCCTACAACTACCTCAAAAGTTTGATCAAATAGTGAATTGTTGTGGCCATACGTGTGAGAGAAAATATTGGTCAATAATGGTAAAATATTTACTTAGACAAATTCGGCTCCCACAAAAAATTCATCTTCCTCAGGAAACTCAGTCTTTTCTTCAGTCCTCCTCACATGTGTGAGACAAATAGAATGTGAGTGAGTGAGTTGGTTTTTAAGTGATGAGATTGAGTGCCTTTATATAGTGATAGAAGGTGCCCCAAGTGGGTGTCTTTATGGTTGGGCCAACCTGGTCTTTTGGGGCCGACTTTAGCATTTTGGAGGCAAATTAAATTCAAAATTTAAATATTAAATTTATTATTTTAATTTATTTTGAGGTCCAACTAGAGAAGCTAAAAATACTAACTGCAGCTACCCTAAAAATCAACACTTCATATTGATTTAGTTAGCCTTCATCCCTCTCCTATCATATCTTCCTCTCCATTAAAAAAGAGAAAATCCCTAGCAAGCAAAGCACCCCCTCCGAAACCCCCCCCCCCCCCCCCCCCGCTCTCTTAATGACCATGATAACTCATATATCATTGAACCCAATCCTCCTACCCCACTCAAATTTTTTCCCTTCAACCAACATAGTCTCAAGCCCATGATTATGATAATACCTTCCTATTTGAACCTCTTAACATCGAAGGGTCTCTTGTTCCTCATCCTAATAAGAACATCAACCCCTCCTGCAAGAAGAAGAAATCAAACTCATGAGTTGATGAGGAGGATATGGAGCATATTGAAAAAGGAATTAAAAAAAGGGAATAAAATGAAACAAGGAGAAACGAGATGAAGCCACTACCATGGAGAAAATATTAGGCAAGCATAAACATTAGAACAATAGCACAAAAACCAAGAGAATGCTAGAAATGAATTAAAGAAATATAAGGACAATGAAGAGGAGGATGTTAGGTCTCTATAGTACTAGTGTAGCCCCCATATTGTTATTTTTGTGCCATAAAGAAGCCCATTATTGTTATTATTGTACCCTTACATTATTATTGTTATGTAGGCTCTAATTATATTTTGACCCTTTAGACTCTATATATACCAAGGAGGTCTTGTCATTTGAATCATCCCATAATTGTTCATTTATGTGATGTAAAGGGAGGTTTTGCACTCGAATTAGCTTATTATCTAGTTGTTGATCTATATCTTCTTATGTTTCTATCTTGTTTTGATCTCAATATAGCATTTGGTATCAGAGCTCTTGATCATAGAGTATTGTTGCTTTAAATGGGTCATTATGGAATTTTTTTCTATATCATTTTTTCTATGAAGCTTTAGACCATGAAATTGTTACCATGTGAAGGCCAAATCTTGATGAACATATGGTTATAATTTCAAATCTTGGTTCGCTATATTTTTAGAGATATGGTCCAAGAAAGTTAGGGTTTTTGCATGCTCTAGAATTCAGTCTCAAACAGGTGTCCTGGGGAAAATCGTCATAACTTTCTCTTCGAGCATTGGATTTGAATTTCATAAAAAATGATCGAAATTGCATGGACTGCAATTTTTTTGGTACACGTTTTAGTGTCGAAGGTTAAAACAATGACACGTGGCATCTCATACAAGTTCGATCTACTGAATTAGTTCATAATAGGGACACCGTGGGAGATTTGGCATGCTTTTATCTTGAAGAATCCAATATCAGTATAACTGGTGGGGTTGGAAAGAAGACATATAGGAATACTAGAGTATGTAATTTCAGACATTAGGATACTAAAATAATATATATACAATATTTTCAAGGTAAGCCTTATCAACAAGCTCAAAATCAAGCTCTTAAATGGTGTGTATTTAAATTTTTATAAATTTTGTTTGAAAAATCAGTTTGAAGTGATTGAAAGGGCATATTGAAGCATAGATATCATAAATTGATTCCAAAATGCCTCCAAAAAAAACAAACAAAATTCTACACCCGTTAAGCCCTTAGAAAGCTCTACAATTATGGAAGAAGAAGAAGAAATGTAACATGATATATCAAAGTTACAGGAAAAAGTGCACAGATTTTTGCTTTCACAAAGAGAAACCAAAAATTAATTGGGAGAAATGAATGTTAAGATGGATGGTTTAGAAGCCAAAATAAAAGGGGGTGTGGACATTTTAAAATTATACATGGAAAGTTTGAAGGATGACTTAAAAGCAGAAATGGAAGCTTTGAAGGAAGGTTTGACAAAGTTGCTACAAGAAATGCTTCGTAATGGTGATAAGGTATTCCATGAAACCCATGATGAGAAAAGAATGGATGTGAATCATGATTTTAGAGACTCTAACTTTGGGTTGAAGACCAACCATAGTCCAAAGGTTGATATGAGGAAGTTTGATGGCAAGGATCCAGTAACATGGATACTATAGATGGAACATTTCTTTGATCTACATGATGTGCAACACACACAAAAGGTACACATTGCATCTTTATATTTAGAACCCAATTAGTTTGTGTGGTATTGATAACTTTTTTTCTCATAAATCACTTATCACTTGAACAAATTTTTACGAAGGAATTGATAGCACATTATGAGGATACACAAAACAATACCTCATTTTTCCAATTGATAAATCTCAAACAAAAGGGTTCAATTGGGGGGAACATTGAGGACTTCCAAGTATTGAACATCAATCTAATTGATATTTGAGAGGAGCGTCTAACTGATGTCTTCATAGGGACTTTAAACGATAACATCCAACATGAGATTCACCTTTGGGAACTTAAGTCATTGGATAATGCATTTAGGTTGGCAAGAAAAGTTGAAAGCAAAATTATGGAAATAGGAGGTATACCACTCATAACTATAAATATGGAACTGTGGTTGCACCTAGCCTCCCATTGGCTACAAGGTTGACACCACAAAAAATGGAGGAAAAAAAAGCAAAAGAGATTTGTTATAATTGTGATAGAAAATACACGAAAGGTCATAAGTGTGCTCAGAATTTTTTTTTTTACATAGATTGTGAAGAGGAGGAAGAAAAGGAAAAGAAACATCAAAAGAAGAAGATATACACGAGGAACCAGTCATAGGGGTTGAAAAAGAAGAAATTATTTTGACTATACGTTGTAATGCATTGATGGGAATTCCCACTCCTCAAACTCTCAATATAGAAGGATATATCAGAAGAAAAAGGTAATAATATTGTTGATTGATTCGGGTAGTTCCCATAATTTTATTCATTGTAAGATAGACAAGGATTTGAATTGATTTCTATATCTAGAACTAGAGTGTCAAGTGATGGTTGCAAATGGAGGAACTATAAATTTCTCAAAGAAGTGCCATAATATCAATCCAACCATGGGGTAATATGTATTTAATATTCCCATGGTTTCCATTCTAATGGATAGTGCTGAAGGAATCCAATGGTTTACATCTTTAGGAACTATAGCCTTTAATTCAAGAAATTTTCTTGAAATTTTTCTGGGAAGGAAAGGAAATTGAATTAAGGGATATCACAGGAAAACTTGAGAAGATAATAAGCTCTAATGATATGACAAAGCTTTTGAAGAAGGAACAACAAGGGGTAATTTCACAATTATGCTCACTAGATGTTCAAACATCGAAATTATCTATTTATCTGTATTTCCAAAGAGTCCTAGACAATATTTAAGACTCCCAAATGTTTCCCACCTATTTGTGATCATGATCATGTTATTCACTTGATTTTAGGAAGTGTTCCCCCAAACATTATACCTTATAGATATCTCTATGATTAAAAGAGTGAAATTTATTGTATGGTTATATAAATGCTAGAGGCAGGTATAATTCAACCTAGCCAAAGTTATTTCTATTCTCCAGTAGTATTGGTACACAAGCAAGATGGATCATGGCATGTTTTTTTGGATTACAAAGATTTCAATAAGCTCACTATTAAAGAAAAATTTTCCATTCTTGTCATTGATGAATTGTTGGATGAATTAAAAGGAGAAATTTACTTCACCAAGTTGGATCTTTGTTTTGTATATCATGAAATTAGAATGAAGACATAAGACATTCCAAAAACAACATTCAGAACTCATGAAGGTCATTATGAATTTTTGGTCATGCCTTTTGGCCTTACTAATGCACTTTCCACATTTCAAGGTTTGATGAATTCCACTTTCAAACCCTTCCTTAGAAAAGTTGTGTTCGTATTTTTTTTTATGATATACTAATCTACAAGAAGTCTCGGAAAGGTCATGTTCAACATGTTGATAGGGTGCTTAAACTATTGGAGGAGAAATAATTGTATGCAAAACCCTCCAAATGTTTCTTTGGGGTACAAGAGGTGGAATATTTGGGTCATATTGTATCTCATGAGGGTGTTAAGGTAGGCTCTAACAAAATTAAAGTCATCAAGGAATAAAAAATCCCTGCAACCTTAAAGCATCTTCGAGGATTTTTCAGGTTGACAGGGTATTATCGCAAGTTTGTTAAGAATTATGGAAAAATAGCAGCACCTCTAACAACATTACTAAGAAAGATGAATTTTTTGGGACTCTAGAAGCAACTAAGGCCTTTGAACATCTTAAAGAGGCAATGTGTCGAGCTCTGGTCTTAGCTGCACCAGACTTCACAAAAACTTTTATTATGGAATGTGATGCCTCATAAAATGGTATTGGTGTTGTTTTAATGCAATAAGGAAGAACCATTACTTTTGAAAGTCGTTTAATCAAGGGAAAGTATTTACGTAAACCTATTTATGAGAAGGAAATGTTGGAAATAGTACATGCCCTGAAGCAATAAACACCCTTACCTAATGGGAAGACACTTCACGGTAAAAACAAATCATGATAGTGTTAGATACTTCTTGGAACAAAGATTATCTTTAGAAGAGCCAAAAAATGGGTCACAAAGATGTTGGGTTATGACTTTGAAATCAACTGCAAAAAAGGGAAGCAAAATGTCATTGCATATGCACTCTCAAGAAGGGATGAGGATATCGAAGCATTATTTTGTGCCATTTATATTATCCAACCTGATTGGATAATTGAAGCAAGGGATGAATAGAAGAATTATGAAGAGGTGTGGAAACTCATTCAAAAGTTGCAGTAAGATCCCAATGCATCTGATACATTTATTTGGAAAAATGATTCACTATGGTACAAAGATCACTTATATCTATGTAAGAACTCCCAACTCAAACAAAAGATTATTTTGGAATTACACACCTCTCCTATAGGAGGCACTCAGGATTTTTAAAAACTTACCACAAGGTCAGGAAGGATTTTTTTTGGGGTGGCCCTAAATATGATATTGAGAAGTTTGTGGCAGAATGTTTGGTTCGCCGAAAAAATAAAGTTGAGACAAATAAGACCCCAAGTCTTTTACAACTGTTATCCATTCCAAGTTAGTGTTGGGAGGAAGTTTCAATGGATTTTATCATAGGTTTACCCAAGTTAAAATGATAGAGTGTCATCATGTTGTAGTTAATAGTCTTACCAAGTATGCACACTTTTGTGCACTATCTCATCCTTTCAAAGCCAATATAGTTGCTACTATATTTTTGGAAATAATTCAAAAGCTACATGGAAACCCAATGATTATTGTAAGTGACAAAGATCCCATTTTCGTTGGAAACTTGTAGATAATTATTTTCTTGTCTTGGTACTTAATTAGCTCATAGCTCATCTTATCAACCTCAATCTGATGGGAAAACTAAGATAGTGAACAAATGTTTGGAAGGATATCTTCATTACTTTGTATCTGATAAAAAAACATAATGGATCAAATGGTTACCTCTAACAGAATGGTGGTATAAGACTTCATTCCATACCGCAACAAAAAATGACCCCATTTATGGAACTTTGTGGATATCACCCACCATCCATCACATCATATTTAAGAGACAATTCTAAGGTTCAAGCAGTGGAAGATCACATCGAGCAGCAACAAAAAGTTCTCCAACTCTTAAAGGATAACTTGACTCTAGTGCTGAATTGAATGAAACAACAAGAAGATCAACATCATAGTGAAGGAAGTTTTGATGTGGGAGATTGTGTATTTTTACGACTACAACCATATATACAAATGTCCATCAAGAAAGCTAAGAAGGATAATAAACTAGCAATTGTCCCAAAAGGTACAAAGAGAGGCCGATAGGATTATTAAATCGGAATTGTTGAACTTTTCTAGAAGAGATGTTGGTTCAAGCCTAACGAATGAGCAATTTGAGTTGGCTAAAGGCTTTCTAATTGTTTTTTATTATGGTAAAATTATATTGATAATTCATTGGTTTTACTTTACTTTCAAAAGCTTGAAGGAATTTGAAAAGCAAGTATAGAATTGCTTTGTGGGATTTGATCCCAAAATCATTGCTTTGTAAATACATACTCAATGAAATGTTAATTGGTTGAAACCCTGCAAAGAACACATTGAATGTCTTATTTCATTTTAGTGTAAGTTAATTACCCAAAATCAAAAAACCTCTATAGATGGCCAAGCATATACGAAGCTTGCTAGTGACCAAGGCAATAACCACCATGACTATCCCCTACCAATATATTTCATTCAAAACCATAATTGTATATTGCCTTTAGAAAGTCAAAACATAATATTACAAAACATATTGATATATTGCTATTAAAAAGTTGATTCCATTAGAAACCATGATATTATCGGATGCCTCGGATCCATCAAGACTGAGGCTGAATTTGTTGATCGTAAGGGCTGTATTCCACAGCCTCCAACCCACAACGTTGACAGCTGAGTCAACAGTCCCAACGAATTGGGCCAAGATTTCAATTCTGCGCAATCAGAAACCCACAACTTCTTCAAGCTGCTAAAGTGACCTAGAGAACAGGGCAGCATTTCCAACAAAGCATTTCCCAAAGAAAATTCTTCCAAACTGCTTAGGTTTTCAATATCCTAACAATTCTTTTTATGTAATTCTGAATTTTCTAATTTTTTTAATATAATTATCTGATCATTAACTTGCAATTTCTAAATCTGTTCACATAATTTTCAATTACTAAAATGATTAATTTGTCAATCAAGTGAATTACAAAAATCTACTTTTTAATCTAGAAGGATTTCTTATTGATATTGAAAAGTTTTAAAACAAAACTAATGCATTGCTTATTATGCCCTTTGGTTATTAACTTATTCTTTGTAAAACCAAAATTATCATTGATAACCCTACCCCTACTAATAAAATTAAGAAGATTGGTTATGCTTTGTATGACCAAAATGATAACCCTACTAATAAATTTGAGAAGATAGGTTATGCTTTGTAAGACCAAAATGATAACTCCACTAATAAATTTGAGAAGGATGAGCAGCAGAACATTGAAATAAGTCATCCGTAAGTTGTAACAAAAGGATTTAGGATTTCCAACCTGCCTAAAACGTTGGGAAGCCTAAACAAAGTTCAACCCGGTTAAGAGGCTGGAAGCCTAGACAAGTTTAGTCAAACCCGTAAGGGTAAAATGACCCTATACACTGAACAAGGGTGTTAACACCCATGCTGGGGAAGAGGCAAAATGAAGCAGTCTCCAGGTCCTCCCTCATGACGCATGATGTAATCTACTTATTTTGCAAAGTAATATAAGATGTATTCTCTTTCTAGAAATGGAAAATAAACAGATCAAAAGAACAAATCCGGTTGAGAAGATTGGTTATGCTTTGTATGACCAAAATGTTAACCCTACTAATAAATTTGAGAAGATAGGTTATGCTTTGTAAGACCAAAATGATAACTCCACTAATAAATTTGAGAAGGACGAGCTACAGAACATTGAAACGAGTCATTCGTAAGTTGTAACAAAAGGATTTAGGATTTCCAACCTGCCTAAAACATTGCAAAGCCTAAACAAAGTTCAACCCGGTTAAGAGGCTGGAAGCCTAGACAAGTTTAGTCAAACCCATAAGGGTAAAATGACCCTATACACTGAACAAGGGTGTTAACACCCATGCTGGGGAAGAGGCAAAATGAAGCAGTCTCCAGGTCCTCCCTCATGACACATGATGTAATCTACTTATTTTGCAAAGTAATATAAGATGTATTCTCTTGCTAGAAATGGAAAATAAACCGATCAAAAGAAAAAATCTGATCTAACTTCATTTGTAAAAGCTACAGTCCTTAAAGGTGTCTCTGCAAGAAAGATATCATGGGATACAATTCACATTTAGGCAGGGAGAGTCAATTTGTGATTCTATTCAACTTCAACCAAATGGAAGGCAAAAGAAAACCGATCTGGAAACCAATTTATCATCCTTTTGAGAGTGAATCCCCTAATCTTGTAGAGTGAATCCCATCATATTACAGAATGAAATAGAAGTCTAAAGGATTTATCAGAGACATTACAAAGAACGCTATCACAGTGGAGAGCTGCTTCACAAGGCAGGACATGGATTCTGCTTATTCACCACAGAAACTCTTGTTGTTGAAGATGAGAAGCAGCACAAAAGTAAGTCATTCCACAACTACTTCAAACTTACAACAATATTAACATCCTGCAAATATTCTCATCTATGAGGAGCTTTGGGGGCCTATAGATTACAAGAGAATCGCAAAAATTCTTCACTAAACATGTTAGTAGCGTACTGATCATCTTGGCGGTTGGAGACAGAACTAGTGTTGAAGCTCTCTTTCCTCACAAACCCAGCAGGGGCTTTCTTGTCATAATTCTGAGTACAAAATTTGACTGTCATTTTCTACATCTTTCTATTTATATACATTGTTTGAACTCCTGTACAAAATTTCCCACAGAAGAGAAACAAAAGATATTACAATCATATTGTAAGAGAAAAAAAGATATTACAATCATATTGTAAGAGAAATGATCTGGCTACTAACAAATGAAAACCAACATGAAATGATGATTCAAGCACTACAAAGCTAAATCCTAGTTTTCAAAATACATTCTGTATTAACTACATGTGGGCATCAGACTGTCCTTACTAATCAAGTTTGACACAAGAATAGATATGCATATTAAGGGACACAGCCACCTTTAAAGGAAAAGAAACAAATAATACTAAGATCCCCAGATATATATATAACAATAGTGTGGAGTTATTTCAACGAGGCTTGTCAAGGTAATCCCAGCTATTGTGGATCACGGGGCATTACTTTAAGAGACAATTACGAGATCAGTTTCAAAGCAGAGATGTAGGAGATGGATTAAACAACAGAGCAGAACTTTATGCTTTTTGGTAGATTCTGAAAATAGCAATAGAGAAAGGTTTAAATTGTCTACAGGTGATAAGAGATTCCAAACACATTGCAGAGAGGTCAAATGGAAATTTCAATCAGGAAAATTTGCAGCTGGCCCATGATTGGACGGAATCAGAGAAGCAAGGAAAAATTCCATGTCATTATCTTTTCAGCATGTCTGCAAGGGATAAATATGAAGGTTGATATATTGTTCAAGTAAGCACTGAGGATGCAGAACAGATGGATGGAGATGATTGAATACCCCATCTGGACCTTCTCATTCAATCTATTTCTAATCAAGCTATTATAGTAATGACCTTTTGGATGGCTGTTTTGGAAGCAGTGTGTTGTAAAATTTCCATGTTTAAGAAACTGATCGTAAGTAGTTTTCTTTGGTGTCTTGAAAAACCTGGAGGATTGCATTAGGTGAAGGCTTTTGAAATTTCTTAAGAGTTCATGTATGGCACAACACACACACATATATATGAGAGCACTGGATTTATCAGAGGGTTGGTGGATGGGAGATTGTTGAAGAAGCTGTGGTCTCTTTCCCAATTTCCTTGTGATCCCAGTTTCTGTGGGAAAACTCTCAACATCCAATAAAAGTTGCCAACTACACTCAAGGGAATCAAGTTTTTCTTAAACTCTCAATGAAATTTTGTTTTTTCCTTCTAGCAGAACCCTTTCATTCAGATGTGCTTTTGCATGCTGCAAGCTAGAAAAACTTCTTGTCACTTTCATCGTGCCAAAACAGAGAGATACAGAGCATGAGATGTGCAATAAAACCCTAAGAGGGAACTGAGATGGCTAAATACCGGCTGTGTTTGCAATGTACATAAACCACCAAGAACAAACATCTAAACATCTTCAAGAACAAACTTCATTAATTCTGAAATAAATATAGACCCAATTTAACAATAGTATATAACAATTTGTTTTGAACAACACCAATTGGTATTGAGGCACCATTAATCTCCCATTCTCTGTTAAAAAGCTATTAGATCATATTTGAAGAGCATGATCGTGAGGAAGAATCATACAAAATGCACATAAACTGTAGCTTATGCAAGAGGTATTGACCAGGCAATTTCTTTGTAGCATACAGCTTACAAAATAATGTTACAGAAAATCACCTTGTTGAGATTCAAGCCTGAATCTGCTTAAAATTGAACAATCTGGTTCTAGTCTTTCACTGGCAAGAGACCTCATTAGATCCATAGCTAATAGCAGCAAGGCTCAAATCCGACATGTTGGTTGCCCATCTTTTAGGTCCTCCTGCTGGGCCTTCAATGTTGTAAGCATAAGAAGCCACAGTTGAACCTTCACAATCCTGCGCCCTATCCATTCTCATAGTCCTTCACAATCCTGCGCCCTATCCATTCTCATGGTCCTCTGCAACACTATGAGACTCGAAAATGTAGAAAAGCTATTCCCCTCAAATGTATCAGCCTGCAGGCATACTTCATAATCAATTGCAGATTGAATGAGATAGGGATACTTTGAGTAGATATCCAGCACACCCAGTTTCTTCTTTTCGTAAGGGGCTGGTGTAGCTGACCATGAGCTAGGTCTCGCTGAACCTGGCAACCATGATCGAGAGGACCATCTTATTTGTGGACTTCTTTGGATTTGTATGAAAACAGTGCTGAGGCACCATAAACGCTGATGATAAAATACAAGAATTGAAACATTAAACATTCGCTTGCATGGATGCAATTATGACCAGGAACATTTTAGGAACCATTTTAGTAGCAGAAAGCGCTGAATTCGACTCCATGAAGTATTTTCTGTTGTTTTGATAAGAATAGTATGCTGGAAAATTAATCATACGAGAAAAATAAATTCTAAAACAAGCAGCATCTCCATTGAACGGGTCAATTCAAGAGGCATATACAAATGAAATTAAACGAAATGATGATTGTCGTAAGCCAATTACGACCAGGAACAATTTTAAGACAACTTTGGCAGCAGAAAGCACTGAATTCAATTCAATAAAGTAATCTCTGCTGTTTTGATAGGGACAGTATGGTGTAAATTAATCGTACAAACAAAAATCCTAAAACATGCGGCATCCCCATTGGACAGACCAATTCAGCAGGCACATACATATGAAATGAAACGAAATCCAACGGACTAAATGCTCATTGCTAATTGCAGTAATGCAGTTAGAAGCAGGAACATTTTTAAGACCACTTTAGCAGCAGAAAGCACTGAATTGGATTCAATGAAGCATTCCCCGCTCTTTTGATAGGGACAGTACGGTGGAAATTAATCATACGACCATAAATCCTAAAACAAGCAATATCTCCATTGAGCAGGTCAATTCTACAGGCATATACATATGAAATTAAACGAAATCCAAAGAAATAAATGCTGATTGCAGTAACAAAACTACGAGGAACGTTTTTATGACCAGTTTAGCAGCAGAAAGCACTGAATTCAACTCAATGCAGTATTCTCTGTTCTTTTGATAAGAACAGTATGGTGGAAATTGATCATAAGGGCCGAAATCCTAAAAAGACCAACATTTTCATTCAACGGGTCAATTTAGCAGGCATATACAAATGAGATTAAACGAAAATATCCAAAGGACTCAATGCTGATTGAATAACAGAATTGAAAGATATTTTCAGCGGACAAAATGGCATTTCAAGAATATTATAAAGAAAAAAAATGTATATCTCAAAGCCCTCAAAGGCTAAACAAGAACATCCTACGAGTCGTTGAAGACCTTAATATTGTCTTCCTACACAGAAAATCAAATTATTTTCGTTATTAAGGACATCAAAAGAGAAATAAGCTTCTTTACAAGGCCATTCAGGGAGTTAAAAACGTAAAAATCAAACAACACTGTAACAGAAAATAACTAAAGTATGAAATTAGAAAATCCCAAGATAGGTAGAAGACTGCCAGCAGCTATAAACAACAAATTTCTGATAGGAATACATTTTTGAAAAGAATGGGAGATATGGAAGGGCTGGCATTGTTAGCTGCAAGGAAATACCTTCTCTGTTGATCAGTTTATTGTAACAGTGATTTTAAATTGAATCACCATTAACTCTCATATTATGACTAATATGATTACATGATGAACACTTCTTTTTAGCAAGTTTCTGTTGTGAATCCCTCTGTTGTGCACTCTAATTTCTGTCAGTTGTTGCATCAATAGCACAAGCCAGGGCCAATTTTAGAATGTTATAAAGTAAAATATAGGTAATGCGTTCAAAAAGCTGCCAAATCCTAGGCACTGTTACAAACCATAGAAATGGTAAAAACCATAAAAGTTGATGTTTTTAAACCAAAGGACTAAATTTACATTCTTTTGCATCTATAACAACACAAATTTCAGTGCATTGGAGGTCAAATCAAACCACTGCAGGAAGGACTTAAATTAAATTTCCAAAGTTAATTGGGTTAGTCGCACACCAACCTCACACTGAGATATTTGAGTCTAGATCTTCCAGTTGCAACAAATAGCAATTTTACCAATCTTCATGATCAGATTCATAACTATGGAGTTCAAAGACACTGCACCACACAGAAAATATTCAACGTGCAGAGGCTATGAATTTGTCCCAGTCATAGAATGGATACATCATTTTGACTAACCCAAAGGACTAAATTTACATTCTTTTACATCCATAACAACACAAATTTCAGTGCATTGGAGGTCAAATCAAACCACTGCAGGAAGGGCTTCAATTAAAAATCCAAAGTTAATTGGGTTAGTCGCACACCAACCCAACACCAAGATATTTGAGTCAATAGATATTGCAGTTGCAACAAATAGCAATTTTACCAATCTTCATGATCAGATTCATAGCTATGGAGTTCAAAGTTACTGCACCACACAGAAAATCTTCAACGTGCAGAGGCTATGAATTTGGCCTAGTCATAGAATGTCAATGGAAACATCATTTTGACACATAACAAAACATATATCGGATATGTGAGAATGTAATATAGTATATTTAAACACCTCCAAAGATTTTAACATATAGACCAGCTCAATACTTTATTTTTTTTTTCTGGGATTAGAGCTGTCAAAATGCATTACACAGTACAATTGGGTCGAACAAATAAATCCTGTTACCGCATATTGTGGAGCAAATGTAATAGACCCAGAATTATATAATATATATAAATATGCATGCAATATAGAGGAACGGAGTGAAACTTACAAGCCAGAATGAATGTGTGACTGCACTCTTCTTCATCACCTGTGTGAATTTTGGTTTGCCTTTCTTGACTGAATTGGCAGTTTTATCTTCCTCTAGTTCCAAATCATGCATATATTAGGTCAATGAGAACAGATAAAACATTTTTTTCTTAAATTTCAATTGATAATATACCTTGCTAGAGTTATAGGAATTTTTGAACTTACTACGGGATGCACTTTCCCTTGAAGAACCTCTGAACTAAAATGATAAGATACCTCATCTGAGTCTTCATCGTGGCTATATGACGATAAAGCTTGAGAATCAAATTCTTCTTCACTATCCAAAATAATAGGGTCCTTTGCAGAGGAACCCACTTTATTTTCAGAGAAGTTCCAATATGATTTTGGAAGCCTTAGTTCTTGTTTCACATTGATCTTCGGATGGGCAGGGAATTCTTGTTTTACAGTAGAATGACGTCTACCATTGGGAATACAAGCTTCTGCACAATTCTCAGTGATTGCCACCTTCAATCCTATGCTTCGAGTAATTCTCCTCGGCACATTGTTAGCATCCCCAGAGGCATCCTTAAAGGGATTTCCTTTAACAGTCTGTCCAAAGGTAGCTGCTCCTGTGCCATAGATGCCTAGCTTATTCAAGTTGTGAGATTCACAATTTTTAACAGTGACAGTGTTTTTCTTCTCATATCCACTTACGTCAAATATTTGCACAAGAAAGTGTGCATCATCCACGTGCCTAAAAACAACAATATCTTCAGGCTGTATCCAGTGATCAGAAACAAATTTTTCCCAACCCTCTGTAAAAATTGTTAATTTATCAGAAAAATGCACCTTTGTCTGCCATAAGTGACCACATGGGCCTTCCAAAATTGCAACTTTGAGACCCTTAATCTGACTTCGTTTAAACCAGTCTGAAGGCACCTCCTGTGAAAATAAGATAGAATATCAATTATTAGGGCCCAACTTTACACTCCATGTACCTGAAATAATTTATATTTAAATAAAAAGGTAGAGGAATTTTCAAACAAATAGAAAGCTATAAGACAAGAAACTCAATCAACAGTACTAGACTTAAAAGCCTGCAGCTCAATCAACAGTACGAGACATAAAAGCCTGCAGATAAAATAAATAATATAGAAATCAAGACCAAAAAGGGATTCTGAGCACCTGTCCAAAAAGTATGAAATCATTTGTATCGCATTCATATTAGAATGGTAAAAAGGCTAGTGTTTGCTCAGGCTTCATGGGCACAGATACATTAAAAAGGTACCTACATTATTTCTTTTAATGAATAATCGTTCAAAAACCAAATGGAAGCAAGTAGCTATAAACTTCTAAACAGAAATATACAGCATTGAACAAGCCAAATACTAAGAACATAGAGCTAAAAGCAATTGAGAGAAGTTTTTGTACATACAGTAATATTTTTGCAGAAAAGTTGGGTGCTATTACATTGCAGGGTAGAATATATGTTCATTTTCAGGTTGGTGTTCCACCCATAGTGAATAGGTTGTAACCTCTACGAATCTCTGATTCCTTGAAATAGTTCTCGGCCTTACGGCACCAAATCCACAATATAAATTCTAGCGAAAACAGCATTCTGCATCTCATTCCTAAGAGATAAATTATAAAAATCCCTCCGAATGTCCCCACCGATTCTCCTTTCGTGGCGCCGGTATTAAAAATATTTGGCCATTGCATAAAAACCCTTCTACGTTTTCTCACTGCTCCTTATTATATGCAGGGCCGACAAGATAAACTCAAATACAAATCTACTACATGCAATCTCGTTATGTTTTCCCTTGCTTTCCCATTTCCCACTCTTCCGGACCACAAAAAGAAACCAAATTTTAGAGGCAAATATTTCTCAGAGGCTTTTACGACCGTACAGCACCAAAGCCTCCCAGAGCAAACACACTTTCACTTTTAAATTATTCCTACCAAATTGCACGTAATATACGCATACAGCCTTCAGCAATTTTCCCAAGGCAAAATTTCTCAAGCCGGTTCGCGAACCGAAGCTTCTTAAATTTCACAGAGTAAAAAGCGGTGCCAAATATTCTTTACAGTGCCTTCAAGAGACCGGAACCAGCTGTCGCTTCAAACACATACTGAACTTCAAAATCTCGAAAATGTTAACAGAAAACCTACCAAATTCTCAGCCATAAAGCAAATTACCTTTCAGAGAAAGCCGAAATTTCTAGCTGTGAAAGAATTCAGCAAAGAAGACTTCAAAGGAAACGCCTTTCTGCACTTTATTTAAAGCTTCAATGTACCGGCAATTAAAGAAAGCAGTCCATCCTGCGGGAACCGCCCGCATTGAACCCCAGCCGCAACCTGCAAAAAACCCATCGACACGTTTAAATCTTTAACCATTATCGTTATCAATAAACAGACAAAATAATAACTAAAGCAGCTCCTGCGGTACGAAGAGCATTCGACCTCACAAATCAAAACGATAGCTCTACCTCAGAAATTAAACCGACAGCTCAACTTCCGATTGATCTTTTGCAGAATTTAGAAAAAGAAAATGCCAAACCGACAAAGAAAATTGCATTTTCTGCCGCCAAAGCCAAAGAATTGTACGAGGAGCAGAGCTGACAGAAAATAAAACCAAAAATCAAGCCCTGCGAGCTGCAGAGCGACGACGGCCTCAATTCCGCGGAATTCACCGGTAAATCCAGCGGTTTATCCGCACACCGTAAAACGGAGGAGCAAAAACAGAGCCAGTTATAGTGTAAGTCTGCACATTATCTCTTTGCCTCCGCTGAAGGTAGCCATCCAAATGGTTTATCAATTAATTCTGTAATGTTCCAGATGTGCCATATCCCTTTCCACTGTCCACCGCCGCCCACTCCCAACGAAAACAGCGGGAAAATTACGGGAATTCATGCTGATTATGCGAACGAAGCGGTTGCAGAGGGAATTGAAACGATGGAGCGAGAAGAGGCGATCTGTAGCATGAGAACAAACACTAATCAAATTGCCCAGTGCGCCAGGTGTCAGCATCAGAAGCAGTAGGACGACGAAAGGTCCCTTTCAAAGAAAGGCCTATCGGCCTAATTATCACCCAAGTATTATGACCCTTATAAGGTGTTGCAAAAGATTGGTACTATGGCATACCAATTGGAGTTGCTTGCATCTTCATGAGTACACCCAATTTTCCATGTTTCATGCTTAAAGAAGGTTATAAGTTACAAGCTCCCAGTTCAAAATATATTTCCAGAACTTGACGAGGGAGGAAAACTCATATTAGATCCTGAAGTAGCTATGAAATCGATCAATTTCATAGTATCTCATTAAGTGAAAGAACTTACATGTTGAATATTTCACATGGGAGGATAGGTATTTCATACAAAATCATCTATAACTTCTCAAACATTGAGTACAACACTTTTTTGAAGGAGAGGGGCATGTTAGGTCCCTATAATACTAGTCTAGCCCTCATATTGTTGTTGTTTTTCCCCATAGAATCTCACTATCGTTATCGTTGTTCCCTTACATTATTATTATTATGCAGGCCCTAATTATATTTTGACCCTTTAGACTCCTATTTATACCACAGAGGTCTTGTCATTTGAATCATCCAAGAATTGTTTATTTATGTGATGTAAAGGGAGGTTCCCCCCTTGAAGGGGCTTATTATCTAGTCATTGATCTATCTTTTCTTATGTTCTATCTTATTTTGATATGGCTTCATAATAGAGGTAGCATATTTTCACACCTTTCGATGAAAATAATCTCTTGGAATATAAGAGGTTTGGGGAACACCATCAAAACCCTAACAGTAAAGGATATAATTAGGAGTGAGAAAACAAACATTGTATTCCTTTAGGAAACAAAAATGGATGTAAACAAGTTTGAAAAAGTCGAACAACTTTTTTGGGTCAGCAACAAAAGAGCAAGAGGGGCCTCGGGAGGCCTTGCCACCCTGTGGAACCCATACAATTATCAAGAACAAGAAACAAAAGACAACCAATTCTAGATTAAAACTATTTTGAAAAACCTTTCCTCTAGTAAGATCTATGTTGTATATAACATACACTCCCAAACCCTATATGAAAAGAAGGAAAATTTATGGAACACATTAGACAAATAAAAATTCTCAAATATCTACCAAGGAGTCATATTAGCAGGATATTTTAATACAATAATCTCAGCAAAGGAGAAAAATGAAGGTGACTTAATAAAGGATCCACATATGGAGAACATGGATGATCTAATCGTTGAATGGGAGTTAATGGATATAGTTCCAAAGAAAGGTGCATACACTTGGTCCAACAGGGAAACACATTATAGCAACCAGACTTGACAGATTTTTGCTACTAGGAAATCTACTGTTAGAAGAAATCAACATAAGGTCTGAGATAATACATAATGGAACTTCATATCATAAACCCATATCTTTAACTATCATAGAGAAAGAGCATATTGGTCCAATCCCTTCGGATTCAACCCTCTATGGTTGGAATATGAGACAACAATAGAAGTAATACAAAGGAAATGGAGTAATTATGTTGAAGGATCTCCATCCTTTGTTCAAGAAATTAAATTAAAAATGGTGAAAAAGGCTTTAAAATATTGGGAAAAAGACCAATATGTTGAACCGAATATTAAAAAATCAAACTTAAAACACCAACTAGAGGAACTCCATCAACAAATGGAAAGCAACTCCATTGAAGAACAACACACAACCTTAGAAAAAGAGCATATAAATAAAATTTAGAGCATGAATAGAAGGGAAGAAGAAAAATGGAGGTTAAAATCAATAATTCTTTGGCTTAAATCCGAAGACAGTAACACAAAATACTTCCAGAAACAACCCAAAGCAAGAGAAATGAAAAACAAGATAAAGGAAATACAAGATTCTGAAGGGAAAATTGTCAAGGGATATGAAGAAATAAGAAATAACAAGCATCCCACCAATTCTTCAAACAATGGTACTAGAAGAGAAGAAGGAGAAAAAAAAAAGTGTGGACATGATGCTTGAGCAAGTTCTAGCTAGCATAATTTAAGAAGAAAATGAAGAGTTGTGCAAGCCCATTAAGGAAAGCAAGGTAATGGAATTAGTTTGTAACAACCCCTGGTTAAAATTTCATGTAATAAAAGTTAATAAAGGCAAAATAAGACCACAATTAGGGGACACGTATTCCAAGTTGAATGTTGGGAAAAGATATCCTAATGGGCATCACTGGATGTGTTATGGCTAAGGAAATTGGCAAAAAGAAATGGCTAAGGCATTAAAAAGAAAAAAATGCATTTTTGGCACATTTTATTTATGAAAATAAAGGAAAATAGGAGAAAAGGGAGGTGAAAGGTCACAGGTTGCATGTGAGGAGGAAATTGAAGGAAAATAATGGAAAATGAAGAAAATAGAGGCCTCATTGATAAAAAAAGCCTCTAAGGATTAGTTTGTAACCTTTTTTCAATTCATTTTTGGAGCTCTCTCATTATTCTCTCTCTCTCTCTCACTCTTGGACACACAAAGTTTTCTTGGAGCACTCTAGGTTTGGAGTAAGGAAGGAAAAAGCAAGCAAAGGAAAGGAAGGAAAGAAAGGATGAAGAAAGGAAGAGCAGGATCAAGAAGCTTCAGTAGGAAAACTTGCAGGTAACATATTGCATGCGTGATTTCATAGTTGGTTTTGACATGCATGGCTTACATGTTGGTGTATGGTTCTCTTGCTATCATTGGCATGGTTTTTCTGTGTTATGACAGTGGTTTTCAGCCTAGCCTTGCCTTTTTTTGAATAGCCATAGTGTGATGAGATTGTTTTCTCGATTTTGAGCTTTGGAATTGCTGGACGGTTTCAGAATCTTGGGTGCAGTGGTCTCAGTAAAATCCAAAAGGCCTAGGAAACCCTTGACTGGTTTTGGCGGGATACATGGTAAACCTTGAGGGTGGAGTCTCGGTTTAGGGCCTAGTGATTCGATGTGGATTGCAGTAAATCCTAAGAGACTAGTGTCTCATTTTAGGGTCTAGTAATCTTGTGTGGATTGCGGTAAAGCCTGAGAGACAAGGAGACAAAAAATTCCTTAAGGATAGTGATGGAGTCCAGAGGCATTCCTAGCTTGATTTGATTTTGTGAACTCATTGCTGGTTTTGGTGAGATCACAGTTTTGTGAGGGTGGAGGTGGTTTAACCTCTGGATTCCCTTGGTTGTTTTTGGATTGGTTTATCCATGAGATCCCACATTCATGCTTGGAATATGGCACAAGGGTGACTGGCTGAAAGAAAGATTTGGTTCAGCCATGTCTACAGTCGGGTGGTACGTGGAAGTCCTAAACCTGGTCAACTTTTCCTATGATTAATAAAAGTTAAGTTCTCTTGCTTTTGTACTTCCCAATATGTTGCTTTAATGGCTATTATATTATTGTTATTTTCACGTTTACTGCTGGTTATAAGCATGGTTATGTGCTGGTTATTTTCAAGGTTATTTCATGTATTTACTTGTAACTGAAAGGATAATGTATTCAAGACCTAATTGATGTCAAAACAGTTAAGGGAAGAAGGTGGTGATCCTTCTTGTCAAGTTCCATATGAGTTATCAGTCATTTATGCTCTGTCTTGTATTCATTTCCTATAGATTGCGTTGATGCCAAGTGTTTAACAGAATGTGTTGGGTGCAGGAATTGCGGTTAAGCAGACTCCTTCAACACTTAATTGTCAACCTGGGGGTTTCGTAAACTTAGAGGCGAAGCACAGGAAATGCCAGAAATGATATGAACTTTTCCTAACTCTATTCCTACTTCCTTAATTACAATCTTGTAGAATCGAAAAGAAAAGATCACCCGACAATTTACACCAAAGAAATTCTAGTGCTAGAATATGAAAGAAAGTACTTTTGCGAAGAAATAAATAAAAGGAAATTTCAAACTCTTGTAAGAAATCCTGATTAATTGAAATGGAAATCTATGTTTATCTTCAATATATTTGTATGTTAGATTAATAATTGGACCCTTGAAGATATTTGACTTCTTTATAGATCTTTCTCCTTGCACTGAGCTGTTATTCCTGTATTCCTACAATATTCATGCACTAGTACCGGAACAAAATTTACATACTAGAAGTATATTCTACACTTGTACTGAATATTTCTGTCATCATGTAGGGGCTCTAAGTCTTAGGACTAGAGCACTTTGTTCCTATATCAGGATATTGATTCATGTACCAGAACAAAGATTCCTGCACCAAGTTCTCAAATTTCTTTCATAAAAGAATAAAGAGTGTGTTAACTTAAGAAAAGAATTTGCAAAGGTGAACAAAACTTTGAAATAGCTTTCACAAACAGAAAGATTCTTCAACCCAACTTAACTTCAAAATAAGAATTAACTTCGAAATTCAAAGCACACTTTTCTTCAATCAAGGAACTCTTTCATGCAACTAAAGAAATCATCTAACTATGACAGTGGGCTTTATCCCTGTAATAGTTATTCACATAAATCTGATATGCCTTTTTAATCTTCTTAATTCAGAAAGGTTCACTTCAAAATAGTTAGATGTGGAGTTCAATCCTTTCCTTAAAAGAGTAAAGTGAAGGTACAGATTAATGCGTTATAACAACATTCATTCCTTAATTACCAAAGCATATTCAATCCAGAATATCAAGAATGCTTCTAAAATATGAACACTCACTTGCAGAAACACATCAAGATCCTTATGACATAAAATAATGAAAGACTTCGTTGTAATGAACCAAAAAAAATAAATTGCATAACTATAAATGTGCTAGTGCAGGAATAACGTGCTTGCACAATCCAAGCAAAAATAATACTAAGCTTTGAAAAGAAAAAAATTATAAAAAGGTAAGATCAAACTTAGTTAAGCATGAACACCATGGATCCATCACACAATAACTATAAATGAAATTGAACCTGAACTTTGTGAAAGAATAGAAGCATATACTTAATTCATGCCTTGCATTAAAATGAAATCAACACACCTTTAACGAGAAAGAAGAATGCGAGGGAGAACAAGCTGGGTTGGTTGGGCCCTAGCCAACCAACTCATTTCCCTATTTAAGAAACTTGGAAACTCAGCTCTCAACAATGCATCAACATAGAATTGAAATTAAATATTGAAATAACATGGCGCAATCCCTTTATATTAAATTTCAGAATCAGCAAATGTACATGATGAAATTGAATCCAGCCCAGAATGAGGGCGATACCAGCAAAATTACAAAATACCACAGTTACAATAGCATTGCTATCGCTATCGCTCGCTACCATTTTCTATCTGAATCCTACATTATATACATCCCTTTAGGCCTGCAACCGTAACAAAGTTACATTCAACGTTACGATCTAAGCCTTTCGGTTGTAACAAAACACTAAACTTAAGCATTCGGCCAACGACCTGATCTCTATCATATCCTTGACTTATCTCTGCTCCGAGCCCAACTCAAGATGACTGATTCTGAACGAGATGTCCGCGTTAGGTAGTGAGCTGTCACAGAAGTTTAGGATTCGCCAGCGGTGCAGGAATCCTACCTGCACTCGACCATGCTAAAGAAATGATTAATACGTTGCTTACCAAATACTTTAGGAAAGAAGATATTAGTTGCAAAGAATATTAAAGGTATAAAATCTATAAAAATAATTAATTAAGTACATTTGTAACCCTTAAATATGAAATATAAAGCTAGTGCAAGAAAAGGCATGATTCTTGGAATAGTGCAGGAATAAGGAGGTTGCAAGGTTAAAACAAAGGTATAAGGTTATGAATTCGAAATAGGAAAGGGGTTAAAAATGAAGCAATTTGGCCTACCAACATCCTCTCCTCCCTATGATGTTGTATGTCCTCACACAACCTTTACCTACTGTAAAAAAAACCAAAACGAAGGAGCCTCCCTTCAATCCTAAACTTGTATGTTGATCCCTGCTTTAACTGTCTTTGCTTTCCTACCTTGAGCCTTCTTGAGTTGATAGGTCACCTTTTTAAGGCGTTTATAGAACTTTTAGGCCCAAAATTTCCATATCTTGACTTGCCTTTTCTACTCTTTCACTTCTCCTGTCAACTATGCATTCATTTGCTTTTTCACTGTATCCCGCTTTTTCATGGCTTGGTTTAATATCTCCACGCCATAAGCATGCTGCTTGAGATCTTCTGTCTGACTGTTTAGAAAAAGGGTGGAGTTTTCTACTCCCAATTCCTTTGGTGCAGAATTCTCGGTAATCGATTCCAAACATGTGTCGACATCATTAGGGTCAAGGTTATCTTAGCTACCCAGTTCCTGCATTTCAACATCGTCAAGGGTTTCAATACCCGGAATTTCAATGTTACTAAGGGTCTCAGTACCCAGAACTTCAATGTTATCAAGGGCCTCAGTACCCTGCATATTCACCTTACCAGGGGTTTTAGTACCTGGAACTTCAAAATTATCAAGGGCCTCAGTACCCTGCACATTCACCTTACCAGGGGTTTCAGTACCCGAAACTTCAAAATTATCCAGGGCTTCAGTGTCCCATGCCCCATCATCCATCTGACCCTCCACCGGGTCTTTTCTTGCACTCGACATCATTTTTCTCTTCTTCATCTTACCAAAGAGGACTGACAAGGGTGTGTCATCTTCCTTCTCTGCATAGTCTTTGTTGACCACTATATGGTCTACCACCTCAGCGAGGACTGAGAGTTTATTGTTACCTGGTGAAGAATGTGGTGAGTCGTCCAATAGTATCGCGGAGGTCGACTGAACATGACCCACCCTTGAAGAGGCAGTCCTTTTCTTGGCCGATCTCCTGGTCTCAGTAGGGCACAAGGTCAAGGTTTCTAATTTTCCTTCCTTGCTTGCACTCTTCTTCTTGGACGACTTCCCTGCACCTCGTCCTTGAAACTCCTTCAGAAATTCTTCCCAGGTCACATTTTTAACCTCCAGTTCCTTCTTGATTAAAATTGTGATCAGCCTGTGGTGGTATAACTTGTATGCAACCTGGCTTGACTTCCCTCTTTGAACACCTTTTGACATTTTCTCTAAGCTCCTGAGCAGATAATAGGGAAAATTAATGAGCTTACCAGACTCAAAATGCAGGAGAAATTGTATGTGATACAGGAAGGTCAGTGAATAATGACCCTCACAGGTGAGAAACTTCTGCAATACGTAAAGGAGGTCCTTCCATTTCCCAAGCATAGCGTTATGCTGGAGACCGTTCTTCCAGTCCACCTTTTGCTTCGGGTTGACCACAAATCAACGCCACAACTTCTTCTCAATCTTCTCCTTCTTAAACCATTTTTCTCCCACTGCTGCTAAACCTGTAGCCTGAGATATGGACTCCTCTGTGACCGTAAATTCCAGCGAACCCACCTTGGCTCGGCTTCCATCAAAAGTCTGGGCAAATGCTAGCGCCACAACTGAGTTGAATCCATCAATTTTTTGCAGAAATGGGAGGAACCCAGATTCCTGCAATATTGCAATATTGTTTCTATACTCGGTTGTTTGCTCCATCTCCTTCATGGACCGTGGTTCAATCCTTACAGGTGCCATTTCTCTGTTTGAATTCACCCAATCTCTGTCTAAAACTTTGGAAGAGTATTACAAATGAAGAACTCAAAGCTTTGTCGAGGGATTTATGATGGTCGAGCTATACATCTGTCGTTATATTGGCCACCTTCCAAATGGTCATGCTCCATCATTAAGATTACACTCATGGGATGGATGCGAATACGAGTTGGTCCAAGTACAGGGAGGCGATAACGATTGGGAGAGGCGACGGCTTAGATAATGATTTGATGTAACGATCATGCGAGGTCGGATATGAGGTAAGGCCATCATTGATAGGTGATGTGTCTTTCAAGAAGAGGTAAGTATTGGATTTCAGAAGAATCGTACCATCCCACATTCACTTCATGATCTCACATAAGGTGCACTTAGTACTCATTAAAAAGATGAGATTTCATAACCTAAAATATCTTTGTACTTAAACGATTTCTTCCTAATTTAGTAAATGATAAAACAAAGTGTTAACCATAATACAAATTATTGAATGCCATGATCTATAGGTGGTGTAGTCATTCTGCCTGTACAAAAAATTTACGAAACAAAGATAATATTTTCAATACACATTTTTGCACCAAGTGTTCCTGCACTATATTTGAATTGAGACCTTGTTCCTACACTAGAACATGTGTTTTCATAATTGGGCACGCTCAGCAGTGTGGATTCCTATACTAAACGTGCTTGCACTGAACATGCTTTCATTGATCATGCCTGCACTGAACATGCTTGCACTCGAACACATATTCCTGCACCAGGAATATTTGTAGCATATCTGGAAAGAGAAAGCGAACCAATTTTTTTTTGATAGGATATAATTCATAGGCTGGATTTGAAAAAATTGCTGGATATACAAGGGAGGTTTTATTCGCCAGTCTTTGGTGTTGATATATGCCTTCTGATTTGACTTGTGAGTTCACATCAGATCCTACAATCGATCCATGAGGAAAAAAAAGAAGTGGGAAAAAGGGTAAATTTTAGAATGGGAAGGAAATTACAAAATGGAATTGAAGAGTGACACCACCAGGAGGGACAAATTGAAAAGGGATTTTGGGGAAAAATTTTCAACGGGAAAAGAGGGAAATATGAAATCAGATAGGGAAAGTTTCTTTGAAGAAATGGATGGTAAAATTCATGGGATAAAAAGAAGAAAATAAAGGGGATTTTTTTACGAAAATGGGAATAGAAGAAGGGCATAATTTCACCTAAAATATGCTTGTATGGTGATGATCTAAAAAGTAAATGAAGTGAGAATTGAGTATTGCTTGGATAAAAAAATTTGTGTCGGCTATCTCAAACTTGGATAAGGGCTCGGTTCCTACACTTGAACCTGCTTCTTCTTGGTGATAGTCAACACAACTAAAAATAAAAATAAAACATTCCCATTTTATTAGAATTTGATCTTCCTTCCAGCAAGCTGGTTTTCAGGTTGATCCTTTTGTAATCAGGTTAGTAAAACTGATTTTCACAATCACGGGAAAATATTTTTTTCTTACTTTTTTTTTTTATTATTATTATTTTAATTTTTGGATTTTCTTTAAACTTTATTTCAAGAGAGAAGAAATTAGATCACAATAGGCTGGCATAGCCACCTACCAACTGAAGTTCAGACTGCTGCTGCACTTGCTACATGAAATCTTCCTTTGTGAGGGGCTGAAAGTATGCTTTAAGCCTATGCCCATTCACAAGGAAAACTGAATTTCGCCCATCGATAGTTTTGACTTCTACAACCCCATTGTCGAAAACTTGAATTACCTCATATGGTCCCATCCAACGAGTATGGAACTTCCCTTTAAATTTTTTAAATATAGAGTCCTAGAGAAGTACCCAATAAAATTGTTTCTTCTTGATAAAAATTGTCATGCCACTTCTTGCGTTGTTGCTGCACTAAAATATTTTGTTGAACAACATCCCTCCGAAATTCATCCAACTTGTTTAACTGCAATAGACGTTGTTGTTGTGCTTCTGAGAGATCCAGACCCAATTGAACTGTAGTTCTGAAAGTCTTTATCTAAAATTCAATCGACAAAAGGACTTTTTTTCCATACACTAGCTCATATGGTGTATGCCCTATTTTATTCCTCCAAGTGGTTTGATAAGCCCATAAGGCTTTAGGCAATTGGCTGGCCCAATCCTTCCTGTGCATGTTTACTGTTTTGGTGAGGATGGATTCGATCACCTTGTTTGTAGATTCCACCTGGCCATTTGCTTGTGGGTGGTACAGTGTAGATTTCCTGTGCTGAATCTTATATTGATTCATGACTTCCTGTACCAAGTTAGAAACAAACTGTGGTCCATTGTTAGAAACAATTTCTCTAGAAACACCAAATCTAGTAAAAATTTCATTAAATAGAAAATCAACAACAACTTTCTCAGTGGCAAAGAAATAACTTTAGCCTCTACCCATTTAGTAACAAAATCAGTACAAACCAAGATATGTTTTTTTATTTAAATATGTGGGGTTTATGGGTCCTATGAATTCAATAGGCCATTTTTCAAAGGACTCGAGCATAACTTGAGGACATAAAGGAATTTCATTGGCTTGAACAGGTTGACCCATCCGTTGACAACTATCACAATGCCGAACATATTGTTTGGCATCCTTAAACAAAGAAGGCCAAAAATAGTGAGTACGTAAAATTTTATATGCAATTCGTTTATCAGTGAAGTGGCCATTGCAATGTTAATTTGGGCATATTTTAAGATATCAAACATTTCTTCATCTCTCAGACATCTATGAATAACAAGATCTGGTCCAGTGTAAAAGAGGTCTCCCTGTATCCAATAATGCGAAGCACTTTTCTGAATGATATTCCGCTTTTGTTAGTTATGTCAACAAACCATGGGGATTTTGCTGACATAGCAAAAAGATGTTCATCAAGGAAATCATCATCAACATGAATTACTTCACGAGGATTATTTAATCTAGAAAGGTAATCAACTACAACATTAGACTTTCCTGGTCTATCAATAATTGTAACATTGAATTCCTGTAATAAAAGTAACCACCTAGTCACTCTACCGCTAGTTAAAGGTTTATTCATTAAATATTTTATAACAGAATGATCAGTATAAACTTCATATCCTGTAATGTAATGTCTGAATTTATTAATAAAAAAATAACGGCTAAAAAATCTTTCTCAGTCACTGTATAGTTAAATTCGACAAGTGACAAATTTATTAACGACGTAATAAATAACATAGGATTGTTTATTCCCCTCTTGTCCTAAAGCTACACCAATGGCATTGTCTGAGGCATCGGAGGAAATATGAAATGGTAGGGACCAGTTTGGTCCTCTCAAAACTGGTGTTTGTACTAATTTTTCCTCCAATGTCTCAAACGACTGTTGGAAAGCTGTGGACCAGGAGAATTCACTATCCTTAGCTAATAATAAAAAAAGTGGGGTAGCAATCTTGGGAAAATTCTCAATGAATCTCCAGTAATAACCAGTATGTCCTAGGAAGCCTCTCTCTTCCCTTTGTGTTTTGGGTGTAGGTAGATGAAAAATAACTTCATCTTTAGTAGGGTCTACCTAGATACCTTCGTCAGAAACCAAATGACCAAGAAACACTCCTGATTTCCACATTAATCTACATTTTTTATCACTCAAAGCAAGATGAGCCTCTTGGCAACGTAAAAGCACTTTTTCTAGATTTTTAAGAGCTTCATCAAATGAGTTACCAAACACAGAAAAATCATCCATATAAATATCAACACATTCAAGATCAGTAAAAATAGCCAGCACAACCCTCTGAAAGGTGGCAGGTGCATTACACAACCCGAAAGGAAGCACTTGATAAGAAAATGTACCCCAAGGGCATGTAAAGGTAGTTTTGTCTTGATTTGAGGGTGTGATCTGGATTTGGTTATACCCACTAAAGCCATCTAAAAATGAAAAGTACTTTTTACCGGAAAGGGTATCTAGCACCTGATCGATGAAAGGAAGGGGAAAGTAATCCTTGAGAGTGGCTTTGTTTAATTCTCAATAATCAATGCAAATATGCCACCTCCCATATTTCTTAGGGACTATGACTAGTGGAGCAACCCATTGACTGTCAGAAATGGGATAGATGAAATTAGCATTTAAGAATTTTTTTAATTCCTCTTTAACAATATCTCTTAGCGTGAGATTCATTTGTCTCGGGGGTTGTCGGATAGGTCAAGATTCCTAAAAAATATAGATATGATGAGTACAAGGATTAGGAGGAATGCCTTTCATGTCTTCATAACTCCAATTGAATGCATCTAGGTGATCTCGCAACAAGGTAACAAGCCGCTCTTGCTAAGATAAATCCAGGTCTCAGCAAATGTGTAAAGATTTGCTTGGACTAATTTCAACAAGAGTGGTCTTGGGCTCAAGAGTATAGGAAGATGACGCTACAGTATAGGATAAGGAAGGTTTGGAATCTGAATTTTCTTGAAAATATAGACTAGAGATCTAATGAAGTGTATCAAAGTTAGGCATAGTGTCTAAATTGTTCAAGAAATCTCGTAATTCACCCTCTTGGGTAGACTTAGTATGATGATGAATCAAAGAAACAGATCAGGTCTCCTCATCACTACTGCCATAATCTAACCATAAAGTGTCCTTGAGTTCCCGCATAGATCTAGCAAGTGGATATAAGGTGACCTTTTCTCTAGAGTCTCCGTGTGAAATGTACATATCATTGTAGTGACATACAATATAAACATCGGTTGTGGCAAGCCATGGTCATCTCAGAATCAAACGATGTCCTACCACTAGATTCTTTGGTTGAAGCACAATGAAATCCGTGGGGTATTCCCATGAATCTATAGAGACAACCATATCATCCAATACTCCATCAAACTTGATTTTAGATCTGTCTGCAAGTTCAAGCATGGTGGGTGTAGGACGAATATGGTCCAAACCAAGTTGCTCCATGGTTTTCTTGGTCATAACATTGATGGCCACCCTCAAGTCTATTAATACATTAGAGACAAGGATATCACCTATCTAGACAGAAACAACTGGGTTTCCAGGATCTGTACATTTCTCCATTGATACGTATCATGTCATTAACTTAGCTGCTCTACCAACACACTAAATGGTATGAGGTTCTACTCTCTTCCTCCCTGGATTTTTAAGAGATAACTCCCTAATGATCTTTGTGTAGATGGGAATTTCTCTAATAGCCTGAAGTAAAGGAACCTTTATGTAAAGATTCCTTAACTCTGAAGCCAGAGTGGACTCGAGGTCACTCTTCTCCATAGCCAACCTATCTAGATAGGGAGGTTGGTTTGAAGAAGATGGTGAATCTGAAGGTATGAGAATGGGTTGAATGGTGACATTGTTTTTCGAATGAGTAAACATTGCCTCCTAATTTTTCTCCTCAATGATCAAATGGGTTGTTTTTATTTTTCTGGTTTAACTACCCTTACCGGTCTCAATTGAAGCTCATATATCCCAACCAAAAAGGTTCAATAGGTAGAAGAAGGGGACGGTCCAACCAAGTGAATCAGCTGTACCGCCTTATTATTAGGATTCGGTACCAGTTGAGCAGATAGTGGAGGTTGTCTAAATGGTGGTGGCAAAGGCAATGGTGGCGTTGGTTGACTTTGCTGAGGTAGAGAGGGAAAATATGGTTGTGACATATGGTGTGGTGCATATGAAGGAGGATATGATGGCATCTGAGTAGTATAGGAATGATATGAATGGTTTGGTCCTCTCCATCCTTGTTGACAATTTTTAGAGGACTGTCCATGGTGAAAATTATTTCGGTGCTGCCAATGTTGAGAGTGATTATTATTATTGTTATTATTATAGGAATATGGAGGTGCATTATAACCATAAAAATGTGGTTTAAGAACCATACCTGCACTTACTTGTGGCCAGTTCCTTCGCGCTCCCATGGCATGTAATGGCTCAGGTTTAGAATGCTCTCCTTCAAATACAACTTTTAATCCAGGTATGGAGGGGAATTCCTCAGTGGCATGGTTCTCTGCACAAATCACACATTTATTAGCACTCTTTATATCAGTAGGACACTCTCTTAAAGGATGCTTTTTCCTACATTTTGGACAAAAAATAGATAATGACTCTTGTTATTTTTCTAGTTTTTGCTGAAATTTCAAAGAGTCTATTTGTTTTCTAACAGTATTCATTATTTCAATTTTCATATTGTCCATTTTATTCTCCAAGCCAATAATCATAGCATCTGTAGATCCCAGTTTGTTAGTTCTGCTTTGACCTCCTCTAGTGGATCTAGATTGATTTCGTGAGAACTTCCTACACAAGTCACAAATTTGTTCAAAAGTTTTCTGAGCAATATCTCCTTGTCCTAAAAAATTCAAATTATGTCTAGAATCCTTAGTAAGCCCTCGTAGGAACAAGGTTTGAATGGTACTTAAATCAAATTTGTGTTTGGACCTTTGGAGTATATACAAAAATCTCTCTAAGTAGTCCTCCAAAGTCTCATCATCACCTTCTACACTGGTGAAGATTTTGTCCTACATTTCTCTAGTCTTACAATGTTCTTGATATTTATTTAGAAACACTCTCTTCATTTTCTCCCGAGAACTTATAGTGTTTCCTCCTAGTCCCATGAACTAGCACAAGGTTGAATCCTTGAGAGTTGCAGGAAATAATTTCAATTTCTTGACATTTGAAGAATAACCGTAACTCCTACATAGTATATCAAACTAAAAAAGGAATGAATCTGGGTCTTCATGCACCTTACCATGAAAATGTGGAAGAGTTGAGGGTGAAATATTCTTCATTTTCACATTCGCTTCAGAATTCACTATTGGAAATCCAAAAGTGGACTGCTCTTCATTTACCTAATTCTCGCCAGTCCCCTCTGCATGGTCTTCATGATCAACCATTGTTGTGCCTCCAATCGAACCACTTCCAGAAGATGAAGGTTGACTATTGTTGAATTGGACTTTCTGATCATCGTTAGCCTCCTTCTTCCCCTTCTTGGGTTGTGTCACACTTGAATCATTGTTTCCAGAATCCAAGTGGACCGTTCCAGTGTGATGAGTCTGGGTCTGCTTGGACTTTCTACCTGCAAAAGAAGGTCCAATATGAGAAGAGTTTTCATATTTTTCAGTGTTTCGTCAGCCCTTATTGGGCTTTAGACCCCTACCTTTCTTAGGCATTCATTTTAAAAATCAAACCCAAAAAAACAAAATTCAAATGTTGTAAAGAAAAGAATTTGTCAATTGCTGCAAAGAATAAAAAAAAATTAGCACTCGTAAAATCCTTAAAACAATAGAAGCATACTGTAGAAAAAATAATAGCAGACTTACCCCTATTGCATAAAATGGAAAGTTCTTACCAATTTCAAATCACCTCCCCGACAACGACGCGAAAATGTTGGGTGCAGGAATTTCGGTTAAGTAGACTCCTTCAACACTTAATTGTCAACCCGAGGGTTTCGTAAACTTAGAGGAAAAGCCCAGGAAATGCCAGAAATGATATGAACTTTTCCTAAATCTATTCCTACTTCCTTAATTATAATCTTTCAGAATCAAAAAGAAAAGATCACCCGCCAATTTACACCAAAGAAATTCTAGTGCTAGAATATGAAATAAAATACTTTTGCGAAGAAATAAATAAAAGGAAATTTCAAACTCTTGTAAGCAATCGTGATTAATTGAACTGGAAATCTATGTCTATATTCAGTATATTTGTATGTCAGATTAATAATTGGACCCTTCAAGATATATGACTTCTTTATAGATCTTTCTCCTTGCACTGATTCATTATTCTTGTACTCCTGCAATATTCATGCACTAGTACCAGAACAAAGTTTATATGCTAGAAGTATATTCTACACTTGTACTGAAGATTTATGTCATCATGCAGTGGCTCTAAGTCTTAGGACTAGAGCACTCTGTTTCTGTATCAGGATATTGATTCATGTACCAGAACAGAGATTCCTGCACCAAGTTCTCAAATTTCTTTCATAAAAGAATAAAGAGTGTGTTAAATTAAGAAAAATATTTGCAAAGGTGAAGAGAACTTTGAAATAGCTTTCACAAACAGAAAGATGTTTCAACCAATTTAGCTTCAAAATAAGAATTAAATTCGAAATTCAAAGCACACTTTTCTTCAATCAAGGAACTCTTTCATGCAACTAAAGAAATCATCTAACTATGACAACAAGCTTTATCCCTGTAATAGTTATTCACATAAATCCGATCTGCCTTTTTAATCTTCTTAATTCAGAAAGGTTCGCTTCAAAATAATTAGATGTGGAGTTCAATCCTTTCCTTAAAAGTGTAAAGTGCAGGTACAGATTAATGTGTTATAACAACGTTCATTCCTTAATTACCAAAGCATATTCAATCTAGAATATCAAGAATACTTCTAAAAGATGAACACTCACTTGCAAAAACACATCAAGATCCTTATGACAAAAAAGAACGAAAGACTTCACTGTAATGAACCAAATAAATCAAATTGTAGAACTGTAAATGCACTAGTGCAGGAATAACGTGCTTGCACGATCTAGGCAGAAATAATACTAAGCTTCGAAAAGAAAAATTACAAAAAGGTAAGATCAAACTTAGTTAAGCATGCACACCACGGATCCATCACACAATGGCTATAAATGAAATCGAACTTGAACTTTGTGAAAGAATAGAAGCATCTACTTAATTCATGCCTTGCATTAAAATGAAATCAACACACCTTTAACAAGAAAGAAGAATGCGAGGGAGAACGAGCTAGGTTGGTTGGGCCCTAGCCAACCAGCTCGTTTCCCTGTTTAAGAAACTTGGAAACTCAGCAACGCATCAACATAGAATTAAAACACAGGATTGAAATAACATGGCACAGTCCCTTTATATTAAATTTCAGAATCAACAAATGTACATGATGAAATCGAATCTAGCCCAGAATGAGGGCGATACCAACAAAATTACAAAATACCACAATTACAATAGCATTGATATCGCTATCGCTTGCTACCATTTTCTATTTGAATCCTACATTATATACATCCCTTTAGGCCTGCGGCCGTAACAAAGTTACATTTAGCGTTACGATCTAAGCCTTTCGGCTGTAATGAAATAACAACAACATTACATTCTAAGCCTTTCGGCTGTAACAAAACACTAAACTTAAGCATTCAGCCGACAGGTTGATCTCTATCATATCCCTGACTTATCTCCGCTTCGAGCCCAACTTGAGATGACCGATTCTGAACGAGATGTCCGCGTTAGGTAGTGAGCTATCACAAAAGTTTAGGATTCGCCAGCGGTGTAGGAATCCTACCTACACTCGACCATGCTAAAGAAATGATTAATACATTGCTTACCAAATACTTTAGGAAATAAGATATTAGTTGCAAATAATATTAAAGGTATAAAATCTATACAAATAATTAACTAAGTACATTTGTAACTGTTAAATATGAAATATAAAGCGAGTGCAAGAAAATGCATGATTCTTGGAATAATGTAGGAATAAAGAGGTTGCGAGGTTAAAACAAAGGTCTAAGGTTATGAATTTGAAATAGGAAAGGGGTTAAAAATGAAGCAATTTAGCCTACCAATAGAATGTCAGTCCCAGTTGGGAATGGTCAGAATTAGTCCTGGATTCTGTAACACCCTCCTCCCACATCTACCCAAGAAACCGTCCAACCGGGGTAAATATGTGACGAGAAGACACTATGATATGATTTGACCTCCTAATTCACGTTAAGGAATTGGAACTCATGGAAACACACTATACATGCATTAATTTTCAACTACAAGACCCTAAGGAACCAATCCAATACTTTAGACAACTTGCCTTGGGGTCCTACTGAGCTTTTGGACAATTTAAGGCTCAGTAGCTCCCATGCTATAGGCATGAGTGTGACCAAAAACCCAAAGTCGCTCTCACAGGATTGTCTGCCAGTGACCATAGACCAAAATTGTTAGTGCTATGCCAGCGACTCTGGGACTTGAGCCACTTTTTCAGGCCCAAAGCCCATGTCACTACCCATAATTGAACCATCTCTTTAGATCATTAAAATGACATGGAAATGACAGTACTAAAGAAAATACTTGTTCAAGACCTTGACTGGACCCCTACTATCCATGACAGGCATTTGGGTAATTAACAGTTTTGAACATAGGGGTCTCATACTTAACTGAGAATCGCTAAGAGCCATTGATGCTTCAACACATCAACTGCCATTTCATCCATTAGGTCATAGATACATTGATCATTCAATTACAAGTAAAAACATAAGGAAAGCCATACATGGCTGCTGTCATAAAACACATACATAACCAACATAATAGCAGCAGAAATACTCATGAAATTACAACCATATAGATCACATACAATCCATAAAAATGGTCATAGAAACAAAAGGAGAAATAACCTTTCATTAATGATGAAAAATCCAAACTTGGGATGGGAATTCCATGTTCCACTCGTCTGTAGAATGGTTGAGCCAAATCTCTCTTCAGTCATTCACCCTTATGCCATATTCCAAGAATGAATGTGGGATTTCATAGAACACATCAATAGAAAAACCATGCAAGGCTTCCAGAGGCCATCCACCTCAACCCATCAAACAGTGGTTCCACTTCACGGTCGAACATCACAAAGCAATCATCGGATCGGTCTCTATCCAAGCCTTCCAGGGATCTAGAGCATTTGTCCAACCAAGGCTCCAAGACTAGTAACTCAACCCACAACTTTTACCGAGCTCCAGAGCGTTTGTCCAACCAAGGCTCCAGGACTAGTAACTCAACCCACCAAGGGATCCAGAGTGTTTGTCCAACCAAGGCTCTAGGACTAGTAACTCAACCCAAGTTGTTCCAAGGCTCCAGAGCATTTGTCCAACCAAGGTTCTAGGACTAGTAATTCAACCTAAGCTAAGGAAACATGAGAACCAACCAAAAACATAATAATGAAAATAAACCCACAATCACCATGGCTATTTGGGAAATGGCAAGGCTAGGCAATCCACTGTCAATCCTGACCATCCTCCATGCCAATGACAAATCACAACCAAAAATCCACATGCATATGCCATGCATTAGGAAACATACATTCAACTTGGTACCTACAAGAAAATATGATGTAGCTGTTGATCCCTATGCCCTGTTTCACTTTCCTGCTCTTCCTTTACCTTCTTTCTCAAAAAATCCAAGTATGCCACACCATCTAAGAGTGCTCCAAGAAAACTCTAAGTCTCCAAGAGTATGAGAGAGAGAGAGAATAGAAGAGAGCTCCAACACTGAACTGGCAAAAGGTTACTAAATGATCCTCATACGCCTTTTTATGAATGAGGCCTCTATTTTATTCATGTTCCATTATTTTCCTTCAATTTCCTCCTCACATGCAACCTATGACCTTTGACCTCCCTTTTCTCCTAATTTCCATTATTTTCATAAATAAATGTGCCAAAAATGCCATTTTGCCTTTCCAAAGCCTTATCCATTTGTTTTGCCAATTTCATTAGCCATAAACAACCAAATGAACACCCCCTAGGATGTCTTGCCCAACATTCAACTTGGAATAAGTGTCCCATCGACCATGGTTATTGTTTTTTTTTTTTTTTTTAACTTTTATTACATGGAATTTTCACCAGGGTTGCTACAAAGTCATTTTTTTATTTGTACGTCTTGTCATAATGTAATTTATGGATTCTAAAAGCTACAGGGGTTTCTGAGCAGTGTCCTGGATTATGGGCTTGAAAAGCTACTCAAATCCCGGGGACGCAGGCACAAGTCCGAGTAGAAAATTCCTTGAACATTGGCATACGCATGTTGTGCATGCGTCGAGAGGTCCTCAAGCAGAGCCTTTCCCATATCAAGGGAGCGTCCAAGGGTTTAATGGTCTAAAAGTTTAGTGGGACCCAGGGGATGGTCAGGCGAATGACTGGGATACATTCTAAGAGTCTTGTAGTAGGTTTAGAAGGCATGTATGGTGTGTTTCCATCAATTCCACTTCCTTAAGGTGACTTAGGAGGTCGAATCATATTATAGTAACTTCTCGTCACATGTTTACCCCTGTTGGCCGGTTACTTGCGTAGATGTGGGGGGAGGGCGTATCAAAGTGGTATCAGAGCATGGTTCACCCCTCAGACTGGATGGGTTGTGTGTTGGTAATGCTTTCATGTCAGTTGCATGTGTGTTAATCATCCTTGTGGTCTATAGGCTTGTTTCATATGCATGGTGTCAGTCATTATTGTAGTTATGTCACCATGTGAAAGAGGATGTTGTTGTTATGGAGTGCGTTATCATGAGTGTGTGATTGGTTATGCATTTCTATGTGTGTCAGTGCTTGCAAGTTGTTAAATGTGCATTGATATGGTTGTTGTTGTCACGCATGAGGTCATGGTATGTGTACTTGATATGGCTATGCATTGATGATTGGACTCTAGTTAGAATGATGGATATATGGTTACATTCTTATGTGTTATATTTATATATGTTGTCATGGTTATCTTATACTTGTATTATTTTGATTTGTTGATCTTTCAAACTCAGTATCCTCCCCAAATTATGCTAAGGTACATTGGCTTATTGTGATTTGTTTTAGCTGACATGATATACCTTGCAGGGATAATATTAAAGATGACTAGCAAGATGGTAGACTACATTTCCCGAGACTATTCAAATGGATCATATGAGTAGCATGGTGTTGGGAACTCTTCTGATTGGTAGAGACACTGAGAAGCTTAAAGACATAAATAAGAAGTTGTAAGGCAGACAATGACATAATCGTACATGCACAAGGCAAATAAACAGAGGTAAATGCAATGATACTTCAAAGTTTTTCAGAATTGGAGTGACAAGGACCACTTCAGATCAGCCATGAGGAGAAGGAAAAAACAAATGGGGCATATGGCAGTAGGTCTCATGGTGGTTGTAGGCCAGATAGAGATGACACGATTAGAGATGGAAGGTCCTTGGATACTCTAGATAGGAGGGGTGATAGACACAAGTACTATTCTAGTTCTGGTTTTGATAAGCATTATGATCATCATCGTTATCATCCTTATAGGAGGAGTGACAAGGGATATTTTTCGGATGAGTTTAAGAAAGAAAAGCCACCTACATTCAATGGAGAGATGAATAAATCATAGGATGCAGAGGCATGGTTTCTTGGTATGAGGAAGTTTTTCAGATTGCATGATTATTCAGAAAACATGAAAGAAAAGATAACCACTTTCATTCTCAAAGGTAAAGCATATATTTGGTGGGAAGATGTGAAGAATGTTAAAGGTATTTAGGAAGATGACTTGACTTGGAATGAGTTTGAGAGGCTCTTCAAGAAGAAGTATTTGTCGGAAAGGTACTATGATGATAGAGCTAAGGAGTTTTATGAGTTGCAGATGGGTTCCATGACAAATGATGAGTATACTAGCAGGTTCTTTGATCTATTGAGATATGTGCTATACCTCAAGTAGGAGAAGGCAAAGGTTTAGAGATTCATCAGTGGACTGCTATAGCATCACAAAGACCGGATTGAGTTCTATGAGCCTATATACTGGAGGAGGCCATCTAAAAGCTAAAACATTGTTTTGAGCAGTCAAAGCGCAAAATTGAGAATAAGCTTGACTTGAAAGGAAGTGATAAAGTGAAGGGAAAATGGCAACCAAAGCGAGGAAGACCTCAAGATATAGGTGATAAAGAAAATATAGTCCCTTACAAGAAGTTCACTACAGTTGAGAAGGGACATGTAGATCAAAATACTAGAGGCGATGGTAGAGCATCGTTGCAGTGTTGGATATGTGGCAAGGATCATTGTAAGAGGGATTGTTCGCAGTATCAGGGTGGTAGACCCTAGATTTAAAGTGCCCAGGAGGCACATATAGTGGGGGATGTTGGTCACAACATTTTGAGATTTATGCAATTGTGGACAACATGCAAGCAGATCATCAAGAATCTATCATTGAGATGGACGGTAAGCTTTGTGATCAAGTTGTTTCTATTTTTATTGATCCTGGATCTAATTATAGTTATATTAATCCTGACTTGGTGGATAAATGCAGTTTGAAAAAAGAAGTGCATGCAGAATCTTGGTTGGTATAGTTGGCTATAGGTACAAAGAAGAGAGTTCACCATTGGTTAAGAACTTATGCATTTGAGTTAAATGGTATGCCTACAACAACACATTTGAATGTACTTCCATTCAGATCGTATAGCGTGATTTTGGGCATGGATTGGTTATACCTTCACAGGACCAAAGTGGATTTCTTCGACAAGGCCATTGAGTTCTTGGATGATAGCGGGGAAAATAGAATTTTGCAGGGAAAGAAGAAGCCTACATCAGTGAGGATGGTTATTGTTATGCAGGCTAAGCGTACTTACAAGAAAGGTTGTGTGATGTTTGTAGTGCATATATCTAATGACAAGGGTAAAGATGTGGAGGATGCAGAAATCTTCAAGAGGTAACCTATATTTCAACATTATCAAGATCTGTTCCCAGCAAAGGTTACAGAGTTACCTCCTCATAAGCAAGTAGATTTCTCAACTGAATTGGTGCCAAGGGAAGCTCCAACATCGAAGGCACCTTACAAAATGACACACTTGAGCTAATAGAGTTGAAATTGTAGTTAAAGGAGATGCTTGACAAGGGATACATTAGTCCAAGTGTATCATTATGGGTTGCACCAGTGTTGTTCGTAAATAAGAAAGATGGTACTCTCAGATTGTGCATTGATTACAGATAGCTCAAAAAGGTAATGATCAAGAACAGGTACCCATTGCTGAGGATTGATGATTTGTTTGATCACTTGAAGGGAGAAGCAATGTTCTCTAAGATCGACTTGAGATCAGGATACCATCAGGTACGCATCAAGGAAGAGGATATCTACAAGACTGCCTTTAGGACTAGCTATGGGAATTATGAGTTTGTTGTAGTTCCATTCGATTTGACTAATTCCCCAGCTACATTTATGTGTTCGATGAATAGTTTGTTGTGCCTGTTATCACCTAAATCTGCCTTAGGCTGAAGGAAGGCAAAATTCAGGGTAACCACAAACCACGCTCAGTCTAGTAGCTAGCCCTACCAGAACAGGAGAGGTCTCTCTCCGGGTCACGCTCAGTGAGGAATAAACAAATAGGGTCTGAGAATGACTTTAAAATGGATACTAATTTTAGGCTAGTAAATAGATATGAAAAAAGGCAATTTTTTGAATGACTGAATTTTCTGGGCTGTGGGACCAAAGGACCGCATGAGCTAGGAAACTAAATCGAAGACACTATAGTTCGTGAGACAAGATAGGCAGGAAGTTTAGCAATCAGATTTAAATAATATGGAGTGGAAAGACTGTTGAGAAAGCTGAGAAGGGCATACGCATGAATGCTTTTCAAACAGAATAAGAAACACAGAGGATGAACGTTTTCCAAGGCAAAACAATAAATTTGGATTCTACCTTTGCTACTTAAAAAACATTCAACTGGAAATGAATATGAATGAATAGAAAAACAATACAAGTTACATATGAAACATAGAAGAAACATATTGCTAAAACTCACGCCACAGGAATCTCATAAATCAGAGCCGCGTCATTTTTCATTAATCTCCAGGCCAAGCTGTACAATGCATAGCTGAGTTTTTTCTCCACGCTATTCCCAAAAACTCCAAACCTTTACAAAATGACTCTCAATACAATAAATAAGCTTTTCCATGAGAAATTCGATCAACCCAAGAAATGAGGAGCCAACCATCAACAGTTACATTTAATTTTCTATGAGGACCAATTAGAAAAAAGCAAATATGAGCGTAGATTTTTTGGGTGGCTGTTCGCCTTCATTTGGCCACTTGGATAGAAGCCAAAAATGTTTTTTAAACTTTGCCTTTGATGCCGGGAAAAATGTATTGTAAATGAGTGGGCCCACTTGGAGAAAATTGCGAATCGAAATTTTGCGGAGCGGAAGTGATTTTGGCCTTTGGGTCTCTGTGCGCTGCGCCAAAAACTGTATGCGTCGCGCCACTTTGGAGCTGGTTTTGAGGAACTTTCTGAAGTCCAAATTGAGCCCAAGTGTGCTTGTTGGAAAGCCCTGCCTATCTAATTTCCAACCCAAGTGGAATTTATGAATTTGGTGCCCATTTGCCCCTCCAAAACTTCAATATCCCAAGACTTCTTTCTGTGTGTGGAATTAGGGGTAGAGAGGTCATTTTTAGGGTGTTTTTGACCTCCTGAGGACTCAAAAATTGCCCAAACTTCTTGGCCATGCACCAACAATCATAATTTTTCATGAAAAATCCAAAACTATAAACTTTTTTGCATTTGGAGCCTCCTATCATAAGCGCTCGCCACATGGTGCAACACACAGGGAGAAAAACCCTGTTTTTTGCACTAAAATACCAAAATTGCCCCAAATTTCTTGAAATTTGGGCTGGAGCTTCTTCATTAAGTGTTATGGTGGGCCAAGGATTGCCTCGGCCAATATCCGAAGTCGATCATGCTCTTTTTTCCTCTTTTGCATTTTTGATGCCTTCTTGGTGCATGCAGTTCAGTGGTGGAAATGAATGTCTTGTTCATATGATGTTTCAGTGTCCTGTATCCATGTAGTGGCCAATCTAGGGTGCTAGATTAGACTAGATTTATTATCAACCAGGGTCAGTAAACTTCGAGGCATGCGTCTACAGTCTATAGACATAAAGGATTCCTAACTAAGTGTTTATTGTGATAGGTTGCAGTACTTCTTTACAAAAGGTTAGGATATGTTTCCTCTCACCTTAACACTCAGATCACCTAACTTATCTAACTGTCCTAAAGATGCAGCGTATTACTAGACTGAGATTTTAATACCCTTACAAGGATGCTCTTCACAAAAGCTCTGTCTAGTTAACACTTGAGCATTCATGGAAAATCAAAAGCAATCAAAAGCACACTAAAATTTAAATGCATGAAAAACAGATTCTATGGAGATGCTTCAAAATATAACAATAGATCAAATCTCTTACAAGATATGGTTCAATGATATTAATGATGAAATATTCAAGCTATCACCATAAATACCATTTGTGAGAATTTCAAATCAAATCGACAAAATCATAAGCATGGAAATAACATTAAACACTATGCGTTCTATTCGAATTCAAAAACTACTAAGGGAATGAAATTAACAGTATACCAATCCACGCAGGGCCCGTCCACATTTCAATGGTACACTGAAGTAAACTCAAGAAACGAGAGATTTAATGCATAACATTGCTGGAGTAAAACCGTGACTGTATTCAAGTACTGTAGATTAAAATTACATACAAAAGTTCTGTTCTCAAATGATGTATAGAGATAATCGTAACTGTCCCGTTAACAAAAATAATACACAGTCTTTATCCGCTGTCCCTATCGGGATCGAATGTACATTCATTGAGCAGTTGTTTCCACTTTTACAAAGGAATGATTTTTGGTCATTTCTAATCTAAACCGATTTCCAAAAAGAAAACAAAACGAAACCAGTTTGGGAAACTATGGCTTTTACTGCCTTTGTAACCAAAACGCTGAGGCTTGACCAACATGGACCACATAACTAGGAGCTTTTGATTTGCTGTAGAATCGATTTTTCACCATGCTTGTACATTCCAGTTTTCGTTCCTATCCATTTCTTTGGCTTGCCTATCATGCCACGTGTCAGATGATAAACCATTTACAGGATGTTATGACTTCCTGTAACCTTTTTATTGAAAATTCTTAATTTCTAACATAAAAACTCATAAATTAACTTTAATGCAAACTAACAACTATAATTCTATTAATTAATCAATTTCAAGGAATATAAGGGATCTATGGAGGAAAAGGTAGACAAATGATGGTGTTTTTAGAAGAAAAAGATGGTAATGGAATGGTACCAACATCTCCCACAAGCTTAATGAATTAGCATGTCCTCATGCTAATCCTGATGTGCTGCCTCTAAACTTTGTCCCTGCCTGTATCTCTGCTGCTTTCAACAATGCATCTATGTTCTTCTTAGCTTGGGCATCTTTCTGAATGTGGAGCTCATGTTTCAAACTCTTGTATTTCTCCTTGAGGGCTTTCTTTTGGGTATACCATTTGGTTGCCCACTTGCAAATGTCAGTTTGTTCAACCTCGAGTTCTTTGATTTGCTCCTTCAACTTCTCATTTTTCTGTTGAGTCTCTTTACTCTGTGCTCTCAGCATTTCATTTTCTTTCTTGATGACTTTCTCCAGCATGTTGGCCTCCATCAGTTCCTCTTTTAACTTTTCAATTTGCTTTTCCAGCCTCCTTTGTTTCTTAGTTGCAGGTGGTGACTCTTTTCCCTGCCTATTGTTGCTCTCAACCTCCATTTCGGCTTCTGGTCCAGGCTGTGAGTGAGCACTGCTCTCAATGTCCATCAGTGCATGTGCATTTGATTCTGGTTGGTCTTCTTGTGGCTGGGTCTTTTGTGCTCTCCTGGATCTTCTTGTATATGTAGTAAAATTTTTATCTTGCCCTGTTTTCTGGGCATCCTCTTGTCTCATTTTTCTCGTCCTCACACTACTACACAAGAATCTCTTCATCAATGTCATGCATAAATCCTGAGTGCTCTTGCTATTCTTGCTCATCCTCTTCATCTTTGATTTGATTGGCAGCCAGAAATTCCTTTCACGTTTTTCCCCTTCTCTGTAATTCAAATTCAATGAGGATTTTAATTAACCCAAAATGACATAAGCTTTTGTCTTCATTACCCTTTCTCTTTTGGATAGTTTTTGACATCTTGGTCAAGCTCTGCAAGAGGAAATATGGTAAACTAATGGCGCACTGCCCTTTTAGATGTAACAGGAGTTTGATGTGGTATAAAAAGACTATGCTGTAGCGACCGTCACACGTAACAAATTTTTGGATGATATACACCATTTCGTCCCATGGATGCATCAACCAGCTCCTAGGGACACCCTTATTCCAGTTAACAGATGAAACCCTCGACCTGGACATGAATTGGGTCCATGATTTTTCTTTGAATTGTTTTGTTTTGGAGTATTTTTCTCCTTCCGGGCTGATCCCCAAGGATTGTGCTATGGTGTCTTCTGAGATCCTGAATGAGAAATTGCCTATCAATGCTTTCTCCCCATTAAATGTAAAGGCAAAATGTTTAGTTACTTCCTCATTTCTCCCATTAAACTTCTCCAAGAAGGGTAGCCATTGTTTTTCTTTTAAAATTGCAATGCAGTCATCGTGGTACTGAGAACTGTCAAATGTGCTTGGCTCTACCCTATTAGTCATTTTGACAAAGAAACCCCTGCTCTAACCCTCTTCGTTTATGCTTACTAATTTAACAAGGGTATTTTGGTTTGTTACCTCTGCTTTTCGCTCCACACAACTGACCTGATAGCGCCCTCTGTTCTTCGAGACCAGCTCCTTCAATGGCTTAAGCAGTGACCGGGTGACTGTCCTTGAATTATGGCGGAGGTGGAAACTTGTGAGCCCGGTTACTGTGCTTTCCTTTCGTAGCACTTGCTGTTCTCGGCCTTTGTTTTTAAAATCACAGCACTTGAATTGCTTAGTATGGAACGCCCTTTTTACAACTGAAAATGAAATAGAATTTTAACAACCGACTTGACCCATTTCGCTATAATGATAACAGAGCGTACTCATATTTCTATGATAGAGGAGTGACTGTACTGGGTTGTATGAATATTATCATGAGAATGCCACAAGCATGTATGGAGTACTGGAGTATAACAACGGATAGTTGTTTGCATGAGTCGACTTGGTCGAACAATCATGTTATAACTCAGCCAATTCAAAAAACAATGAATGAAACCGTGTAACATTTGGCTTTGTAATAGTTCACCACCTGTCCCTTGCTCATTGGTATTTGGCCGAATAAGGAGATGTTGGACCGATAGTAAAGTTTGATGGCCGATAAGGAGTTAATAACAAGGCTGGGAGGGTGGTATAATAGAGGATTTAAAAATCATAGGAGGAGGAGTATGGGGATAGGCTAGAGTGTTGGGAAATGATAGGAATTAGGAATATGACGAGGGTGATGGATATGTGGGTGGTTTTGAAATTGATCATAAGCAGTCATAGTCATCACATTTAACACTAAAGTAATCTAAGAATTTAAATGTTAAAAATAAAAATTACAATAATACATTACACTTTTATTGGTTGATCAAGAGTTGAGTTGGCATGCATAGATAGGACTAGTCTTTCTTGTTCAGATATGACTAATCTTTGCTGTCCATAACAGGTCCCTCTGAGATAAATTTGGATGCAACAGGTCCCTCTGAGATTTTGGAGAATATGTGTGCATCTTCTTTGAAATCTAGAAAAGAACTATATATGTGCAGGTTCCTTGATCTTTGGTGTTTGATGGAGCCTCAGTGACAAGCAACCTTTGAATCTCTGTTGAAACTTTGTTGAAGCTTTGCTGAAGTAGCTTGAGATATCAGTCTCTAACAGGTCCCTTTTATGTTTGCTGAACAGGTCCCTCTAATGTTGATGCTGGTAACATGGTCTTCTGAACAGAACAGGTCCCACTGCATAGTGCTTTTAAACAGGTCCCTCTGATTAGAACAAAGACAAAAACAACTTCTTTATTGAAATCTGAAGTGTTGAAACAAACTCTTTAAGAATTTACAATGAGGAGATGAGATAAGAACAAAATGCTGATGCTTCTCCCCCACTAAAGCTTTGACTTGTCCTCAAGTCATTATTCAATCGATGAATCAAACAGGAAACAAAAAGAAAAGGAATTCTTACCAGCCAAAGAATTGGTTTTCAAGTAAGAATTCTGGGTTAGAGTGTGCCAGAGTCTGGTTTTCACATCTAAACCATTATTATTATTATTATTATTATTATTTAATTTAATTTAATTTATTTATTTATTTTTTTAAATTTCTTTTGAATTTCTAAATTGAAATGAAATGAACTAAGGCAGAGATACTACAGCTGAAGGCTGCAATATCTCAACCTCTCTTTGTTGAGATACAGTTTGAAGAAAATTTTGCTTGCTGATGGGCCTATTGTAAAGTTTCAAGCGATGGCCATTGACAATAAAGGGGTGGCCTTCTCCATTAATGGTAATGAGCTTGACTGATCCATTGTCATAAACTTGAACGATTTCGTATGGGCCCATCCAATGTGTGGTAAATTTGGCTTTATGATCTCTAAATTTAGAATCAAAGAGTAAAGCCCAGTCTCCTTCTTTGAACTGCTTCTTCTTAATATGTGCATCATGCCACTGATTCCTTTGTTTTTGCATGAGGAGTGTTGTCTCCTCTGCTTGCTGCCTCATTTCATCCAGCTGGTTCAACTGCTGAATTCTTTCTTGTTGTGCTTCATTAAGATCAATTCCCAAATCTGCAACCATCTTAAAAGTATGTATTTGAAACTCAATAGGAAGCATTACCTCTTTGCCATACACCAACTGATATGGTGTAAATCCTGTAGTATTCTTCCACGTGATTCTATAAGCCCAGAGTGCATCTTTGAGCTTCTCTTCCCAATTCTTTCTGTTCATTGCCATAGTCTTAGTGATAATTCCTTCCAAAGTTTTATTTGTGGATTCCACCTGGCCATTGGCCTGTGGATGGTAAGGTGTACTTCTTCTGTGCTTGATTTGATATTTTTCTGTGATGTCCTTAACTAACTTTGAAGTAAACTGAGTACCTTGATCAGTCACTATCTCTCTTGGTACTCCATACCTTACAAAAATCTCTTCAAAAAGGAAGTTTACCACTGTTTGTTCAGTTGCTCGGACTAGTGCTTTAGCTTCAGCCCATTTTGTTACGTAATCAGTACATACTAAGATGTACTTCTTACCATTGGAAGTTGGATTAATGGGTCCTATGAAATCTAGAGCCCATTTTTCAAATGGCTCTAGGTGTACTTGAGGCTGAAGTGGCATCTCATCTGTAGCTGTTGGCCTACCCATTCTTTGACAGCTATCACAACTCTTCACGTACTTCTTGGAATCCTTAAAAATAGATGGCCAGTAGTATCCAAGACTAAGAATCTTGAATGTTGTTCGTTTAGCTACAAAATGCCCACCACACGGTTCATCATGGCAAGATTTTAAAATATCAATTATCTCATCATTTCTTACACATCATCTAATAATCATATCATAACCAGTGTAAAATAAATCGCCATTAATCCATGAGTATCGAGCACTTTGTTTGACTAACCTCTTCTTTTCCTTTGGAGTAAAGTATGGAGGTGTTCTTCCTGTGGACAAATAATTGGCCAAGTCAACATACCAAGGATTCACTATTGAAATTGCAAATAGATTTTCATCTGGAAAAGAATCTTCAACGGGAACAACCTCACCTTGATTTTTCAATCTAGAAATAAAATCTACCACCTGAAACTCCTTACCTGGTCTAACACTGTGATGTTAAATTCCTGTAACAATAATAACCATCTGGTAACTCTGCCACTAGTTACTGGTTTATTCATTAAATGCTTAATGGCAGAATGGTTAGTATGTACAAAAACCTCATAACCAGTTATATAATGTCGGAATTTATTCACAGCATGTATGATGGCAAGCATTTCTTTTTCTGTGACTGTGTAGTTTAATTCTGCAGGTGTTAGATTTTTGCTAATGAAATAGATGGCATAATGACAAGACTCCTCTTTTTTGCCTAATGAGGCACCTACTGCAGTGTCAGATGCATCTGTAAAGATGTGAAATGGTAGGTTCCAGTTAGGTCCTTTTAAGACTGGTGTGGTTGACAACTTTTCTTTGAGTGTTTCAAATGCTTGCTGACAATTCTCATTCCAGTTGAAAGGTGTATCTTTTGCTAGAAGTTTAAACAGAGGTGAAGCTATTTTACTAAAATGTTCAATAAACCTTCTGTAATAGCTTGCATACCCAAGGAAACTTCTTACCTCTTTTTGAGTCTTCAGAATTGGAAAATTGACAATGATCTGGATTTTCGATGGATCAACTTTAATGCCTTGAAAAGAAATATAGTGGCCTAATACTATCCCCTCATTTAACATCATAAAACACTTTTCATTGCTCAGGGACAGATTAGCTTCAATACATCTCTTCAAAACTTTTTCAAGATTCTCTAATGCATGCTCAAATGAATCACCATACACTGAAAAATCATCCATGTAAACTTCAACACAATCATGAACTAAATCAGCAAAAATAGCTAATACAGCTCTCTGAAATGTAGCTGGAGCATTGCAAAGTCCAAATGGAAAAACATTATAAGCATAAGTGCCCCAGGGACAAGTAAAAGTGGTTTTGTCCTGGTCCTCTAAGGCTATCCTGATCTGGTTGTAGCCACTGAAACCATCAAGAAAAGAGAATGATGATTTCCCAGCTAATGTGTCTAGCACTTGGTCAATAAATGGTAGTGGGAATAATCTTTGAGTGTTTCTTTGTTCAATTGTGGGTAATCAACACAAATCTGCCACTTACCATTTTTCTTGGGCACTACTACCAATGGGGATACCCACTGACTGTCAGAGATAGGATAGATAAAATTGACTTTCAACAGTTTTTGTAATTCCTCTCTAACAATATCCTGGAGCATGGGGTTCATTCGTCTCTGTGGTTGCCTCACTGGTTTGATATTACTATCGGTATAAATATGGTGAGTGCATGTTTCAGGGTGAATCCCGTGCATATCGGTGTAGTCCCAAGCAAATGCTTTCTGGTATTTTCTCAATAATTGAATCAATTTTTCCTCCTGGGATGAGTTCAGGTGAGTGCCAATATTCAAAGTTTTTCCTGGACTAATCTCTATGGTCTTGCTCTGTGTGTTTGTGATAGATTGAATGGGAAAAATGTCTTGAAATGTTGTTTGCAAAGATTGAATGGTGCATGTTTCCTGAAAATTTTGTGCCAAAAGTTCATCTGCAACATGGTATTGGTCATTTCTCAAATCTTTGGAAACATCAGGCTGAGAAAGGAACAACTCTACCAAATCATCATTATTATGTTCTTGAAAATCATAGATTTGGTTGATGCTAAAAAAATTGAACTTCTTCTTTGTCATTGTATTTATCGTCAAGCCATAAATTGTGTGCTACTGCTGGTGATTGTGCTGATGGGTAAAGAGTGAGTTGTTTTCTTTCAGTTCCTCGTGAAATAATCATATTACCCGATCGACATCCTATGAATGCATCAGCAGTTGCTAACCATGGTCTACCAAGAATGATAGGGTGTCCTCCTAAATTGGATTTTGGTTGAAGAACTAAAAAGTCCACTGGATACTCCCAAGAGTCCAGTGAAACAATTATGTCCTCCAAAATCCCTTCAGGAATCACTTTAGACCTATCAGCGAGTTCTAGAACAATTGTTGTGTGTTGCAAATTTGTGAGCTGGAGTGTTTTCATGGTTTCAAGAGTCATGACATTTATTGCGGCCCCAAGATCAATTAAGGTGTTTGGAATATGTATGTTTTTAATGATTGTAGTGACTCTGGGAATACCGGGATCAACATACTTTTCCATTGAGATGGTGTTTGTCATAAGGCCAGCTAAATGTCCAATAACATGAATGGTTTGTGGATCAACTCTTTTCCTAGTAGGCTTTTTAAGGCACAATTCTTTGATGGCTTTAGTATATATGGGAATGTCTTTTATGGCTTGTAGTAGTGGAATTTTTATATAGACATTCTTTAGCTCATCTAAAACATCAAACTGTGGTATAGACATTGGAAGTTTTGTTTGGACCAATCGGTCTGGAAAAGGTGGTGGATGCAACGGTTGCATTTGTTTATTTTTGGTGTCATCATTTTGTTTCTTTGAATTGAAGTTTCATTTTCATTTTCTTCGTTTTCTTCTTGTTTATCAGCTGTTGGAGATTCTTTGTGAAGTACCTTACCAGACCTCAAATTGATATTTTGTAAGGGTAATGTGGGATATGAGGTTCCCTCATCTACATTGTAGGCTGGTCTCTTTGCTTTGTTATTTGGATTTGGTACAGGTTGAGCAGGGATTTGAGTAGGTCTGGGAGGTTGTGAGTTAGATGGAAGTTGTAATTGTGGTGGATTTATTGGTGGAGGAGCAGGCAATGCTTGTTGAGTGGGTTGAGGTTGATGTGGGTAAACAACTTGCTGCTGAGGATATTGCTGATATGATTGAGGATATGGCGAGTATGGCTGATGATATTGTTGATATGGCTGCGAATATGGTTGGTATGGTTGAGGATATGAGTGATATTGTTGAGAGTATTGCTGAGATGGTCTCCATTGTAATTGTGGGTAATTTTGGTGCTGCCATGGCATGGGTACATTCCATGAATTCTGAGCATACATCTGATCATGTACAGGAAATTGCAAATTATGATTTGGGAACATACCTTGAGGTGCTGGTTTTGGCTGCCATGGTCTCTTTGCGCCCATGTAATACACATTTTCCATATCTGTGTTCGCTGCCACATTACAATTCTGCAAAACCTTGACTTTAGAGCAATGAAATATATCATGATTCTCGGTACAAAAGGCACAAACTTGAATGTTTTCTAATGGGCAGTCTTTTAAGGCATGTTTCTTCCGGCATTTTGGGCAAAACATAGCCATCATTTGATCTTCCTCTTCTTGTCTCTTCTTAGCTTTTAGAGTGTCAATTTGGGTTCCTAAGGTACTTAATAGATCTGTTTTGAATTCCTCTAACAGGTTCCCTATTTCAGCCCTTGTGACACTTGCTGAAGCAGATTTTGTGGCTTTGGATGATATGGTTCTTTTTCCAATTTTGGCTTTGCTCCTAGAATACTTTTCACATAACTCAGCAATTTCTTCAAAAGGTAAAGTGGAAATATCACCTTTGCCCATCAAATTAAGATCATCTAAGTATTCCTCTCGAATTCCTTTCAAAAATATTGTTCGAATCAGATCAAGAGGCATGGTTCTGTGTTTTGATTTTTGTAAATTGTAAACAAACCGCTCTAAGTACTCCTCTAAATTTTCATCCTCTTGTTGGTTCATCCTAAAGATATCATCTTTGGAATCTTTTGATCTACAATAAGGTTGGTATTTCTTTAGGAATATTCTTCTCATGCCATCCCAATCAGTTATCGCATGTTCACCAAGCCCCATGAACCATCTTAATGCTGATGCTTTTAATGTTGCTGGGAAGAGTCTAAGCCTATGGGCATCATCTGTGTAACCATATGTTCGACATACAATGTCAAACTCAAACAAGAATGAATCTGGGTCTTCTGAAGCCATGCCATAAAAGTTTGGTAGCACGGATGGGGGTATGTTTTTCATTTTTATTTCATCATCCTCCTCTGGTTCTTGGATAGGAAATTTAAAAGTTGACTCTTCCTCTTGACCTTGATTTGGTGGTCCTCTTTCTGATCCATGTCCTTCTTCAGCCATTTTGATAGGTTCCTCTGTTGATTTAATTTCTTGTTCAGTGTCACTTGTTTCAAAGAGAAGTTCAAGGAAAGATTGTTGAGTTACTGTGCTACTTTCTCCTTTTATAGAGGATTCAGGGAAATGTTCCTTCTGTGATTTGTGTGCTAATAGAATTTGCCTCTCGATTAGTGTGACTCTTTGCCCTGATTTTTGTTTATCCTCTAACTTTTGTATGGTGACTTCCTCAGCTGATGTTGTGTGTTCAACGTTTCCTAAAGGGTCTGCTCCTGATGGTAGGTTAGTTTTTGGATGGGGGGTTTTTATGAATCTACCTTTATTATCTCTAGATCTAGGCATAAGTAAACATGACTTCTAAATCTATGTTTTTGCTTGTTTTTGTTTATTTTATTTTAATTTTATTTATTTTATTTAATTTTAATTTTATTTAATTTTATTTTTTATTTTTTTTCGAAACCCTCTAACTACGCCTCCCCGGCAACGGTGCCAAAATGTAGTGGCCAATCTAGGGTGCTAGATTAGACTAGATTTATTATCAACCAGGGTTAGTAAACTTCGAGGCATGCGTCTACAGTCTATAGACATAAAGGATTCCTAACTAAGTGTTTATTGTGATAGGTTGCAGTACTTCTTTACAGAAGGTTAAGATATGTTTCCTCTCACCTTAACACTCAGATCACCTAACTTATCTAACTGTCCTAAAGATGTAGCGTATTACTAGACTGAGATTTTAATCCCCTTACAAGGATGCTATGCACAAAAGCTCTGTCTAGTTAACACTTGAGCATTCATGGAAAATCAAAAGCAATCAAAAGCACACTAAAATTTAAATGCATGAAAAACAGAGTCTATGGAGATGCTTCAAAATATAACGATAGATCAAATCTCTTACAAGATATGGTTCAATGATCTTAACGATGAAATCTTCAAGCTATCACCATAAATACCATTTGTGAGAATTTCAAATCAAATCGACAAAATCATAAGCATGGAAATAACATTAAACACTATGCGTTCTATTTGAATTCGAAAACTGCTAAGGAAATGAAATTAACAGTATACCAATCCACGCAGGGCCCGTCCACGTTTCAATGGTACACTGAAGTAAACTCAAGCAATGAGAGATTTAACACATAAACACTGCTGGAGTAAAACCGTGACTGTATTCAAGTACTGTAGATTGCAATTACATACAAAAGTTCTGTTCTCAAACGATGTACAGAGATAATAATCGTAACTGTCCTGTTAACAAAAATAATACACAGCCTTTATCCGCTGTCCCTATCAGGATCGAATGTACATTCATTGAGCAGTTGTTTCCGCTTTTACAAAGGAATGATTTTTGGTCATTTCTAATCTAAACCGATTTCCAAAAAGAAAAGAAAAAACGAAACCGGTTTGGGAAACTATGGCTTTTACTGCCTTTGTAACCAAAACGCTGAGGCTTGACCAGCATGGACCACATAACTAGGAGCTTTTGATTTGCTGTAGAATCGATTTTTCACCATGCTTGTACATTCCAGTTTTTGTTCCTATCCATTGCTTTGGCTTGCCTGTCATGCCACGTGTCAGATGATAAACCATTTACAGGATGTTATGACTTCCTGTAACCTTTTTATTGAGAATTCCTAATTTCTAACATAAAAACTCATAAATTAACTTTATTGCAAACTAACAACTATAATGTTATTAATTAATCAATTTCAAGGAATATAAGGGATCTATGGAGGAAAAGGTAGACAAATGATGGTGTTTTTAGAATAAAAAGATGGTAATGGAATGGTACCAACACTCCATAATGTCCATGCAAGGTGTATGTTAGCAACTTGCTGAAAAAGAGAATTTGGTACCCTTTATTTCAATGCCAAATATGTGCCAAGTAGGAAGGGATTGTGATGAATAGGGACAGTGGGTATAGTGGAGTGTGTGAAAAATGTGGTTCAATCGATTGAAGTGAGGACAGTCACTTGACTATGTTTGGGAATTGGGATTTGAGGATTTTACAAGTGAAATGAGAGAAGGAGAGAGATAGGGAATGGTAGGGTTTAGGAATAGGGATAATAGAACTTAGGAATAAATGATTTGGGAATTGGGAGCATGGGCTTAGTGAATTTTGGGGGTTTGTTAACTTGGGGAATAAGGGAAGTAAGGAGAGTATGGGATTAGGGAGTGATGAGGTGAGGGGATACTTAGTTGCAACACAAAACCCTAGCAGCAATCTCCTTGGCAAATTTTGAAGAGATAGGGTTTGTTTTCTTTAACACACTTCACCATTCATCAAACACCATCAACAACTATCAATCTTGGATGAAAAACCATGAGAGAAGTTCAAACTACTTGTACCAATGGCAATCCATGCATTTTGGGGCAATATTGGAGCAAATTTAAAAAAAAAAATCAGCCTTGGTAGCTCTATGCGCCACGCCTTCCCAGTGTGTCGCGCCATTGTAAATTTACACTGGAAATTTTCTCCTAGTGCACCGCGCCTCCCCTGTGCACCACGCCTTTTTCCAGGTGACTTTTGGAGGCCTTCCGGTGTCCAAATTGGGTGCAGGATAGCTCGTTGGAAAGGTATTTGAGTCTACTTTCCAAAAAAATTATAATTTTTCAATTTTGAGTTCATTTTCCCTGTAAAAAATCAAATATCCCAAGACTGGTCAAAATGTGCCAAATGAGGCTGCCTCAAGGCAGAGTGCTGTTACAGTCAACTTTTGAATGCCTTTCTCAACTCCAAATTGAGCTCATGATAGATCATTGGAAATATATTTGTGTCTAGTTATCATTTGACTCATCAAGCAAGTCATTTGGTAAACCGAGCTAGGAGAAAACAAGAATCTCCTTCGCTTCGCTAAAGGGCCTACCTTTTTTATCCTAGCGTGTTTAACGGGTCCCCTGCTCCCTCCGATCCAAACAAGCCAAGTGGTATAATAGGCCTTCTATGTTGATTCATCCGAGCTATGTAATATGCTTTTGGAGTTGCAGTTCCAGTCCTTCTGCCTTTTTGAAGGTATGAGTGCGTAGAAGCTGTCGGTCTATCCCATATTCGCATAACTTGATTTTCCCAAGGTCACTTTAGAGGTGCATCAATTCTCCCGAGGCAATTGTATTTTTGAAATTTCTCTAAAACCA